>VWYH01000777.1:770676-1217890 GCA_013399365.1 Pampusana beccarii | reverse complement strand
CCGCTCCCCCGTGTGTCCCCCGCCGCTCCCCGCCCCGCGGGAGCCGCAGCCGCCGGGCGGGTGAAGTTGCCGGCGGAGTCATGATTCAGCACTTCTATTTATAACCGGCGGGCGGCCACGGGTGCGCAGCGCCCGCCCGCCCCGGGCCGCGGCCCGCCCAGGCTGGCTGCGCCTCGGGGGCAGGCCCGAGGGGAGGGGGTCAGAGCTGCCGTGCTGGTTATCGCACCGAGCACTCGGAGTAAACGTGAGGTGATTTCATTTATTTTTAAGAGAGAGGAAGCCCGGTTAAAATAAAACCCTTTGCAGGCTGTTTTTCTCATCTCCCGAGAAGCCGGTGCGATGGGGAAAGGGGAAGATCCAGCATTATTCTCCCGAGGAAAACCCTCGCGCTTCTCACAGCCAAGGCTGAAGTGACACCGCCGGGTGCCACGGTCCCACCCAGGGCCTGGCCCAAATCCGGCACGGACACCTGGCACGTGCCCCGCACCTTCAGTGCTGATGGGGAGCGCCTGATGCGCTTTCTCGCAGGAGCTTTCCCCTGCCTTCGACAGGTTGTGCATCAGGTGCAACAGCATCATCCTTTTTCCTTCGAGCATCTCCACGTTGAAGCTGAACGGCTGGGCACTGGTGACCATGGCGATGCCATCATTAGGCACCAGAGTTAACAGTCCATTAAGAAGCTCTGGTTGCGTATGTCATGCATTATATACACAGATATTATAAGTTGCAAAGTTAAGCACACAAACACAAGGAAGCACCAGAATTCAGGCTGCCCACGTGCACTTGAGCCTTTTCACCCAACAGAGCAGCTAACAGGGATAATTGAGTTATCCTTTATTGCAACTGGTCACAATCACACACATCTTTTGCCAGTGTGTTTCATACGTGTGCTGATGAGAGTACATTTGTCACTACATACCTGTGTTCTTTGTGCATTGAGCCTGCAAAGGCTCTAGATACCTGCAAGTTTTTCTTTCAAGCAAAATCTTTTACTACAGCCTTAACTCTTGCTCCATCTACACATGAGCATGTATACCATCTACATGTTAGAGGCAGTAAAACCCAGATTTTATTAACTCAGCCACTTCACATGAAATGACATTCTGCTTTGTTGGGGCAGAGCTGCCCTATCCTGGGAGAGGAAGACAAACTCCACTTTTAAAAGTACACTAAATTATTCAGCCAGCCAAAGACACTGAAGTTAATAGACAGCTCTCTCCCCAGCGCTACAAATTTTAGCCAATTAGTCATTACACCACATCTGTGAAGTGGGTTGATTTAACTCTTCTCATTTTGCATAGGAAGGAGGCAGGAAGGTTAGGGGACTGGCCCAAGGCCACAAAGAGCACTCAGAGCTGAGCCTAGAAAGCAAGACTTCTTGTTTCCCACGCCTACGTTTCAACAACTAGACTTGGCTTGCCTACATCAGAAAATAGACTGGCACAGCTATAGCTGTGTAATTATACCATAACGGTTTATGCCGGAATAACGCTTCTTGCGGACATTCTTCTCCAGATGGAAAGTGACTTCCCAAAAGCTGTCCAAATTAATTCACTCAACAGTACACACTTCAGGTTTTGTCTCTTTTTTTTTCCCCTCTGCATTTTGATGGGTCAGAATTCCCAAGATGTGGGTCTCAGCAGCATTTTGAAGCCTTTGATCACTTTTACAGGCCATTGGAAGGCAAGGACAAATGCAAAACATGTCACTGAAATGCTACAAGTCTTGTTGTCAAGATTTTTATGGTGCTTTTCATCAAAATGTTGAAATCTGAAAGCTTCCAGCTGGCTCTCCTTACAGGTAATAATTTAATAGCTAACAGCTTTTCTCTCAAAGCTGCTGGAACCTGCTTGAGCTGTGGAAGCTGATAGGAAAAGCCAGACCCATCCTCTACATTAATTATTTCTGATTTTTTAATCCTGCTGCTCCATAAACTTTCAAAACCAAATGGAGCTATGAAAACAAGGAAGAGTGACCAAAGGAAAAGGGACAGGGAATGAAGTGAAAGAGTTTGCCTTTAAAAATAATCTTGTTAACTGCAAGGACTGCAGAAATGAGTGCATCTTCGCTACAGCAACACGGGGGTGAATCACTGGTTTCAATGCAAAACTCAGCTCGGGGGCTGCAGCAAGAGCTCCATGGTGATTAACATCAACCACATGCCTGCCCCCAAATGATATTTGGCAGATCAGCTGCGATGATCTTGAGGACCAAGTGATGGTTTGGGGATCAGGAGCCCGGGGTTCACATCCAGCCATGGCCAGAGGCCCTCCATGCCATTTCAGCCAAGTCATTATTTATCCGCATTTCAGTTCTCCATTTCTAAAACGCAGTGATTAAAGCAATGAGAGTTTTTCTTGTGCTGAACAATGCCTCAGGAGCAAATCTCAGCTTTGCCATGGACGTCTGCCACAATATAGAGGTCACTTCAGCACACCTCTGACAGAGCCATCTCTGAAGCAGCCTCTTTCCCTTCCCTTTCCATTGATGAGACCTAAGCAGCCTTCATGCTGCCCTGCCTGCCCTGGGACACTGTCCTGCCTCACAAGCCCAGTTGCCCCAGAGACCACAGGCTGTGCCAACAGCCACCTGCTGTTGACACCCATGACGTCCCTCCAGGCATTTGCTCTGTCTCCATGGGCCTCCGTTCTCCTCCTGTGTGCTGGAGCTCCCCCACCTCACAGGGATCCTGGGAGGAGAATTCAATTCCTCATGGCTCCTCAGTAACATGCTTTGTTAGGTCAGTGAGGGGCTCAGCCTGTTTTTAGTGAAATTTAACCCCATATATGTGTGCATACAAACATGCATGTGAGAATTATTATATGAAACAACCATTGTGCTTTTTATATAAATTCTGGTTTAAATTATCTAATTCTCTCTCTCTTTTTTTTTTTTTTTAGTATGTGTGTATAAGGTCAAGGTATTCTAGGAGTTCACTCCCAAGGAGCTTGTATTAGGTATTCACATAAACAGTAGCTCATCACAGCATAAGCTCCAGATTTATTTATTCTTAGCAAATTAAAAAAGACACATCTGACACACTGTTGCCTTGGACAGCCATGAACACCACAGAGCTGCAGACCCCTGCATCAGCTTTCTCGCCTCTAGACTGAACCCTCTCTTCTCTACTCGCAGAAGGGACACTTTGAAGACAAACTGGATCAAATCCCCTCTTTCTTTGAAGAGGACAAACATAGACCTTTCTTTACTTAACTGTGTGTTGGGCAATCTAAAAACCATATAAGCACTAATCTATTCATTATTCCATCTCCTCCTCTTTACCACAATAAAGCACTGTTTTATGCTTATATGCATCAATGAAGAGACCTATAAAGAAAATAATGAACATCCTTGAATATCTTCAGAGCATACCCTGTTAATTTTAAAAGGGACACAACATACTGTACCCCTTGTATTTCACCAGAATAAAAGCCTATAGATTAATTCCTGTTAAAACAGTTGGTATTTTCAGGACATGCAGATGTAATTTATGGAGAGGCACAATACTCATAATAGCTCAAAGGCCACAGAAACTGTAGATCTGTGTCTGTTACTGTAGTTGTACAGGCATTCATTGTACAGAGAGCAGTTGAAAAGGCAGAGTATGTAATCTGAATACTAAATTTGTGAATAGTTTCTCACTTGGGCTGGTTGGGTTTTTCAAGAGCAGCGAATGCTTTGTGGGGGACTTTGTAAAACATTCTGCTAATATATCACATGGTTGCTGTGTTTACTTCTCTTATCTTTACTATGAGCTTTATTCATGGAGACACAATATTTGATTCTTAAAGAGGCACCAACTCCTGCTCTGTACTCTCCACCTGAATTCAGTGCACTCCGTGTGAGACAATTTTCCTTCTTCTGTGAAGTGGACTTTAGGTGTATATAACCCCAAAGTATACAAGCAACATAGGTCCTTTCCCTCACCCCAAAGTGTTCCAATAACTATATCCAAGTTACTTGGAAAATAGTATTATATTTTCTGGTTTATTATCAATAATAAAAGTGTACAGGTTTTCTCTTTTATTATGGAGATATAAATGTATATGGATATATCACTTATGAGGAAGAGAAATTCTAAAGTATTCTAACAAAATTTAATTATGACACAAGCTACTAACAGAGAAGCCTTGAGCCTGGGATCATTTTTATTCTTTGCTTGTACAGCACCTAGCACAGTGAGGATTTATGCATGACCTAGCTTCCCACTTAGTACTTGAACAAAAATAAGAATTAACTCTTGCTGTGCTTATGGCCAGAAACCTCAATAAGAACAGAATTACATACAGCCAATACCAAACAATGAAAACCACAGAATTAGGAAGTGCATGAAGCAGCAGATACAAAAGTGTGCTGGATCTATTTAAATTACTGGAGCTACTGGAGACATTCAGGTAGAGAGACAGTGGTTACTTGAGCTGAAATTTGGCAAAATTATAGGTGTCAATTATGCTGAGTGTTGCAAAGTACCAGGGAACATTCAGTGACAAACAGCCAGGCTCATGGCTTTGCACCAATTTGGTGGGAATGGAGTTCTTCCATTTTTCTATGACAGGATTAACATGAAGGCTGAATCTCAAAAGGTCAGAAGTTGCCACTTGGGCTTGAAGGGGCTTCTACAACACAGAAGACTTCTACCAAACTAGACTGCAAACATCACGGGAGCATTTCTTGTAAGGCTTCTGACATCTTCCAGGTTCAACCTGATATATTACAGCTGCATTCATAGTTCTCATCCTGGGTGAAACACAGAATAGATAAGGCCACCCTATGCCTACATTTCCGAATTTGGAAAGAGTTTGCACCACAGCTCTCTGAAGTTCAGTAAAGAATTGAGGAATTAGGACATTTTCTCTTTGAATTCAACCTACCTGTAAGCGCACAGCAGCAGCCAGTGGCTCCCTGGGGACCAGGAACCGCAGGGGTCCCCTAGGCCAGCACAGCAGGAACTTCACCAGCCAGGGTCCACCCCACAACCCCCAGCCAGGGAGTGGGGCAGGCCAGAGACAGTGGCCAGGTCTAACCAAGAACCCTGACCTTCAGGCAAGTCTGCAGTGATGAGGCAAGTCTGAGGTCCAGGCAAGAAGTCAATCTGCAGGTCAGGATCAGCAGGTTCCCTGGCTAGGTACAACCATAGCCAAGAAAAAGACAAGCACCCCAAAACCACCACCCAAACAAAGAGCAAAGCATGGGGCTGAGCTTAAATGGGCTCCTGGCCCAATAGCAGGAGTTTTGGTGGAGGCCACAGCTGAGGCTGATCAGGGTCACTAAGATGTGTTAGTGCCTTCAGGGTCCTCACACTGCCAACCAACCCGGCTTCAACTCTGACCAGCTCTGGGTAGGAGTTTTCAAACAAGGGAACAAATAACTGACCTTATCATGAAGTCAGATGGTCTAATTGACTGTGCAGGCTCTGGCTCAGCAGGAGCTGTGTGGCATGCCCTCCTCCTTTGCTGAAGAGTGATGCTGTGCAGGCGGGGAGTAACTGGTATGTTTTAAGCTCAGGTCTCACATTCCCTTGCAGGAGCTCGTCGATCTCCCTGGAAGTTACACAGGCTGTTTTCCCTGATTCTACCTGGGTGGGTGTGTGATTTCCCTCCAGGTGCCAGGTCCTCCCTTCAAAACACCTGAAGGTTGTCCTGCTTATTCGTTTCACTCCTCACTTGCCACATTTCCAAAAGTGACACCACCTCTGTTCGCCACACATCGCTACAAAAAAGCACAGATTTACTGGCATGTACTTTACCATTATTAATCCTTGTCCCTCTTCCTTCACCGGTTTTCCAGCACCATGCTGGTGCCTGTAGGGAGCTGGGGAGAGGCAATGGTCAGGGACTAAACAGCAAAAACATCTTTCAGCCTGACAGCAGCTCCTGCTGGTGTGGGGCTCTGTAACATGGCCTGAACCAGGGGACAGGCACAGCGGTCCCAGGCCAGGGATTAGTCCCCTCTGTGGCACAATGCATGGTCTCGGGGTGAGCAGTTCAGCGTGTAGTACCATCTCTGCAGTGAGCACTGGGGGTGAAAAAGCTGCCATCCGAACCAGTCTCCTGGTCGTTGCAGAAACAGCATGTCGTCAGAGTCTCATGAGTAATGAAGTCAGAATGTAAAATGGTCAGAGAAAACAAAAACGCCCAGCCCTCCACCTCCAGAAATGGCACAGCTGAGCCACAGGCTGACACTCATCTCAGAGGTGAAGGACAGCCTGGGGACTAAGCCTGAGTCTGGGTTGTGGACGACTTGCTTTCAGTGCCTTGCTTTGGAGGAAGACATTCATTTCTCCCTCCATTCACACAGGATATTCTGCTATAGGCACCTGTTTAGCCTCCTATTCCTCAGCTGCTTCTGGAGTGCACTGAAACGGCTGATGCATCCAGATTGCAACTCCAAGCACCGAAATTAGACTCCGGCTTGTAGTCCCTCTCCGGTAGAACGTTTCTTCCTCTGGTGACTATACAGGGGAGCTGGAGATATCAGCTGGCTAAATTAGTTACTTACAGTTGGTGAATATACTCATTTATACTTCTGCTCTTCACCTAGAAAATAAAGCTGATAATATTTCTTCTCCTTTGTCACCTGAGTGGAGAATGAGGATGGCCTCAGCGAGAGGGGCAGGGGCTTGGGTACAGCTGTGACGGAGGCTGTGCAAGGGTGCAAGAGAGAGACATTTAAAAAATTGGGGGAGTTGTGTGCCTCTCTTGTGCCCGCAAGCAAAGTGTCATCATCAAGTGTCCTCGTGTTTGATTGTGAAAATACAGTCGCTTTAGATTAACTGGCCACATAATCAGTTTTGAAGTGGAGCCAGGTTAACTTGGATTAACCACAAGCAACAATTCAGATCATAAAAATAAAACATAAGCATCTTTTTACGCTGCTCTCAGTGTTACATGAACTGTTTGACCACAGCCTTTAAAAGCTGCGTGTTAATTTTTATTGTGAAGCATTCCTCTGCCTCACTCCAGCAGCAGAGCTGATGAAGTGCTCCATGGCCATTTTTTGGGAGACTGATTTTGTTTAGTGGTAGGATTTAGAGTTGTATTTATTATTACTCCAGGAAAAGAAAAACATTGCTCTACATTGCCCACACATAACTGTGCAAGCAAAGAAAATATAATTTCATTCTTGTGGTTTGAAAATGCCTCCTTTTTCCTGTTTATTTTTTTTGTTTTTAAGAGGGAGGTGTTTCCGATTTTTAGTTCTCCTTTGGGGACTTAAACCAATGAAGACATCATTCAATTTCTGTACTAAAGAGACAATCTTTCACTCCCGGCTACTGCCAATACACTGCCATTTTTTCTGTGATCTGAAAGAACAAATGTTACTTTCTGCTTATTAGCAACAATTAAGATTTTGCGTGGTAGAACGCTGGCTAAAGAAGACGTCATTTTATCAGGTGTCTTTTCTTCCCTACACAGGCCTGAGTTTATGCCACTAATATCAATATAAATTCTACTATTGACTTCAGCTGGAAAGAGCCCATGTAAAATCTACAAAAGTGAAAAAGAAAGATTCAAATTTTATAGCATTATGAATGAGGACATAAATAGAAAAACCTTTGCAGATATTATTATCTTTGTCTTAAAAATTCCTCTCTGAATTGCTTTTGCTGGTTTATTGCATCTGTACACTGCTGAGGAGTGTTCTTCTCATAACAAAACTTTCCTCATGCAAAACACTCACAGAGTTTATTATGAAGCCCTATAGCAGTCCCAGGTCTCAGCTTACTCAGTGCATTAGAAAGGCAAATGGTTTTCATAGTGGCTTGCCGCCGGTTTGGGTTTGTTGGGACGGTTTTTAATTCAACGAGGGTATAATTTTACATTCAGCTCTGAAGTTTGGTTAAAAATAGCTATTGAAAATGATCCTTAAAACGTGAAGATGTTTTCCATGGAAATTGTATCCAAAGTAGCTACAGGTCTTTAGCATTGACTTGATCCTACAGTTGATTACCACACTATATTGAGTTGTCTTAATTGGCTGGCAACAAAATCACGACCCCCCAGCGATGTTATCCTAGACGGCTCATGCAAGACTTTTGCACATTTGCACATATGACTCTTTGAAATGAGGTGTTTATCTGGCTGTAGATGGTGGCTGCTTCTTTTGTGAGACAAAAGAGCTCTGTTGAAAACCCTCACTTAGTTGTCATCTCCCTAAAATCAGAGGCACTGAAAGAGGAAAAACTAAGATGACAACTTCTGTAAGAATTACTATCTGTGACTGCTCTTAAAGTAGGCAGAGCTGAGAAAAAAAACAAAATGCCAAACTGTGGGGCTGACCCGGAATATCTCCATGGGAATGCTTTTTCCCACTGCCTCCTTTAAGAGGCAGTTTCTTACTTTAGATAAGGGAACCTCCATCAGCTGCTTCATAGAGCAAAACTGACACCCACTGGCCACCCCCAGTACTTGAAACATTTTGAGCTATTGAGCAACCATTGCTTCAGGGCAGAGCAGGAGCAACAGAGGTGGAACAACCTTCTAGCTCGTCTCAGCTCTTCTTCCTTACAGCACGTGGCCTCGACCTTGTCAGTGGGAGCCCCAAACTCCCCACTGCCACGGAGTGGAAGGATGCATGACATGATGCTCAGGCTCCCCTTCGCTCCTTAGGGAACTGGTCACATAAACTCCTTTTACAAGATAAACGACAGGGCTCCTATCCCTTTCTGTAAGAAGATGGACCAGCTTTACTGACCATTTTTTCCCCTCAAATTCAAGAAGACATTTCATTTGATCAATCTCAGGCTTGCTGCGCCCATGGTCCACCACACTCCCCTGCATCAGGTATTTGCAAGCAGCCATCCATGCTCTGGTTGCCCCTAAGCCAGACTTACTCAATTCTGCTCCAGCAGAAATCCATCTCTTCTGTGTCTCACATGTCTTTGTGGTATCCTTGTTCCTCATCACACTGTCACCTCCAGTTGCTGGAGCTTTATTATCAAGGCTCCCAAGGATAATGTTTCCTACCAAGTACTGTCGCCTGTGTGTCATGCAAAGAAGTGTCCCTTTCTGCCACCCTGTCACAGCACAGGCCAGAATTACATTGGCATTTATACATTTATTTTTCAATCACATTGCATGCTCATGTCTGATTTGCTATCTGCTTTGGCACTTCCAACACAATTGCCTTATAAGTAGCTCCTTCCTTCCAAATATCTTTGGCTTAGATTATATTTATCTCCTCATGGAGAAGTTCAATTTTCCCTGAGATTCAATCTAATTCTGTTATTTCCTCCACATGTCATGTATCATCATGTTCTACTCTCTGGTATTTTTCCTTGCTCCCGTCTGGTCTTTGAAACTCTTCTCCACTCTCTTGTATGTTACTGATTTCATATAGTACATTATATTCTACATGGAAGATGTTACTTTGCTGAAGGGTACCTTATTATATTTTATGTAACCAGCATGCCCTTTTATGCCTGCGTGATCAGTTTGCACTTCAGCTATTTTAAACACCCCGGTAGTACATTATTCAAAATTTAAAGCATGGTATCTCTAAAGCACTGTCCTGTTTCTTATCACAGTTTCCAGGCAGTGTAGAGTAACTTACATCGTTAAACGGGGAATAATTTTTTTTAACACTGAGCAGCTTCATCCACACACGCTTTCCCTGCCTGTGCCACTGCCTGGGCTGGCTCAGCTCAAGGGAACAAGGAAGCCAGGGTAAACTCTGCTCCTCCTTTCTGAACACTCATACATTCAGATTCACAAGGGTTTTCAAGAACAGGCAAGCTACTCTAATATTTTAAATAAGTGGTTTTTTGGAGACCTGCAACAGAAATTAAACTCTGACTTCATTTTGCAGTTCTCCTTTTTGCTTTTAACTCCTCCAGGTGAGCAAAACATCACCATGCATTGCTTTAGATGAACTTGATGAAATTAGAAGATTATTTGAGGATGTTTAATAACTGGTTAATAAGTTGAAGGCAACATGTGACAGGAGCCCCTCTAAGATGAATAGAGGCCATAGTGTTGCTCTGTATTTCCCTACTGCTATTTATGTCCACTTCAGCCTCAACCAATTCCTCACGCCCACAGCCTGACTTCAGGACAGGCTGTATCCCAGGCAAGGGGGTCTGTCAGTGCTGTCAGTGGGAACTGGCCAAAGACTTTAGGGCCACTCATTGCCACATACCCAGCCTCAATATCACAAGGAGGGAAGGTCCCACCTTGACTTTCCAAGTCCAGGGTTGACAGCTTCATCAGAGTTATTACAGAAAGTGCCAACCGGGAACCTCTTAATCGCAGGAAAAATATTCTTTATTGCATCTCACTTCAGTTTCTTGTCTTGCCTGAAGTTCAATTTCTCCAAAACTACAATGCACAGCCTCATGGCCAGAGGATGAGATGGTTACTTGGAGAATATGGAGCATGTTCATCCTCAGATGTCACCATTTCCCAGAGGTGGTGGCCACTGGTAGGACAAAGGGGACACCCTGTGGCCTCCCTGAGCCCTCTCTACAGAGAGGCAGTCATGCTCAACACTGGAGTGAAGCAGCAGATACCTCTTCCCAGCTTTCTTTCTGCAGTGATAACATTATTAAAATGATACTAAGCTGCCGTATACATGGCTGATGGCTACATATCATTTATTGATTTTCATTGCTTAAAGCTTAGCCATGATTTCAGACGTGCAAAAATCCGTTTCATCAGAATGATTTGTCAGTAAATTACTTTTTGTGTTAAAAAGGGGAGGGAAAAAAAGATGCTCAATAAAGAGCCCTAGTATTTTCAGGCTATGCCTTAAGTGATCGTAGGGTTGTGGGAATATAGGTAAGTCCCCATCTCTGCTCACTCCCACACGAATGATGTGCTTTCTCTGCTTCCATTTGAATATTCTTATTTAGACTAGATTTGTCTCTACATAGTGAGATTCCTGGGGGAGAGAATTGTTTATATAGATGAACCTTGCATCGTTTAGCTTTCAAATTTCATTTTTCAAAGCAATTTCTGAAAAAGGACCCACCCCATCACCCTCCTGAGTATTTGCTTTTTCAAGGTCTGCAAAAAGGGGTAATTTGCTCCAGCTCTCACTGTGGAGGCACAAGAAGAGGCTGTATGTTTGCAGAGACACAGGACTCATTTTGGTCCTGCAATTTTGAGGACAAATTTGAATACCAAGTCCCTGAACTCTCCCATGTGATCAGGTCATCGTTCTGAAACCCCAGACCTGTTTGGATGTGAGTTATAGTGGGGTGTCTCTGCTTTGCAATTTCCCAAGTCCATATTAAGTGCATGTACAACCTTGATCTCATTAATATTTTGCTTTTTAAAACTAGACATCACATCCACTCTACTGCATCCTATTGAGACCTCTTCACTGTGCCATAAACTGTGAGGTTAGTATGTTACTACCCATATTCCCATCTGCTCACGATAATGCCAAATGGTGTATCTGCAGCAATGGAAGCAGCAGTCTTATCTACATAGCAACAAATGATTCGAGGACACTTCTGAAATGCACATGGGAGCCCTTTGAAAACTGACACTGACACATTCAAAGGTTTGGATATTGAGAAGCCACTCAGAGAGAGATGACGTGGAGACCATTCACAGTCTTCTATGGATGTATTTCACTGGGATAGAAAAGGTACCCAGCAAGTTTGTGCTGCTGGGAAAAGACTAATCACATACCCCATACATTACCTTGTGTTTATATATGTTTACTTGTTGGCTGGCGGTTCAGTATAAAATGAGAAGAACTTCAAGACACTGAAACCCTGAAAAAAGTGAAGGGCCAACATACCTTCTGACATCCCATACCTTCATTGAGATGCCTCAAAATCTATACAGAGATCCAGACATCCAGCCTAGATGTGCAATCCCGACGCTTTCTAGAAGTGATGTGAATTCAGGGAGGAAATCCCAAGAGCCAGCTGTAACTGTGTTGTCAACGCAAACTTGTTTACAGACTCATAACCAGTATTTCTGTGATTTTACCAGTTATGTTTCTGTCATGAGACAACTGCTTGTTTTTTACTTTGATAAGAAAGAACGGCAAACATGGTTGGTTTTTGTTTGGTTGTTTTTGTTGTTGTTTCGAGTTTTTTTTCCTTGGTCTTTCCACCTTCCTTTCAGCTGTGTGAAACAGACAGACTTTTTTCTTTGAATGTTCAGGTTTAGGTCTCAATCCAACAAAGCACTTAAGCCAATGTCTTCACTTGAAGTATTTGAAGTTAGCCTTTTTTTTTTTTCCTCTCTCATCAAGAGATTGAATTAGATGAGCTTCAAAGGTGTCCCTTCCAACCTAAATTACAACCCCCCCAGACACTAATAGTAACAGTACTTAGCATTTTCTGTAAGAGTCTCTCATGGCCATCACAGAACAAAATGGCTCAAAGATGTTATAATCTGCATATACAAAAAGCAAGGACAGAGAGAGAAAGAAAGGGCAACATAATGTGCACTGGAATCTGTTTCCAGTGGTGTAATATTTTTTTGCAAAATCATGGATATCAGGGAGATATTTCAAGGAAACTTCTGTAGTCATCCCAACTTTTTCCCTTCATGCATATTTTAAACCCATAGCAAATTTCTAGCCTTTCAATGACTCTTCTGTTTGGGGCTTTTTTAATATTATTTTTTAAAGTATTTGAAAAATAAATAGACTGATCACAGAGTTTTCTGGAATTGTGGCTTGTTTTCTACCTTTTCATAAGTAATGGAAATACACAGCTGAGGCATAGTAAGCGTGTGGCTGTACTATTTATTGCTTTCCTCTGGGGAGCCATTTATCTTACAACTACTACAGTTTACGTTCAGAAACGTATCTGATTGTAACACTTGCAAATGTGTGTTTCCAGAGTTGGCTCTGATAATTTATGCACTCACGCTTCCACATCACAAGTTATTTTTAAAGTTCTTTTTAAAGCTTCCCTTTTCACAACGATGTTCCCCATTTTCACTAAAACAAAGGGGGCGGGATGGGGGGACGGGGAGAGGGAAAGCCCACCTCTGATATACCTAAAGGGAAACCTGCGTAGATGAAGAATAAAATTTCCATCACATTTTTCTCAATATCACATTCGTTCTTTTGGGCCACAACCTACCTCGTGCATAGTAAGATCAAAAAAATAGGGGAAAGGTAGAATTTAGTACAAATTACTATAAACTTGTCAATATCATTAGTTCAGAGAGGAAATAAAATTACCTATGCAAGTTTATCGTATAACACCTGGAGACCCATCCCTTAAAATTTAGCTCAACACACAGGAAAATGTGTAGTTTGGTGGAACACTTCCCATCAAAAATCCGAACTGTTTTTGTTTCGATTTTCTGTTTTGTCTTCTGCCAAACTTGGAAAAAAGTCCACTCCAATTTTAAGTTTTCTACTGTTGAACAGATATTTATGGATTTGGGGTCTTCGGCTTTCTTAAGGATTGCAACAGCATCCTGAATGGAATGGAAATGGTTTTACTTTTTTTTTTTTTTAGTTAAAATTAAAATTTTCTGTTTAATAAAAAAGATAGAAAGTTTTCCAGCTTGATTAATCTTTATTCTTGTGTTTAGTCCATAGCTGCAGGCAAGGCAACAGACTGAAAACAGAAAAGAAACAAGGAGAAGCCCCCAGCAAAGCCTCAGTGAAAGGAAAAACACATTATTAGGAATAATAGTATTTGCCCGATTCTCATCAAGCGCCTTGTTCAGAGTTAACAGGTCCCGATATACAATGACTTCTTGCCACCAACTGTGAGAAATGAAACCAAGGCCACAGTCACAAATATCAGGGTGTTCCAGATTTCCAGGTCATTTTTTCTGTGTATTTTAACACACCACCTCCTCCTCCCCCCCCACCCCAACTGAGGTTGACGTTGCTGAGCACGAGCAGTTCCCAACAAACAGCCCTTACACAGAAGGAACTATAATATTTCTGGCCATTTTTATGCTTGCCAGTAAGAAAACCAAAGTGCTATCTAATCTCCCACCCCTACCTACGCCTATTTGGTTTAGGGCACTATAAGCTCATTTTGGCACGGCAAAGGCCATGTTATCGTATTTTGATAACAGGCTAGGTTATCAACCTTTATTTAATACCAGCTGCTTCTCAGCGAGGGAATATAACTTATCATTCACAGTAGGCTGGCTACCCAAAATTAATGACAGATACTTTTAGGCTTGTGTTTGTGAAGGATTAAGATGATAAAACATGTCATCGCAGAAGCTGCCTTGAAGTTCCACGCGTTTGCAGGGAATCTCTTTGAACGTCCCTTCCAGAGCAAAACACGCTCCTGATCTTTCCACTAACACAGCTCCCAGTGCTCTCCAGATCCCTCTGTGTGGGACATTATCAATCCCCCATCCCCATCCTTCCTGAGCTCTTTGCCATCCTCCCAAAGGTACCCGGATAAAACCCTCTGCACAAGAGGAGAGCAGCATCATGAGCATCTCTCCCGAAACCAGAATCAGGGAGCACGTGGGCCGCTTGCTGTCTGTCTTCTCCAGCCTGAAAACTTACTCCAGCAAAAGGTTTTAGAGCAGGGAAGTGAGGGGTGATTTACAAAACAACCTCCAAAACTTTCCACCACACTTGAACTTTCTTTTTGCCTGTGGTAAAAGGCAGATGAGTTTGATGTTTATTATCAGTTTTTCCTATTGTCATTGTGCACAGTTAATGTAACTGCCATGGTATAGTAATATACATCTGCTCTTTGAAATGCACCGGTGAATGTCAGTTAGGCAGTATTTCTGCTTTTCATGGTGTCAGAGTAATTAACATCCTCTTCGTTTTAAGTATGTGATGAAACAATACATTAGAAGTCTCCACAGAACACACCAGAAAGGGTTTAAACAGTAGGAAAAAAAAAAGTCACAAAGATCAGGCCTGTATTTCAACAACTCACTTCAAGTATGGTGAAGTTAAACCCAAGGCAAAAATCCCACTAAAGGGAATTAAGGAAGAGTGCCCAGGCTGCACACCGGCACAGAGATGAGGATGGAGGAGCATCGTTTGCTGAGGCTCTGGACTAGAGACACCCAGGCTACTTGAATTCTCTTTTGTTCTCCATTTGCCCGCCCTGGACCCCCTCCTTCTCTCTTTTATTCATAGAGCGTTGAGTTTCATTAAACGTTTATGACCCTATTACATGTTTCAGTTTTAGATTACTATAATAAAAGGGAGTTGATAAAACTTCATTATCTGTGGTAGCAGAGGAAGAATAAAATCCTACACCTTCAAGTTTGTCCATAACATTGGTTGTAATAACTTTTTTAAAAGCCAAAGCACACACACAAAAAAACCCCAAACAAAACAAAAAAACCACACCACAACCTGAAAAGCCAAGTTAACTGTTGCAGGATTCAGTGTCACAAAGTCACCATTGGAAATTTGTCTATCAAGCATACAAGGAAAACTTTAATAAAACCACAATTTCTTTGTCACTGCACGTATTAATTCAGGGCAACACCATTTTGTTCCCGTGTTACTAGAGTGGGAAGTATATGATAGTTAAAGGACAGGAGTATCACCTCAGCAAGGACAAATTTATACCTGAGTCAAGGTGTGCAGCTCAGAAATTCCTGTGATCTTTTCCTTTAAAAACAAATTGCTGGTACTTTAATCATCTATTAGAAGGAAAAGAGTGTTTGTTTCAAAGGCATAGAATAAGGGCTTTAAAATTAAACTCTGCTCATCTTTGGCTTCTGAGTGAACACAGGAGTAATCAGGATTTTAAGATCTGAAGAGATGTTTTAGTTCCTTTATGTTCTGCAGGTTAAAACAAACAAAAACAATAAAACCCCATCTTTTCCTCTCTCTTATCACATATACAAAGGACCTTTTAACAAAATCCAGTCCTCAGTTTCAAGTTTTTTGGAAAAAAATAAAAACTACAACAACACAAAAATGCCATACTGACAGCCCCCACAAAGTACTCACCTCTTCCCCTCTCACAGCATTTTAAGTCCGGCTTTGTTTAGAGGGTGAATTTGGCTGGGCCATGCAGTCAGGATGCTTAATCACTGACTGCTGGACTCAGATACAGGCAGCCCCAAGAAGCACCACATGTCCCCATGGTCACGGGGAGGCCATGGTGAGGTCCAAGATGCATAGCCCAAAATGCCAGCAAGGTTTGGGCTCTGACCCCCCCAAGGGTCCAAGCACTGTGAAATTACAGGGGCACACCTGAGGGCAGGCAGGAGGGAATCGTGCTGTCAGGATTTGGGAAAGGTTTCTGCAGGAAAACCTTCTGCAGAAGGTTTGCCTGAGACCAGTCTCAGATGAACACATTGGACATGGTGTGAAAAACTGGTCTCAACAGGTCCTGCAAAAGCAATGGGGTGGGCGAACTACCAGTTACCCCTGAGCTTGGGGTAAGCAGCCTGAATGCAAAGGGTTGAAAAGACACAGGGGGTGGTGGCTCCTCCAGCCACCCTGCTCCAGCTATACCACCCCCGATCGCCGCCTCCATGTATTTCATGTGCTTCCTTCATTTCTCACTCTTTCCCCCACAAAAAAAGTTTTCTCTGTGTGGAAGAGGCACCTCTGAGGGCAGAGCGAGCTGCAGCCCAGCTTGCCAGCTGTGGGCTCCAGATGTGCTGGCAGAAAGCTGGGCGTTCCCCCTCTCCCCACCTGCTCACAGTCATGAAAACTGGGGGTGCTGCTTGTTCTGATGGTGGTTACCGCTGCATCAAACACGGCCAGAATGCTGCCAGAGGCACGCAGGGGGTTGGGAGCTGGTGGTGACAAGGAGCGGGAGATGATGTCCTGTGGGCAGGGGAAGGAAGCCCAGAAAGTGAAGAGAGAGGCAGGTGTGCAGGGGGAAGGGTGAGCAGATGAGAGATACAGGACAGTATGAGGCACTGGAGGGGAAAAGCTGCATTTAAGTAGCCATTTTTGTACCTGAGACAAGCAGAATGATCACACAGCACTTTTCTTACTCACGGTACCACAATCTCTGAGCTGGCATTGCCTCGGCTTGGAGACCCTCGGCCACCTCTCCTCTGCAACGTGCCAGGGGGAACAGATGACCTCTACTCATTATAGGTGTCCTAGATTTAATGCTGGTTTGATTGCATTTCTTACTCAGTGCTCTGCATCACCAGATGTTCTCCCTTCACCCACCCGAAAAATGCATCTTCAATTGGTGGAACTGGTCCTTGCTGCCAGCCTGGTTTGGGATTTCAGCACACACGCAGGTCCCAGGCTCAGCTGTTCAGCTGGAAGCATGAGGGCTAGAAAAATCTCTCTTTTAAACTCTCTTGATATAAGCAGAAATGCTGTGAGATTTGGTAAAATCAGGAGCTTCCCAGCTGTCCCCCCCCCTTTTTTTTTTTAAAGTTAAAAGGGAAACTTAGAGCATTCTTCATCTTAAAAGGCCCAATAACCAACTTCTTGTGTTAATAAAGGCCTGTTGCACACACAGGATGATAAATATGTAAAGTCTAGACACAGGATCATGTGTGTGCTACAGCCAACAGCCCAGTTTCCTGAAAGCAAGCATCTGGTGCTAGAAATACGGCAAGTCAGCAAACAAACTTTTGTTCCTGCCTGTGAAAAAGATCAGGAGCTGGAAAAAGGGAGGTTGGGGGGATGAGGGAGTTTCTTAAATGGTCTTTAGGCAAGATCTGTTTTCTGAAAGTGATTGCTTCTCGATGGCTGGAGCAAGCATCTCCTGCCCTATAAGAAACTAACCTCAGGTACACTTCATACGTCAAAATAAAATTTCAGTTCAATGTCTTGGATGGAAATTTCTCAACATGAAAGAGGCAGTTTCATGTACATGTCATTAGGATTCAGGGTTTCTGCCCACATGCAAGAGTGGAAAGCTGCTTTTAAGATGTTGTTGGAGCAGCTCCGTTTGATACATTGGTTTCTGGGATGGAGTATGCCTCCGAGGGTTTAACTAAGAATTTAACTTAGTGTGGATTGAGCCCTGGGGGAGTTCAGTGAGTGCTTGCCAAGGCTCCTCAAAGGTAAAAAATGAAGTTAGTGCCTATTAGTCAGAAACCACCACAAAGCTGCAGAGCCGAAGGATGCTGAAGCCCTGGGTGTGCTATTTAACACCTGCCAGCTTTTGGCGCAACTGTATCCTATGAGACTGTTTCCACTTGCACTTGTGGTTTAGCAAAACCAAACCTCAAATCTTCAGCAATTAACACTTTGTCTCTAAGGTTTCTGCTGAAAGGGACTGTTGCTTGCACATCCAAATCTTGCTGAGGAAAACACAGGTTGAATACTCAAACTGCCTTTTTTTTTTTTTTTAATGTAGGCTTTGGTTTCGGAAAAGACACATGGCTCAGCAATGGGGAGAAAGGGATCAGCGAGATGAAAATACGGCATAAGAAAAGGAGACCACTGAGAACACATTGCCTCTGTGGGGGGAAAAGAACAAACAAAACAAAAAAATCTTTCTGCATACTCAAATTTCTCTGAAAATCCAAAGCCATAGGGATAAAGCAGCAAAGTGCCTCCCTTTTAGCTACTTTTAAAATCCCCTCCAGCCTGTGACCACTCGAAGAGGGGTTAAGGAGGGGAATTAATTCACACTCCCCTAAAGCAGCCTCCTGCCTGGAGCCCTGCCTGCCCTCAGCTCCTGCAGCCCAGTTCATACCCACAGAAAGAGCTGGAGCCCGAGCTCCCATCTTCAACTTGCCCATTCTGCAGCAGGGCAGGTCTGGAATTACTCTCACAGCTCCAGAGGTGCCATTTCACAGCGCTTCTCTGTGAATTTTGCTGCCCTTAGGATAGGGTGGGTCTGCTCCCAGAGCAGGGTGGGGGGAAACCCTTACGGACCTCGGCTTGCTGCCAGGTCAGGGTGCAGGGAGGGGAAGGAAAAGGTAAAAACTTTTTGGAGGGAGGAGGGTCTGCTCTGCACCCCTACTCAGGGAGGAGAGGATGTGTTGAAGAGCTGCTTCTGCATCTGCAGGTCCCTTCTGGACCCTCTCCTTGCCCCAGAGCAATAAAGACTGTATAGACATAAGGTCCTTAAAAAGCTTTGGAAACAGAAACATTTTTAAACTTGAGCGTCCCATGGGTATTCCTCTTCAGCAAGGGAAACTAGAGGAATCAGGCACTTGGGAGCAGAAGCAAATATTTATATCTGAGCTGCATTTATTAAATTCTCTTTCATGGTTGACCTCATTATTTTTCTTTTAAGGGGTTAAATAGCTTAGAAACAAACCCTCTGGATCAGTGTTTCAGGCTGCTCTAGACCAGGTGTCCCCAGCAATCCCGTTGTTTTAACTGCAAACACAGCTCATTGCAGACCTGTTCCCCACCAAACACCTCAAACTTCCTGAGCAGGAAGCCCTGGCTTTGCCTCACTGGTAAATCAACAATAAAATGGGGAGAGACAACACTACCCGAGCAATGTCAGCCCTGGAGCTGCTGGTTCATTCAGCAATGGTATAGACCTCCTCAGTCATTAGCAGGCAGTAAAGGTGTGAAGAGAGATGAGTAACAACNAAAAAAAAAAAAAAAAAAAAAAAAAAAAAAAAAAAAAAAAAAGAGAGAGAAAATAAATATCTATGCACAGCACTCATGGCAGCTGAGTCTCTCCCTTTCTTCTCTCTGAAAACAGGAGGGCTCAGACAAGACACCTGCCTGTTTGGAAAGAGGTGGAAATAAATAAAACACATTACTTAAGCAAAACAAAACAAAAAAAACAAAATGCAAGCCCTCCCACACAGAGTTTTCGAGAACCGGTGGGTAGCAACTGATGTGATGGTCTAAACTGCGTCTCCGGTGTGATTCTGTGCTGCCCAAATTAAACAGACACTTCTCCACGGCTGCTGTGGGACAGGCTGGTGCAGTAGGTCAATGGCTGCATGGCTGGCATCTACACCTTATCCGTGCGGACAGTGATATATATCGACATACGGCCTTCCTGCTGGAATGAACCATTGGGAAAAAGAAACCAAGACACTGTATGGAAGCAACGATTAACAGATTGAGATGGTTTAGGCCCGCTTTGACTCCCAAGAGCAATTGGTCGTCCCTGAAGGATTTTGGTGGTGGCATCTGCCCTTCGCTGGCTGCAACTGACTGAGGGAGCTGGCTGCTGCTGGCACAGCATGTCCATCTCGGCACCTATGGAGTCGTTTTTAGATGTGACCCTGGGTTTCCCATGGGGTTTCACACTATCCTGTAACCATGGGGGGTGGCTCCAGCGCTGCCCTGGGAATGCTTTTCCAGAAAGCCTCCCTGCTCTGCTTTCATTATCCCAGCAGCAAGCGGGTGCCATACCTAGCCGTACAAGAAGTAAGTCCTGTAATATTCTTGTACAACTGACATTGTAAGTTAGACTGCATTCCTGTCTTTCAGTTGTCAGGAGAGTGTGGAAAGAAGATATTTATCACATTAGCCCTGCATGATCAAGGAGAAGCCTGGCTGTTTAAGGATGCTTTATTAATGAATGCTAGAGGACATCTACCCCTCCTAATGTACAAGTGCCTCGTTACTGAAAAATGCAGGGAGATAAACAGCCAAGTCCTCTGTCTTCTGTGGCTGTTCAGTAGGTGTGTTACACTTGACATGGGTTATTTATGAGTCTCAGATAGTGCCCAAGGCTAAACCTACCATTGCCATTAAAAAATAAAAGCAGATGTAACCGGCAGTGTTCTGCCACTGCTGTTTTAATAACACGAATGTCTTTCACGTGACTTAAAAGGCCAAATCCAAAGTGTATCAAAGTCAAGGATAATTTTTCTATTGACTTCAAAGGGTTTGGGATCAGGCTTAATAATGCAGCTGGTACCTCGCCCCCTCTCTCCTGCCCTCCTCCCCCCGCACCCTCCTGGCTGGAGGCGTATTGATACCTTAGACAAAACCAGGGCTGCGTGTGCGACTACAGCTTCTTACCTGCTCTGCACGGAACACAGGGTTTAGCTGCTGCTGGAGTGCTCCCCCAAAGTGTCCTGTCCTACCAGCAAGGCACCAGTGCTATGGCTCGTTCAGTCCTGCTACCATCGAATGAAGGGCAAACTTGCCACTAGAAGGCGTATAATGACCCTATAGCCATCATATGCCACCCTATTGCAATGTTTTCCACTCCAGCAAAGGGGGGCAGAGCAGGCAGGGATGCAGAGGTGATACACAGTTTCCATACCTTGCCATCACGCTGCTTGCTTCCTCTTGCACCAAAGGCCAGGATTTTTACCAGCCAACTTTAATTTCCACAGCAAACCATGATACTGAAGTTTCTAGAGCACAAGTCCTATGAGGAGCAGCTGAGGGAACTGGGGCTGTTCAGCCTGGAGAAAAGGAGGCTGAGGGGAGACCTGATCACTGTCTACAACTACCTGAAAGGACATTATAGCATGCAGGGGGTTGGTCTCTTCTTTCAAGTAAGAAGTAAGAAAACGAGAGGAAATGGCCTCAAGTTACAGCAGGGGAGGTTTAGATTGGATATCAGGAAAAATTTCTTCGTGGAAAGCGTTGTCAGGCAGTGGACCAGGCTGCCCAGGGAAGTGGTGGAGTCACGATCCCTGGAGGTGTTTGAAGGATATGAAATGTGTTGCCTGGGGAGATGGTTTAGAGGTGGACTTGGCAGTGTTAGCTTAACAGTTGGACTCACTGATCTTAATGGTCTTTTCCAACCAAAATGATTCTATGACATGGAGGCCCTCGTAACCACACGGCTCTGCTAGCTGGATAGTTAAGGCTTCTAATTATTAGTAAAACCAAAGGAGTTGATGGCTCCAAGTGCCTCATAGTGTCCGCTGGCAGCCTGGCTGCCCCCCCGACCCGCACAGGGGAAAGGCTCCCAAAAACACTGCGAGAAGCCATGCACACTATTAACCTCACCACAGACTGCAAAACTAATAACACCAGGTACACACGCAAACATGTGGCTGGAGGGGAGCCTTTTAAAACAAGAAGTTAATGAAACTCCAGCTGCTGACGAGCTGTTAGTATTTTAACCCTCCTCACTGGAGGGAAGGCATAAGGGCACCGTTAAAGGCAGAATTGTGCCCAAACTGGAGCGGCTGAGGTGTCAATGCTGAAATGCCCTGGTCACAGCCAGGTTTCTGGGCAGGAGCTGCAGCGGGGCAGAGGAGCATTTCAGAGAGCATAGGGTACCCGACAGCTGCAGTTTCATCGCAAAACTGCTTTTAAACACGAAACGACCGAAGAAGCTTTCCCCTCCCTCCCTCCTTGCTGCCAACACATTGCAAGCACTCTGGAAAATGCTGCTCACTTGCTCTGCAGTTGCTCATGACAGCTTGATTTGGATAAGAAGAGAGAATTAAAACAGTCTCCTGAAGATGATGAATGACCTGCATCCAACACTACCTTTATCTTTTTTTTCTTTACTGTGTCAAAGCAGTGCTGTCCTTCCAAGGGCCAAGTCCTCCAGACACCATCAGCACCAACGCATTTTCCAGGAAGCAGTTGCTGCTCCTTAGCTCCCCTCTTATTGCAACACACTGTGTGCATGGAATGGAACACCAAAATAAATTTATCTATGACTTCTGCCAGCTCTGGACCCTGCAGGTACATCACCCCCTTATGAACAACTCCATGTAGAAAGGCTAAATTTGTCCTCAAGCAAGAGGTTTCAGCAGCACCACAATCATGTAACTGCATTGGATTTATCCTGCTGTTCCAGATTTATCCCTCCATTCTGATTACCAGCCCAGGTAAGGGTTAAACCAAGCGCTTCCTCCTTAAAACAGGAGAGTGACTTGCTCCTGAGAATGAAACTCCTGCAGCACATGCAGACACTCATTTTAATGACTGTACTTTGTTGTAATGTTACCAGATATTTTAAAGAGCATATCACTGTAGCAGAAGCCACTGCCATCTGTGCTTCCCCAATTAGGAATGCAAGCAAATATGTATTTTACAGTAACATCAATAAAATGTAATGTGCAAGTGATGTATCTTTTTTTTTTTTTTTAAAGACACAAATTAGGGAACCAGTCAGTCTTGAAACTGCGGAATTCCCTCGCAGGAAGAATGGAGGTTTTGTAACCAAAAGAACAATCCAGGCAAGGCCTCCGTTGCATGGACTTTAGTCTTCAAAGCAAATATATGGGCTTTAATGTCTTTTTTTTTTTTTTTAAGTATCACCACTTTGAGAACATGGCCCAAACTTTTTTTTTTCCCTTTAAAAAAAAAAAAAAAACAAAACCAAACCTGCTTGCCAGTCTATTTGTTACTGAGCATCCCATATGATGCTCCTGAAACCCGCGTCCTGTCAGAAGACAGGTGTTGAGCGTTTTCCAAAACCTCGGCTGTCTCTGATCAGTCACCCACAAGCTAAGCCACCGTAAATCAGCAATTTAGGGAAGAGAACACTTTCTTTTCCCTGTTACTTGCAACACAGAAGTCTGGGTGTTCTGCAAATACTTTTGGTTATTTCCAGAAGGTCCTTTCCCTGACAGACCTGGGCCATCACCCTCCCCATCACCCTCCAGCACCCAGCTCCCCGGGGAAAGCAAGAAAAGCTTTCAGAAGACAGGGGAAGAAAAGACCAAGGGAGAAAACCCAGCATCGCAGGGGAGTAGAGAGGGTGGAGATCCCCAGCGCAGGGCTGTGGAACCCACGGGGGGATGAGGAGATGCCGGTGGGCTGAGGCCGGGTACCGCGGGGGGGATGCCGGGTGCCGCAGCATCTCTGGCTGACGATGCTTATCAGGCTGCAGAGCCGCACGGCGGGGCTGGCTGCAGGCTGGGGAGGTCTGTGAAGTCGCAGGGGAGCCGTTAGAAACCCCCAGCCTGCCGAAACAGCGCTTTCCACTGCGGTCACTGCCTCTCTCTGCCACTCCCCCCCTCCTTTTTTCTTTTTTTTTTTTTTTCCACCCAACTATGTTTTAAACTGTTTCTCTAGAGCACGCGGCCCCCAAAGGGGAGGGGGGACCAACCCAAACAAAGTAAAACACAGCAACATATTGTCTCGACTGCCAGCAAGGCATCCCCTCCCTATCTCGTGTTTAATGCGATAATGAATCTTCCCGTAGGAGCTTTTGTGGTTTACAGCTTACTGAATAATAATGTAACACAGAATACACACAAAGCCACATTTCTCTCTCTCCTCTTTTTTTTCCTTTCCCCCCCACCCCGCTTCTCTGAAATACACATCTGATCAAAAGCCAGGCTGCAATTAAAACATAGCATAGTTTGGGGTCTGTTGGTTTGATTTTTTTCCCAATACCACTAGACGGTATTTCATCAGCAAACGAAAGCTAAGACAGAATAAATATTTTCTCCACAACAATAATGATAAAGGTTACGCTTCGTAACTCTACTTTGTGCTTTAACACTAAGCCCTTTGAAAAACATTGTAAGTTCAATTACTATACAGATAACTAAAAACAGTGTCACACAGACAGGTTATACCTGCTTCAGGACACAGGGAGACAAGCAGAGGACTTTCCCTGCTCTGCCTGCGTTTCCTGTTTCAGCATTGCCTGGCCCCATCTATAATGATGTTGCACTCAGGTGTGCATCCCCTCCACCACCTTAACCACAGCCACTTTTGTCCAAAGACAACCTTGGAGCTTCCCTACATGATGCCATAGAGACCCAGGAATGACGCATCTTTTAATGGTATGGAAAACTGTCAAGCTGCTGCTGTTTTCAACCAGGTTTTTCGACAACTTAATGAGAAAGAAAATAATAGAATAAAGTCCTTCTATGGCCTCTTGTCCTGCCTGTGCTCTCCACATGTACATTAATGTACTCAGGAAACTCCTTGACATACCTGGAAGCTACACATAACATAAAGAAGCAGATATTGGGTAATAAACCCCAACTAATCAAGTTTAGGTGGACGTGACTAGGAGCAAGGTGTGAGGACCTCACAGACGCTCACAATGGAGTGGGTGGTGTCAGTCATGGCATTTGAGAAAATACTTGCAAGGACCAGAGCAGTCATTGTGTTTCCAGTCTCTTTTTGTGTAAACTCAAGCATAAAACATGTGCAGAGATCCCTTCTCCAGTCTGTTGGTGAAGAGGGACATTCTCAGGAACAGCTTCTCTGTTTTTGTCTGCTTGAAAATTTTCAAACTTGAAAGGAAAACAGGTCAAGAAGTCTATACTCTCCATATACCTTCCTATACACTAATAGTCATGGTCTTCCTCATGGGATACAGATACAATATCTTGCTTGAAACCCTGATAGGAGTCACTCAAATGCACAATTAAAATTAATTATGTAGCTGCAGAGATGTCCCTGAGCCTTGCTAATAAAGAAATAATTCAATTTGATGGTCGCCTTCATTTCTATCTTAACCATGGCATGTAAGATTGGAAATACATGTGTTTCACTTCAGTTAGTTGGTCTGGACACAAACACTGATCTGTGTGCTCCATTATTAATTACTTGGAGCACCATGAACTTCACAAAGACTCCACCACAGCCAAAAAAACCCTCTTCTCCCCAGTTTGGCCCTTGATTTCCCCATGTCCCCTTGGGACCCTTTTCCAGGGAGAGGTGAGCATTGCGTTTTTTTGGGGCTCCAGGAGCCACAACCAGGTGATGCGGGGCTGGTGGGGAGGTCAGATGAGGGAAGGCGCCTGCCTTCCCCTCCTCACAGCCACCTCTGATCTCAGCCAAAGACAAAATACTGGGCGAGAGGGCGCTCAGGTCTGGCCAAGCGCAGCTGCTCTTATCTCCTTGGGTAGGAGAAGAAAGCCTTGGCAGCAGCGAGCAGCTTGAATTAAAGCCTCTTAAGTTCCTCCAGAAAAAGTTTTGCGTGGGAGCCAGCCCAGAGGAGCTGCAGCTCTAGAGAAATACCTTTGCCCTGGGCTGCCCTCAGCTCCTGCCCTCCAGAAACATCCCACTTCAGCCAGGACAGCTTTATATATGTTGAGAATGATGCTTGCATGGTTTCCTTTGGCTATTTCTCTGTTGTGTGTAGCCTGCCAGACCTCCTGGGGAGAGCTGCCTCCCCTCCTGGGCTTATTCCGTGCAGGACAGGGCAAGCAGGAGGTGCCACCTGCAGCCAAGGTGAACCAGGAGAAGCATCAAGTTAAAACTTCCTAATAGCAGGAGGACACAGGCATGGGAAGAGATTAATTGCCCCTGGAGGTTGTGGTGTCTTTGTTTTTGGTGTTTTCTAAGATCGTGGATACTTCTCAGGGGTGACCTAAGCAGCACCGACAAGTCTCAGAGCAGATCTAGTCATCTTTAGGAGTCTTTTCTAGCCAGGCTTGCTGCAATTCCCAGGGCCTTTATACTTCTCTGGAACTCAGACACACCCCTGCAGCACCAATAACCAATACAAGAATTTATGACCCATCCAGGAATTTATTTTACATGGTGATGAAATCGGAGTTGAAATTAAGTCCCAGTCATGAACGACTATCAGGACATCACAATATCCATGATGGAAATTCGGCAGATCTCATTCAGAAGATGCTAGCTGCTGCATTATGTTTGTTTTGAATTTAGAGGCTTGTGCTTAGCGACAGGTTTCCAGTGTCCATCTGTACCTTGTTTTTTGTTTTCATCCGTGCTGCACATTTGTGTGACAAGACGTGGGCATGTTCAGCGTGGAACAAACACGCTTGTTTTTCACCTCCAGTCTACCCACAGGGAAGGCTTGGCAGATCCCAAGCCTGGCAGCATTTTCTCCAAAGGCACCTGGAGAAGCTCAGCATCTCTATCCGTTGCTCCAGGGATTCCAGGGCCAGGCAGGAACAATCTCTGCCCTGTGCAGGAAGTCCCCTAAGCCCTGATGCTCTAAAAGAGCCAGGATATCCTAATATTTCAGCTACAAAAGACATTAGTCCACTACACTTCTCATAACCTCACCGATGGAGCAGAGGATAGCTTCACCATTAAAATTTATTTAACAGCTGGGTCCATGGGCCACAGACATTTGGCCATTAAACCAAATCAGTCTCCCTCAAGCCTGCAAGATCCCTTAGCCAGGGCTTTGCACCCCATGCACATCCTCATCCCAGGGCTAATTCAGCAGGCGATGTGCAGGGTTAATGTCTGCCAAACCTCACAGGGCTCTTCCCATTGACTCTGGTACCCTCCCTGCAGGCCTGAAGTTGGGCATGTATTAACTATCTTGATCAGTTAATTAAGCATCCTAATTATTTTTTTCCCCTACTGAGGCCTTTCCTAGCATTTAGGAGAAACATTTAAATGCACTAATGGCCCATCTCCGAGCGCTTCCAGCCATTTAAACTTCAGGCTGCCACAAGCTGCCCACAGGAGGGAGGATGGGGAGACCAGGCTGGCTTTTGCTGCAGGTCTGGGGATTCTCACAGCCCTCTGAGCAAATTCTGAAGTACACATGCATACAGTTAACCAACAAGTATGTTTCTGTAGAGACTCTTTTGCCGATAGTTAGAAGAGAAAAAAAAAAAGGTTGGGTTTTTTTAAGCAGCTTCTTTAAGGAAGGGAAGTGATGCACGTTATGCAATTGCAATGACAAATAAGGAAGGCATTCTGCCTGGTCTCAAAAATAAGTAAGAGGTAAAACGATGCCTGAATTTTGTTTTTCCTTTGCTCGCCCTCTCCTCTGCAGAGATGAGCTCCCCATTAGAGCACTAGGGAAAACAGCCCCAGGAGGGACATCACACATGCGAACCCGGAGCTGACCGCAGCCTGCCGCACTGCATCCCTACCACAGTGCAGACTTCCCAGTGCCTCCCCAAAAGCCATGACCAGACACCCGTCTGCAGGTGCCAACTACCGTGCAAGGCACCTGCTGCAGTCAGATGGCAACGTAGGAGAGCCAGAAGTTGTGCAAAGGCTCTGGCTGGGGCGGGGAAAAGGAAAAAAAAAAGAAAGAAAATAAAATAATCACCCACACAGAGCAGCCTTGCTTTGCAGGCTCATCGGCAGTGGAAGCTTATTGGCGTGTTTCAAAACAGCATTTGAGCATCCTGAAAACGGCAAAAAGAGGAACCAAGCAGGCGGCTGCTTCGCCAGCTGCAGGACTCGGTTTCACAGGTTTTCCTTCTGCAGCATGCACTTTTTAGGAAAACCTTAAAAGAAGCAGCAATCTCCCTGAGCACAGAAACTGACACTTTTGAGGCTCTTCCCCTACTAAATATAAGTTTTCACAATAGCTCGGTTAAGAGAAAACAAAGCAAAGCTTGACGGCAGCAAACTTGTAGGCAAAACTTTGGCAGGGCCCTTTCAGGCAGCACACCTGGAGGCGGCTGCAGCCTGCGCTCCCCGGGAAGGCACGCAGGACGGGAGCAGGGGAAGCGGCCGACACACGAGATGGGTTTGGTGGCATGAGACCAAATGTTAGAGTAACCCTGCCCCGTGTGCACAAACATGACAGCATTGGTATTTTCAGGAGGAGTCTCCTGGGAAAGTGGAAAATGAGCAAGAAAAAAATTAAAAATAGAAACTGTTGATTGTTTTTACAAGATGTCCCTGCACAGGCAATATGGGAGCTGACAGCCTGTTCCTGTTGCAAGAGCTACATGCAAGGTTTGCTAGGACAACTGGTAAAGTCCACATTTATCCTTAGCTCTGCCCCAAGCTGTCATGTAACCTGGAGCAATTCCTTTCCAGCTCAAAATGGAAGATCTTCAAGGCAGACCCTGGAAGAACAGGGCCAGGGGATATAATCTCAGATATTATATTTTCTGTAATAATAACAGTGCCTGGCTATCACCCACCCTGCATTCAGTTGCAAGCTCTGACAGTTTGGCCAGAAATCCAGTTTATTTGTTGATGTCCTGATAGCTCATACCTTTATCACAGAGAGCTGCTCCCTTTGATCTGTGCACAGTGGGAGACTCCAGTGATCTCAGAGGCTCTGAGCAAACTCCTTAGAAGACAATCGGCCCAGGGTGGGACTAGAGAAGATTTATGACCTCGTTAGTACAAGTGAAGCTTTTCTACCCAGATTATGGCTGTTCTGATATTGAGGTCCACAAGTGCTCTGCTGCAGAAAGCTGAGCGCATGGGGAAAGTTCTCTCTGCAAGCAAGGTAAGAGAAAAAGCCAAACTAACACAAACAATAACATTACTGTCCTTATTTATACTCTGCACACTCCTGGAGGACCAAGTTAGGACTCAGGCCACACTGTAAGAGACCTCATACCCTGTGGGGCAGCAGCCACCAGCTACACCCAAGACCAAGCTCACAAAAGCATCACAGGTACAGAGGACACACCAGAGAACAGACCTCCAACCCCCCCAAAAGAACAAATGCAACAAGACTCACCAAGCAGCTTCAGAACTACATATTCTCAAGAACTCAGCATTCACCCTCCTTCACTCAGGGCAGTCCCCAGTGAGGTGCAGGGGGCTTTTAAGCCCAAAATACTCCTCCCTTAACAAGCCACAGAGCTCAGACTGTAGCTGATGGTAATTGAAAGCTGCCAATGTGACCACCTTCAGCTGTAGCCAAATCCCAAAGCTGCTCCATCACCAGACTTTTTGTCAGTACCTCAAGTGATTTCATAGTCTTTCAGAGGCAAGTATGGTTATGGAAAACCTTGGTTCGGTGACACTTAATGGGCTCAAAAACCCGGAAAGCAAGCAAACAACAGATCAATGAAAAATCCTGGTTTGGGATGCTTTTTACAAAACAAAAAACCCAACAGTTTCTGCAGGATTTGACTGGTAATTTCTGAGTACATGAGAAAAGCCAAATGCAGTGGGTTTTGGAATCCAAACAAGGGCAAGATGTCAGCAGCACCCCCAATCTTCAGGTGCTCCCCCAGTCCTGTGTCCCCCCACAAGCTCCAGCCATGCTGTGGGGCTGCAGTCATCACTCCCTCCACAGCAGCTGGAATAGCCAGCGGGGCGCAGCTATTTTCTTTTGTGGATTTATGCCTTTTTTGGGTCTTACCAATGAGACGGGAGATATAACTACATTGGGTGTTCTTCTAATTGTCTGTTCTGTTTTGTTGCTGTTTTATTTAATGTGTTAGCATTGCTTGTGACTTCAGCCTCAGCCTTGGGGCATCACCTTGTTTTCTAGATGCCCCACTGGAGTTAGAAATCTCCCTTTTTTACAAGTAAAAGCTTATAGTAGTAGGGGAGATAGGAAAAAGTGAAAGCTGAGCACCTTCAGCTGGGAAGAGTGAGAATGCAAGCCATAAAGCTGAAACATTTACAATAAGAGAGGTATGATAGACTGTAGTGCCATTTTCTGGTTTCTAATCTCTTGTTGTTTGGTGAGCTACACTTCAGCTTTGTTGTGTGGGGTTGGTTTTGTTTTTCACTTCTGTGAGAGAAAAAGCATACAACTTGTTTTCCCTCTGTGCATAGAGTCTGACACTGGCTATAGCCTGAACCACTCAGCAAATAGCAGCACTATCAACACAATGTGTTATTGGTCACAAGTACACAGTGCTAGTTTAGAAGGAACAGCCCATCACTCATATATTTCCCCTCCTGATTTGGATGCAAGGAGTACTAAGTGGCTTGAGATTCCAGAAGCAGCACTCAGGAGCCTGCAGAACCCCAGTTCATGGCCTTGTTCTGACAAGGGAAATCCTGAATTAATTCTTCAAGGCTTTGGGTGTTGGTTTCATTGTCTGTTTGGTTTTTGCTTGTTTGTTTTGGGTGGGTTTTTTGTGTTTTTGTTTGGTTTTTTTTTTTGCTTAAGGATGGTAGACTGAACTCTGAGTTTTGAGAGTTTCAAATGTTATTAACCTTTATTCACAAATGGTATGAGCAGAGAGAGACTTGTTGCACGCATCAGGTTTCTATTCCTGCACACTCAGAGCTTTTCCTGCTACATTTACAGTGCAAGGACAGATGCGCTTTTTAAAGGCTTTTAGCACCATAATTTTGGCTTTCATCAACCCCCAAAATCCACATTCAAATGCAATGAGTTGGCTATTAGAAAAAGACACCCCAACAGCACACTTAGAAAATCTGCCATCCTGTTTGTAGGAGGAACCCATGCAAGGGTACATCTTGCATTGACAGGCTTCTGTGTTGTCCTGGGCACCTTTTTCAGTCCTAGGAAATAAAAATAACTAAAATCACAAATCGTGCTTTAGAACCAACATGCTTAGGCTGTGGGGAGACAGCAGAGCTTGTGTGTTCGCAGTGTCACTCTGCACTGCTGAGCTGTGCTGTTGGGAACCCAGAGGCACTTCACCTGGGGTCAGGGTACGTGCAAAATAACCCTGGTGATTTTATTTAATTTCTGGTGAAGCGCAGGATTGCCTGAGCTCTGCAAGCTTGGGGTATCGTGCCCCAGCCAAGCCCAGCTCACTTGCTGGAATAGGTTGTGTGTGTTTGTTTTCTTCACTGATGGCCATGAAAGCAGGCAGTGAACACCAGCTCACGACAACCCTTTTGCTGATTGAGCCCCATCTGACAGCAGCTGCGTTCTGGAAGGTTTCAATTATACTTCACCCACTAGAATATCCAGCAGTCTGATGACTGCCGCAGCTCACTATTATTTGAAAAATATGGCAAAGCTGAAGAGATGTGAACAGGTCTCCCGGTTAATATTGATACAACAGCTAAGGGAAAAAAAATCCCCTTCTTCCTTTCATCCAACCTGTTCCACTTGTCAGGATGCTCGCCCCTCTTGCCTCACGCCCAACCCGCTGCTCCTCAATTCACACTTCAAAGGCTGCTTTTTCTGAGCCCACTCCCAACATTGTACATGCTTTGAAGTACCTAGGGCTCAACTTCATCACCAGCAAGGTGGTTATAAACGGAGCGTAAGGAGAGAAAAGAGCTTTGTTGGCAGTTCTGCCTCCAGAGCCACTGCCCTCTCCTCATTTTCCTGCCACACCTTGTTAAATTCCTGCAGGAAATTGCCCATTTCCCTGGGGTCCAGCTCACCAGTGCCTTACACAAATGCAGAACGAGGATTTTTAAAGTTATTAGTCTAACCTGGCTGTGTTTTCCACCTGCCTGCTCTGGTATAAGGGACTGCAGGAGGTGTAAGGTAACAGACCCAAGGTGCAGCTCTCACTTTACATAGTTTCAATCAACAAGAGGCAGAAACCTCTTAAAAAGGTAACCCTGGCTGAGGCCCTGAGCAAAACCCCACTGAATCAGGCATTAAGACTCACCACTGACCTCTGACATTGCTCCTGTGGCAATGCTGAATGACAGACCAACGTTTTATAGGTAGTAGTTTTGCAAACATACCTTCTTCTGCCTACAAAAGTAGCACATCCCTCATCCTCCTGCACAATCCAATAGCTGGTGTAATTAAAAAGAAGCCAGACTCAACTAATTTGACACTCAATAAGTTCATATTTAAAATATTCTCTTGAAATAAATGCACTTTGCTGTTAAGAAGCAGCACATATGTTTATGTATGGATAATGAGCCTTGCTGGCAAGGACAATTAAGTCTCCTGTAAGCATCTGTGGTCATTCTCCACCCACATTTCAGAGAAACACTGCCTGTAAAATATTTGCCATTCTCTAAGGTAATTGTACTGTCCCTTGTACCTGGCTCTCAGGGCTGCTGCAATAATTCTTTATGAGACTATTCCTTGCCATTTTCCTGATGCACCTTTCTATCTCAAAGGAGGACAGCATTAATCACCTTAAGAAGTCCAGTGTATTTTATCTTTATTCTCCTTTTACACTGTATTTCCACCTTGGACCTGGTCTCATATTTAGTTATAAAATAAGCATGAACTAAAAGATTAGATTGCCAACATAATATACCTAGTAGCAATTCCTTTTACCTAGGTTTTTTCAGCTTCTTGATTTGGCCATATCACAAGTCCCAGCTGCTGGTGAAATAGCTCATGAGATTTTACAAGTGTAGAAATTCAGTTACAGGCTGGTGGAAGCTTTTTCCGTGCCAAGGTGGGCTGGATGGCACCAGGGACAAGACAAGAGGTCCAAAGCAGACCAGATGATATCACCCATCCTCTCTGCCAAAAATGACCACACTGCTGGGTATTTATGATTTTTTTCAGCCCCTCCCCAGGTGGGAACTTCTTTACTCCTAAAAAGGAATTATATTGTATTAATATTTGATTCCATCAGCCAGCTTACAAGCAGTGCAAGTGTGAAGCTTTTTGCTGTCTCCCTGCCAGGTGGTCCAGGCTTCGTGCAGCCCATCTTGGGCACAGCAGGACAGGCACAGTTTGTCAGGGAAAGACAGAAGCTTCATTGCATTTAGACCAGCAGGATGCATTAGTTACTTATCATTTTTCATTTATTTTTTTTTAATAAAACTTTCCCTGCAGCTAGACACCTTTATCCACACAGGGAGTTTGCTTTGCTGTCCCAGTAATCCTCCACTTACTCTCACCTAAGGGATGTCATAGGACTGTATTAGACAGTTCATGCAGAGATGATGCACAGGTAAAAAGATTTATACTGGACTGTATTCTCATGATAGGAAACAGAAAGGCATTATCTTAGGAGCCAGCCCTACTTTTGCAGGGCTAGTGATCCCCAGTTATCAAGTCATACCCTTACCTCACTGAATCATTTAAAGAACAGCTGAACAGGGTGCTAGCAAAGGTAGCCTTGTGCATGTCAGCTCTGTTGTTTTGTTTTGATGCATATATTTGGTCCTGGGGCAACAAATAATCCAGCATGGTCCTGAGGAGCCCCCTTCTGAAAGTCTCTTTTCCCTACCCACAGTTATTCCACAGTAACACACTCTTGGTGTTAAATACAAGGTGTTTTTTCAAAGAAGCACACTTGGGAACAATTATTTAGCCCTGGACCCATCCATCTACTTACACCCGTCTCCACCCTTTTCCCCTTGATATATTTTTGGCATCTTTAATACGTGTCAAATTCTCAACAGAAGAATAATAGTCCTGAATGAGAGGCTTGGGAACAGCAAGCAGAGCATGTTATCAAAGGACCAACTCTGCAACATTGCACAGTGGGGATCTGCACTCATGGAGCAGGGTTGTTTGGGGCATTAATACCAAGCAGTGCAGTTTTCTCCCTTTTTTCTTAAATTCCTTCTTTTTAATAAAAGGATTCTACTATTTATTCACATTGGGAAAGTTGAGGCTACCCTAAGCTCAGGTGAAAGCAAAAGGCAGCACTAAAATATCATTAAAAGTGATAGAAGGTTCCAGGTCAAGTTGGCTATTGCAGATAAAGCTACTATCATCTCCCGTTAGTGACTGGGACTGAGAGCCAAGTATTTTCATTACACACCAAGTAAAAAGTACTTTATAAATCACAATAACTCCTGACACGCAATAACATCCAGTCTTATTAATATAAACTGCAGGGATTTCTTTTTTTTAAAAGTCTGCTGGCAGTAAAACCACCCCTTCCATAAAACACTGGCATTCACACATGCCCTACAGCTCCACACAGCACCTATAAGCACTAACGATACTCATTACCTCATCCACTGAAAAAGAAGTGGAATTATATCACTGCTTCAAAATACTTTCTCCCATGTCTCCCTAAGCTGGAAAGTACCAGTTGTAGGCACCCCCAAAACCCAAGGAGATAACTTAGAGCAGCCAGCTCTGATCCAGCACCACCGTGTCTCCACTCTGCTGATGCACCAACTGGTTTTAGCACCCTGGTGTGCAGATAGGGCTGAATGCTCTGAATTACGGTAGAAGAACATAGATCTCAATACTTTCTCCCTCTTCGCATTCAGATACAGCTGGGGTTTACTTTATTATTCTGTTGGAAAGCACCACATCTAACTCAAAGCAGTTTTTCCACATATGGCATTATCTCCCCCAATTTAGGAGGTTGAAAGCAGGGCCTTCCATACTGCAGTGAATAGGCTGGAGGTTCCTGAAAATGTCCAGCTCTCTTCTTTGCTCAAGGAGCTTCAGCCAAGATGACAGTGTGTTAGCTCAGGTCCCCATGGCTGAGTGGTGGCAGAGGGGTGGTCTGTGGCCACCAAAATCCCATAGACTCCCAGCCCCCACCTTGCTGGCTCGTGCAGCCCTTTCTCCTCTATCTCTTCCCCTGATGCTCAACTGGGACCTCTTCTGTGCTCAGTGCCCTGTGCTCAGAGCATGAAGTCCCCCACCTTAGGGAGGGTCTGCAAGTGTTTCCTAAATACAAACACGTATCATCACAGAAGACATTGCACTCTGGTGCAGGAGGGACACGTAAGCTCCAGCAAGGGGAAAATCAGAACTAGCCACAAGAAGACAACCAGTATAGCACTATGACCCCACTGGTCTTCCTGCATTCATCTACCCAGCAAATAGCTCTTTGTGGTACATATGTACTGCAAACGTGTTGCAAGAAACAGATGGTTTTGCAACATAAATATTATTATAGGAGAGAGAACAACTCTATGAGACACCATTTTGTTAACTTGCAGAGAACTGGTTTTTTTGAGGTTCTCTCTTTCAAATAGATAAGAATGCAACATTGTTGAAGAAGGGGTGGTGGGGGGAAACATTGTTGCTCCAGATTATCCATCACTAAAGAAAGCAGGAAGAATATATGAGCCCAAATTGAGCAACAGAGGGGCTTGGCTCATGCTCTCCAGCATACCACAGAGCCCCACCATTACCAACCTGTCAGACGACTTTCTCTTCTTGAAGTCTTTCATCAGACAATTTCCGACCAGCCCAGCTGCTGTCTTCCTCCCAAAAGCCTCTTGAAACCTATCACCCCTGCTTAAATACACCTTGTATTATAGTTTAAATGCTCATCAGGTGTTGATCTTACATAGTTTTGTGCCAATGCACCACAGCTGGGCCTCATGCATACTAGCTCTGAATATTGATAAAGGTGTGAGAGGAAAAACAAGCACCAAGTTTCTGTTATTTTCAAGCACCTTTGATAAGATACACCAGAAATGGCAGGATCATTTCAGAAGTCTGTCGTACTTTGCACCAATAGCTGCTTGTTGTGCATGGTGTGTTGAGGAGATGCTAGCAGGAATAGCTGTAGTACCAGTTTATAAAAAAATTATATGCTTATAATGGGGAATGTTCTAATAAAGGCCCTCTTTAAAATGTCATTAGGAATCACTCACCTTACAATAAACTTTTGCAACTTTTTGATGGACAATTGAAAGTCAGTTTGCTTGCTTTGCTGTGCATGCAAATGGTGGATTTTGCTTATTCCCCCTAATATATGCACAGCCATACAGAATTTCTCCATTCCTATTAATTGCTGGTGTCTCTCAGTATTGCATTGCTTTGCAGCTTCAAGGTATATTCCTCCCCCCATTGATGGTTCTGATAATGTACACAACAAGGGGCTCCTGAATGTCACTTAAATGTTATTAAAGACACAGCATTTAAACACTACAGTAGAGGCACAAACGCTTATAAGCTTCATTTGTAATCTTTAAGGCTTTTTTTTTTTTTTNTTTTTTTTTTTTTTTGGCAGTTTATTCTTTTTTTGCTGCAGGAAATAAAAAGTTTCCTATCTGCACTGTGATGAAAAAATATAGTACTAATTGGATGAAAGGAACAGTATAAAACTTAATAGAGAAAATAAATCTAGAAGCAGGAGAGAATTAATGCATAAAAGTCCTGCGGGTCTCCCAAAGAAAGCAAATATTTACCCGCACTATGTACATTTTGAAGGTACCTTAGCCCATAACAAAAATGAGAATAGTGCAATACACCCTTCCATAAATATTTGCATTTCAGATCATTCTCTGGGGCTGTAACATCACGGCATTAGTTACATTTCCTTAGTTTATTGGTACTTGTGTTTGCCCTCAGCCAGAGCTGTTATTTATCAAACCTGGCCCAGGGATAACCGGTCTGCGGGTTCTCTGCTGCTGACAGTAGATGTCAGCATTGCCATTTTTTGGGAGGAAATTTTCATTGGAGAAGAAATTAGTGAAATATTCACATAGAGAAAATATTAAACTAATAGTCAAGAGCATTTATTTTAGCTATTCTTCATATTTCTAGGCTTTGTTAAAATATTCATGTTACCTAATGTCTTAAGATGGGTAAAAATGACAGCACTAAGTCTTTTCTATCAGTTTAATGCTCTGCCAGATACCCTTTTAAGGCTTCTTTTAACGATTTTTCACATCATATGACTGTGAGAAAGAGCACATAAGAAATTATTTCTTCATTTGACCACACAGGGTGTGAGGAGGGCAAGTGCGCTCTCTTCTCCCTGCTCTCCATCAGCAAGGGCCGCACCTATAGCGCTGCACATCTGTTTCACCAGCTTGCTGATAAACTCCCGTGCCTTGCGGGAGGCTGATTGTGCCTATTCTCCGGTCTCTGAAAATCAGCAGATAAAACATCCCCCAGCCCCATGCCCCCTGCTGGGGTCCCTGATGGGCTCTGCAGGAATGCGGCAGGGCTGTGGGGTGCAGGGATGGGGACAACGTGTCTCTGCCTGCTGCAGATCTGTTCTTTGCTTTGCATTTGGGTGGCAGCATTGGCCGCGCAATGGGGACTTGTGGCAGCTCCGGCTGTGCTGGCAGGAGCTGTGCATCCTGCAGGAGCTATAGGTGCTGAGCTATAAGGGCTGTGTACACACCACCAGGCACTGTGAAGCTCCTCCAGAGCTGATGTTTCACCACGCTGAAATTAGAAGCGTTGATCTCTGACAGCTCTGGGATGTTCTGTGGCCCCAGGCAGCCTATGCGTGGCCAGGTGGTGTTCACTGAGCTGAATCTGAGCGTGATATTTGCCACGGTGAGGACACAAGTGAGTAACCAGCTTTCTTGTCCCCACTGTCCCCTCTCGCTTTCAGCATTTTGGAAAGAGGACAGGTGGAGTTTGGGGCCAGAAAGTTCCCGCTGGGGTGGGGGGCAGTGATGCTAATGACAGCTTCTAACACAGCCCTTCTCACAGAAAATGTGTTTTCTGGAAAGTATCCCTCTGCACGTGGGATTTCAGGTTTTTGGATATCTAAAACTAATGCTTTATTGGAGAGACTAACACATGCAAAGTCTCACTCCACCAGTCCTCTTGGGATCCCAAAGTGGCATCGAACTACTCTGCCAGGACCGCGTACTGCCATAACATATTAAAATTTCATTTTAACTGGCGCAGAGGTTTGAAAGCCTGGAGCAGCACCGTTTATGAGCAGTGCAGTGTTTCTCTTGCCCTACAGTGGTTCACTGGTGGGAAATACCATTTGAAGATTGTCATCATTACTTTAACAATGTACTTGCCAGATACAGTTTTTGGAGCAGCTGATACATTTTTTTTGGACTCCAGACTCCCAGAAACCACAGCCCTTTGAATGACGTGAGTCTTCAGATGGTGCATGCAGGATAAAAACCACAGAAGATCAGAATTTTCCATTATAATTACATACAATTGTTTGGACTGATCACAGCATCCTTCTGCGGTAATTACACTGGCCTTGAACGCCATGTACTGACATCCCAATGTCTTCCTGATGCTCAGTAACTGCTTGTGATCAATGCTGATGTGAATGAATTAAAGTTAATAATATTGCCTCCTATTAGGGCAATGGTTGTTGGGCTTTAATTCAATCCTGACAGCTGAGAGCCAGACTGAGCAGGTGCTTTCACTCTGGATGTGAAAAGATACATGATTTAAGGCCCTGGTAAACAGACTGAGGTGTTTATTTCTTCTGGAAAGGAGGGAGAAGAGGTAGGTAGTGATTGTTTGATGGAGAAATACTTTGCTAAATGTGGTGTTTGTTTGTTTTTTTTTTTTTTTTTAACGGCTGTTTTAGGCCTTTTTGTTAGCATGATAAACCTTAAAGAATAATTTTTTAAGATTGGAGGCTTTACTTGGTTTTCCCTTTCTGCAATACAAGGAAGGAAAACACTTATTTTTATTTGCTTCTATGTTCTAAATGAGTCGTGTTAGGCTAGGTAGCTTTACAATGAGAAATATATTTGTGTAGTGCATGAAGCCAGAACTAAAATGCTTTAAAACCCCTATGTGTGTGTTTCTATTACTCTTGGAGCCCAAGTTCACTATTGTCCTGAACTTTGTTCATCTCATTGCAAAGCAGATGCAAAACCTAATTTGTCTTTGCTGTGGGTAAGTGATATTAAAAGTCAAGGCACTAGTGAAAATGACAGTACAAGGCAGCTGGCAATGACTCCTGTTCCTTGCTCGTGCTTTCCTTCTGGTTAGGTCCTCTCACAAGCTGACAAAAGATGTATCTTTGCAAATCATTTTTTAGCCTGCACATGTGTTTAATTAGTCTCCAGTCTATATAAGGAACTGCAAGGAGAAAGATAATTGTGCAGGCTTCATGCTGTTTTGAGCTCTCATGCTTTGCAATTTCTTTTCTAGCGTTCAATTAAAAGTTAAGCACTTTTTGAGGCTATCCAAGTAGACAGCTATTGATTCTTCATTCTGTAGCAGAAGCCCTTCTTGTAGTTTGTCAATTTGTAAAGTTGCCGGTTGGGAAGCAAAGTGGGTAGTGCAACATCCTTGGGGAAATAACACAATGAATTCAAAGTGTAATCTACAAAATAGCCTCATGCTTAGGACCCAAATACCTGATAATTTAAAAGAGCCTTACTTTTTTAAACGTGAAAAAATAATTTTCTTTTTAAATGGAAGGACAATCTGTAACGCGTGGAGAAGTTTTGAAAAGATCTTATTATGTGAGTCAGTGCACTGAAAGCTGAGGTAAGGAAAAGGGATTTTTAGGTTTGTCCGTGCTTAGAGAAGGTACTCAGAATATGAGGATCTGCAGGCTGTTCAGGAAAAGCATTTCAGAACCCTTTACCTATGTTGACAAGGCACTAGTAAAATACTGTTTCATATAGTTGTATGGTAACCACCCTGATAGCTCCCTGGGACAGACACGAAACTGGAATAGAACTGGTCCTTGGACTGTGGGGCTCTGCCTGGCAGGGATCCTGGCTCTGCCAACCGTGCTTTTCTGTGGAAGGTGCTGCAGGGAGAGGAGGGCCCTGTGTGCCTTAATTCATAATTTAACTACCCTGTAGGTCTTTACTATGTGCACCTCTTATTTGATTTGGAGGAAAAAAGAGTTCTGTTAGAGGTTCACTGTCTCTCCTTCAGTTACAGACAACACATGTGTCCTTCATGGCCATGCTTTATCACTGTTACAGGAGACAAGCTGAAGTGATAACACCTGAGAAGATAAGAAGGGAAGAGAATTGCAAATGTTTGTGCTTTTTTTTGTTTGCTTCATTTTTTGCTGCTGTTGGCTTTTTGTTTGTTTGGTTTTAATTGCTATTAATGGTTTGCCTCAATAACGCTTGTTCTGTGGAAACTTACTCTGCTTTGTCAGAAGGAAGAAAAGCTTCCATGGGGACCTAATCCAATGACCATTCATTCCTATGGGATCTTTTCCTTTATTTTAACAGATCTTGAGTTTTTCCCTCTAATATAGGAACAGCTAATACACTATTAGAGTAACCGATAAAGTTAGAATATAAATTCCCTGTGCAGAAGTAAAGATCTTTATGCAGTAATGGCTAAGGAGTAAAGAGGATGGTTCAGTCTAAGGTTGTAAATATCCCCATTAAGGGCCCTCATTTTCACTGGTATAATTGCAGAAAAACAGACAATTCTTATGGGCAAAGCCAACAGTTCTCATACAGGCTCTCAGCATTGATAAAGCACTTGGCTTAATGGTGACCAAGTCAAATGGTCCTTCTGTAAGCGTTCAGATGTGGAAACCCTCTGCTATACTAGTTCTTCAGATCTGATCCACTGGATGTGGGCTGCTCTTCACAGCAGCTGGGTACAAGCTTTGGTGCTGAAATCAGCTGAGCCTGATCCAACTTTTGCTTGGTCTTTCTTGCTGGGCAGCTTGAAGGGGGCTGCAGAAAGCAGTGGCTATGGCCAGGAGAGCAGGAAGGCTGCAAGGGAGGGTCCTGCTTCTTCAAGAGGTTCCTCTCACCCTTCCAGGTTGGGTGTGTAGGCAGGAGATGGGTATGAGCTGCTTCAGAACATCATCATTTCAGATTTACAATAGCATAGCCCACTCAGTCCTAATTAGCTGTGACCAGTGGAAATGTAAAGCTGATACAGTCCAGTGGAAGAAACATAACTGAATATGTGCAGAGGAGGAAGGCTGTTACAAAAATACTGTAGCACCAGATGAGTCTTTCTTTAATTAACAGATTTATGGTACAGTGGGTACATGATGAATTCAGATGGTATGCTTAACTGTGGGGAACAAAGCTGTATCCTAACAACTGGTGGCTCTGTGGAACTGCGTTTGCAATGAAATGTCATTGTGCTTGATAACTCCAAGATGGACTAAGCTGCAAAGCTGTAATATAGGTTTACAGGCATGTACAAGAATAAATGTTCAGGCATGGAGGTTTTGGCTGACTTCTAAAAGTCTATCTGTGAAACCTGGACCCAGAGCTGGTTTCCAGCTTTCAGCACCAGTTCAGACTGGGTTTTCAGAGTGAAGCTTTTGGTCTGTGTGTATTAGCACTGCTGTCACGGCCAAACATGGGCACCGATTTAGTCAACGTTTTCCTAGTATTTAGAATGTTGTTACTTATTAACCAAATGCCATTTAAGACATTGTGTTCAGTGTGATGATGAAACAGGCATGGTGTCTTAATGGGGTTTAATGGTCATAACACTTATACAGGCTATAATCTTCACTGGAGGGTATCAGGAACAGCTGAATTTTGGGAGGAATCACAATATTTTTGAGTTAGACTAGCTGATGTAGTCAGAAAAAAAAAATTGACTTGCTTTTGGTCCTACCCATCCTCCTTCAAATCTAAGAGAATTTGGGGTAGACATCACAGTTATACTGATCTTGCTGGCCTTTCTTAGTATGGAAAAAAAAAAAACCAAAACTGGGGGGAATAGTTTAAGTTTTTACACTTTTTCATTGGAGTTGCTATTTAACACAAAATATATTTTTCTTGTGTAATCTAATTGCCAAAACTTCAGCTGTTTCATTTGCAGAAACTAAGGTAGCCCATGGGATATCATACAGATGTAAGAAACAAATTCTTCGCACTGTCTTAATACATTTATAATAGAGATTCATGCACAAATTAGGAGAAAACAGACTTAGCTGTGTGTTTATGAAGTATGGCAAATATCATTTAAAAAATGGAGGGATGAAGAAAACATTGCTGATACTGAGTTTACCTTCCTTAGCCTTAAATTTGCTGGGCAATATAATATTGAAGCTACAGCCATTTTTATAAGCTTTGTGCAGACCAGTGTGCCCTGTGGCTGCTGAAAAGGAAATAATTAGTAGCTTCCAGAAAGCCAGTAGTTTAACTTGTGATGAGAGCCTGTGAATGATTGATGTTATGGGTTCAGTTTGTTAGATCCAGTCCAGCTCCATCTTAAGCTGGTAGGAAAACCTCATCTGAGGGTCAGGCCAAGAGGTTGCTTTTTGCCTTTAGTGGTAAGTAAAATCACTGGGTGATGTCTGCACATGTGGTATACACAGTGATTTTTAAATTGTTAATTCTGTAGTCAACATGTCCTACTAGGTTCAGTGGGTGCTTGTTAGAGTAAGAGCCTTGTGTTGGAAAAATGGACAATGAAGGTGATTATTTCTTTCTGAATTATTAATTGGGGAATCTTCTGCTTCTAAATGAGATAAATGTCTTCGACACATGACTTGACCACATGCCAGTCTGAGTAATTGCTGGCTCACTGTGAAATTGCCCGGCATGGGCTAAGTAGGGGGTGAAGACTTGGCAAGATGCTCTGCTTTGCCAAGTGGAGTGTAAAAGGAAGGCTGTCCAGGTTTAGAAGTGTTCCAGCTGATGGGGCACAGGGGGTCTGACATCATGTGAAGTCTATCATGGCAGCTGAAGACAGACGTACTTTGCATTGTGCCATATATGCATGTGCCTCCTGAACAGAGAAGGAGGAGGAATTTGCCTCTAGACAGATATGTACTCCTGAAAAAACTCCAGCTCACTCAGAACCCAACCTCATATGTAAAGATGTCCATAAAGTTGTGAGGTTTTTTTTTTTTGAGTAAGTGATCTTGCCTTTAGCTTGAGTGGGAATTACAACTGTAGTCACTTGTCGTATGTTCAAAAACACTGATTTGTAGTCCCTCGCTTGTGAAAACTGAAATGTTTCCTTCTGCTTTAAAAACCTTTATAAAGAAACGTAGAAAGTGAAAATTGCACATCTGTGATGGAAATGTCAAAATGCATACATGTGGGCTACGCAGCCTATTTTCCTTTTCATATTTTGTTTCCCCCATCATATGGAACAGACTGTAAGGAACAATGTTTTGATGTGGGGCTCGGACTGATTCTGGCCATGGGAAAGGGCAGTAGATATGGAACTGTGCATTGCCAAGCTGGCATTGAACAGCCATTTCTGGGCAGAACTATTTCAAGAGGGATCAACTCTACAAAGTGCAGTAAGGTGAGTTGTGGATCTTCTGTGAGGGAGAGGATGGGCAGACAGGTGGTCACACTGGCAATGAAGATATGGGAATTATGTCCCAAGAAAATACAAATATGCGTTCATAAGTTACTAGAGGTGAGTTTGAGTGAATTCTGATTCTTCCCTTCTGAAGCAGCTGTATTGTTTGAAGGGTCTGAAAAGTGCTTTTAAAGTATTTGTTAAAATCTGGTAAATTTTAATAGGTAATTCTTGTTGTCCTTAAATAACTGTATCACCTTGACTGCCACTAGAATAAACTACTGTTAGAAGTAAGGCTATGTTTCTGTCTTCCTGAGCAGCAGAGAGGCATCAGCAGCCCCAGACTGTCTTGTAAGCACGTTTTGACAGCTGGCTGCCTGGGGATGGTGGCGCGGTGATCAACACACAGAGCCAGGAGCTGTCTCATCTGGTCACAACACAGCACTGGCGAGAGCTGTATCTGAAGTGACATCCTTCTCCTGGGCTTGGTACCTCACCCCTGATGGCAGGGAGAGGGCTGGAGAAGAGCGGGACCCATATAAAGCAAAATCTCTCCTGGACACCAGCACTGCAATTGCTCTTTTCAGAAAGGGGACAAAGCTGGCAGGGTCAATTTTAAGGATTCACAGTGAGTGGAAACCTAGAGGATTTTCTACTTGTTTCAAGTGCTTGGATCCCTTTAGGCCTTGCTAGATTCTCATCTTATCTTGGGGATGTAGCTCTAAATTACTGGGAATGTATGTGAAGGATACAGTGTCATGAATCATAGTAAGAGTTCATTAAAAAAAAAATGCAGGCTTCTAGTTTGTGAACTAGCACATTTTAAACCCATTCAGGCATCTTCAAGTGCAATGCAGAGTGCCCAGGGTTTAAGTATACTTTAAGAGAAGCTGAATTACCAATATTTGCTCATTCTATTCTATACCAAAATGAGCAAATGGGCTGATAGCAGAAGTTATGGCTGTGCTATAAGCAATATGAAGGTAAAAGTAATGAACTTAAACATAGCATTTTCAGACTTCATTTTTGTGGCACTTCAGTATTTAAACAAAATATTACAAAACCCACAAAGCAAAGCTTTGACATTTAAGTATAGGGTGTCAATATTGTACTGTTGCTTTCATCAGAGATACATGAAAATCAAAACCATGAAATCTTTCATTCACATCACAAATTTCAATCAGTATTGGATATAAAAGACTTAAAAAAAAAAATCTTTTATCCAAAATGTTGGATTTTTATAGAATTGTTGCTTCAAGTCCTATATCTGTTAATAATAACAAAGAAAAAGATGGACATAAAGACTGCACAGTCTCCATTATATATTAACATACAGAAACTAGCGTACACTGCCACCCTCAGCTGAGTTAAGACAGATTAGATGTGGATGACTTGACTTCTAATTACTTGTCTTCACATTCTGAACGTGAGAAAATGAGGCTGCACTAAAAGCAAACAAAATAATAGAGATGAAGTTAAAATTCCATGCTTGGTCTCGATCAATGCAACTGGCTCTAAGCTGTTGGTGACAGGCCTGGCTAAATACTCTGGTGGCAAAAGTCGGTTTGGCTACAAATTCCCCCTGCTAGTTCTTGCCCATCTTGCATCAAATTCTGTGACCTCTCAAACCAATTTATTTTTATAGTTTTCTGGCTGTTTTCTTGGAGCAGGAATGCACAACATCTTCTAGGTGTATCTCTGAAAAGATACCTGTTGAAGAAATACCCAAGGATTGTCAAATTTGCTAAAAACACAAATGGAAATTGTCAGATTTTGAAGGAGATGGATCAGAATAGGAAAAACCTAGGCAAAAAGGATGCAATGAGTCCAAGGAAGGAAAGCAACAGAGAGCAGGCAAACATGTTTTATGGCAATAAGGGTGAAAAGAAGTGAAGTTCTCTGTGCTGTATTTGACTAAGATACAGAAAGAACTGGGTGCATGGAGAAAAGCATTCAACAGTTCAGAATAATTTGGGTTTTGCTAGATAGATTAAAAGCATATGTAGAGGAATATGATTTTGACAGAAAATTTGTTTGTGTCAGGTCTTAATGTGCACACATACATTCTCTCTCTCAAAAAAAAGGAAACCAGCTAAAATTATTCTGGCATTTGCTAATTAGTATGAGATTCAGACTTCCAATGTGAAGATGCATTACCTGGGTAACAAGTAGTGGGTTGTTGAAAGCACGGTAAAATAAAGTAACAATTTGTTAGCTTTTCTGTTGCTTGCCCTTTAGTTTGTGTGGTTTCTGACACAATGGCATCTCAATTTTTTGCCTCTATTACTAAGCACATATTAAGACAATATAGCACTTTTTCTCTGGTCTTTTGTGTTGAGGATGGTGGGTTTCCTTTATACAACTGTTACATATAGTTATAATTTTTTTTAGCTTGTAGTATGAGTGTATTAGTTGCTTTATAGTAAAATTTACCTGAATTTGAAAAGCATATTAACTTAATTTCAAAGACGAGAACATATCAAATGAAAAGCCTCTAATTAGCAGGAACAGATGATCATCAGTTCCTATAAGTGGCATAAATAACTTTGTCCATAAAACTGGAGCTTGGAGAGAACACAGGTCACTTAGACTGCTAAAATAAAAAATGACTGTATGCCACCTCTCCTAATGCAATTCAATCTTGTTCGTGATGCAGAAATATTCCCCGGTGTAGTATAGGGAGACCCAAAATCTGTCCAATACTCCTGAGAATTTTCAAAGGCAACAATACCAAAAGATGTGGAGGCTTCTTGGGAACAGCAGCATCAGTGTGGACAGGATAACTTTTATTACACATTCCAGCGTACAGATGAGACCATATACATTACAGTTCTGGTGGGAAACCTGTACTTCACAGTGCTGTGCCCTGTAAAACCTGTGCTGTGTGATCACTCTGCACTATTGACAAAATACTTGACTGTTCACACCCAAATTTTTCTCTAAGTGCAGTCAAACCTTCATACTTCTGTTTGCATTCATGTCACTGGGTTTTGAGCAGAGCACTGTCTCATTTTTTCCTGTGAAAGAGCTGTGTGAAATTGAAGCCAGACTAAATTTTAGAACTTTATCAAAGAAAAACTGCTTTTGGATTAGGTGATTCAATAGTATAACTAGTATTCCAGCTAATGCTAGTGATGCTTTTAATAAAATGCTTAGGAAAATGAACACCTGCAGAAGTGCTGATGCATTCTTGTTTTCATACAATCTCAACTCAAACTCTTCTTTTCAGATATTTAGCATGTCCTAGATCTAATCTAGAGAAATATCTGGAAACTCAGCAGAAGCTTTTACATGGAAGGTTCTTCTGCAGAGTAGAGACATAATAGTACTACATTTAATAACTTCACCTTAACTCTGAAAGCCAAACCTCTAGCATTCAGAAAAAAAAAAACCTAAACAAAAAACAGCCCTTTTTTTTCCCCCATCTGCACTAGTGTGTTATAATTATTATAATAATTATAATTATATATATTATTATATATATTATATATAAAATTATAATAATTATAATAAGGTTATAACTATTTGAGGGTCTCCTGAGCACCAGAACAGGAGCAAGGAAAGAGGCAGGAACGCACAGCAGGAGGTAGCATAGAAAATGTATTGATTTAATGGGATTGTGATGGGACCATATTTACTGAAAATCCTACTCCATTCTTTAAAGCACCCCATACTGTTATAGTTAAGGCCCAGCAAGGTTACTATGGCTCCTAAGCTTTGCAAATGTGACCCTCATAAATACGAAGACCTGGCATTACAGCTATTACACTGTGTTTCACACTGTAGTTACACCGTATTTGGCAATCCTTAGATTTTTAGATGACACTTTTGTTAAAGTGCCAGCTTTTTGAGACTGTATTAATCAATTCCTTTAGTCCTGCATGCAATGCTGTCAGTTAAAGAAACTTCCTTTGTAAGCTGTGTTTTTTAAGTTCTGTTGTTTGGTTGCCTTTTTTTTTTTTTATTTCAGAGTCTGTCTTGCAAGTATCTTTGCTATGATTTTTATGATAATTGTTAGCCAAAATTCTGCATGTTACTCTGTTGTTGAACAAGCAGCTGCCAGATGGTAATATGGAGAAAAGACATTTAACGTCAGTCACCTAACTGGAAGCCAGATGGCACAGCAGAAGCTGGAACAAGATGTTTGCCAACTCATTCTGGCTTCCAGCTGTGGCCCCGTGCTCCACCATGACCACGTGGGCAATGGCCTCTTCACTGTCCCTGTGATAATGCCTTTAAAGTCCTTCCAGCTACACTGTGCACTCATTCAAAAAGCTGAAGTGATGACATTCCCTTGACCCTTCTCCCCAAAAGCCACACCGAAGAACTATCAGAAATGGGTGTGTAAAAGTCAGTGGGGCAGATCATTCTTTGCTGGCTGCTTCTCTGTTGTGATGAGAGTCCATAAACTGGACTTTTTGGATGCCCTTCTGCAGGAGAGGGAAAATAACTGAAAGTAGCTTGGATGGATGTTCTGTGTTTAACTCAGCTTGTCAGAATTGAAGTCAGTTTGCCTGTTGAATTCAGTAGGAAGGGGTGTGTTGCTCTGAGTGAGAGGGTAGTCTCACAACCCTTCAGTTGGTTGTAGGAAGCTGAAAGAGTATCTGGCCCTTGGGGCTTGGAAGCATGAACACCACTTCTGGAGCATTCTAGTTCACCCAGTTGAACTTTTCAGATACTCTCACTTGTCTGGCTAAGGTGCATGGCTTAGCCTTTGCTGTGTGAGAAAAGTAAACTGTCTGATGAAACGCTCAAGCTGTGGCAGATGCTGCTTCTGTGTCTCTTTCATGAGAAGTTATGGGATGCAGTAACAACACTGGTTATTGCCATTTGGGAGAGGATAATCATTTATAACTCAGACTCTTATGAGGCTATAAAGCAGGGTGAATTGGGTGTTTGGAATTCAGCTTAGCAATAACTAAATATAATGTATTTATAGTAGGTGGCTCTCAATAAGGTGGAGAGAAACAAGTTGGCTTGTTATGCCTTCTGAAGGAAAAATGTTGCACTATCAGGTCATTTATAGAGTCATTATGGGATGACATAAACAGCTTAGAAGTTGCCAACCAAACAAAGGTTTAAACCTTTGGAAAATAACAACCAGTGATTCTTCTTTAAAAGTAAACAAACTCTGGGAGTCTTTTAGGATATTAGCGAATCTCCACAGATGGTAGAACTGGTTATCTTCTCATTTAAACTTTGTTTCACAGAAAGTGTCATTGCAATGACTGTATCTGACCTTTTTTGAAGACACAAAGCATGGGACATCCTGAACTAGCTGGTGACTGACTGAACGTGGAACATAAACTTTATGAATAACTCGTTCATTGCTAAAATCATCCAGGAACAGTTGTCACTATACTTGGAAATCAGTTACTTGTTTAAAATTTGCTCTTTTAGTTGTAATTTATTTTTAATTCTTGACCTAGTTGGACATGTGTATTTGTGTAGATTTTAAACAAATCTACCTGTGCACTTTGGTTAAGCTATTAACTTAAACCTTTAATAAACCAAGACGACTGAGATCTTCTTGTTCTTCATTACTGTTTTCCAATCTTAATCTTCCCTAAAGCACTTATCTGAGGCCTTTTTAAGGTTTCATCATACTTTGATTGTGGATAACATACATTTCCAAATCCTAGTGAGACAGAGAAGTCTTCTGAAAAAATCGTAGGGCAAAGTTAGGCCTGTAGACACAGAGAAAACTCAGTGGAGAAGGGAGACAAGGGTACTGCTTAGCATTTAGTTTGTTCAGCTCTGTGTAAAAGGCTAACAGCAAACCTGTTGCTGAGAAGTATTATGACTGTAATCAGCTGTGCTTGTCTGTATGATATAAGTGCAGCTATGCTTACTCTGTGATTTCTGGTGGAATTGGGAACTCCCCTAAGAGAATAAGGACTTCATTTGAAGCCCTCCCAGCTGCATTGTGACTTTTTAAAAATCTCCCAGATTTGGAAGTACTGACTTCGGGGTGTTGCACTTCGTGATGCCACTTCTGCTTTTTTTGTTATTGTTGTGAGATGCTCTGCTGGAGTTCAGGACTGGTCTATTTGGTTGGATATTGATGAAAGAACATTGTTCTGTTCGCATCACTTTACTGTGAAGGGAAAAAGCAAACCTGCAGGACAAAAATAAAGATGTGTCAATATTTGCCCTCCATCTGTTGAACCCAGACGAGCTCAAGTCTTGATGTGTACCAAACTGGTTGAGTTGAGTGGTGAAGCTGGCAGTAGAGAATTTATGAAGGAATACAACAGTTCCTGTTGCTTCAGCAGTGTTGTGATGATCTGATGCCAAAACGTTGCTCTTCTATTACAATTTGGAGACTTTGACAGTGCCAAAGTACTCATAGTTTCTCAATAATGTGTCTACAATGGGAGAGGAATGGCAATCCTGTGCGACAATCTCTGGAAAGAAAATGCTAAAATAATAGTTTCACAAAGTAACAGGCCCTCTTGCAGGACTGCATTTTGTTTTTTCAGGCTGAAGTCTGAACTGAGTTATATAATTCAATTTCACCCACTTTTATCTCATCTTCAGACTGTATTTCAGTTGTTAGTTTTTTTGGTGGTTTTTTGTGTTGTTTTTCGTTTTTTGGGGGGTTTTTTTAAGCTTGCAAGCAAAACTGGTGCCTCTCCTTTCAGACCAGCTATCAGCACTTTTTTTAGATTTTTGTTTTTCCTTTTCCCATAGACTTTAGGCATTTATTTTTGGCTACTTTACATGAATTCGAACACTGATTCTAAACTCCTATTGCATGCAAAGCCTACTAACTCAATGGAAATTTAGCGCTGGTATCTCTAGGCTTACTTAAAAATAAAAATAATTAAAAAAAAAAACAAACCCCAAACAAACAACAAAAAACCACAGAAAATTTTCTGTTGAATCCTGCAGCCTTATCTCAAACTCCTAAGAGCCATAACACGTACTCTCCACAAATGTACAAGGTATGGTATGTTTCTCTCCCAGACTTTCGCCTGGGGAAACTCCTGCTGTTAATAAAACTGGAACATGCTGCAGGAACTTAACTGAAGCAACCAGTCCCACAGGGCAGAGCTCAGGTGATTCCCACAGCACCTGTTTCAGGAATTAGCCCCTTCTTGAGAGACTCAAGTGGGGTTTTTTTTGTTGTTTTTGTGTGGGTTTTTTGTTTGTTTGTTTGGTTTTGTGTTTTTTTTCTGCCTCTGTCCTGATGCTTTCCTTCCGTTTAGGGAAAGGCGGCGCGCCCTGCTCGGGAAGGTGGCGGGAGCACCCTGAGGTGCCACGGAGGCTTCGCCACCGCCCGCCCTGGAAACATCCAGAAACCCCCTCGCGCCCCCAACGGTCGCGGCCGGGGTCGCCCCCTCGCTGCCAGAATGCGTGAGAAGCTTCGCTTCGACCCACAGGCAGCACCCGCCGGGAGCTCCGGGGGGAAGAAAGTGAAGCGTGAGGAACGCTAAATCAGGCTACACCGAATCAAACCGCCCGCCGGGAGCGCCTGTTCCCGCGGCAGCCGCTGGGCGCGGAGCGGGGCGGGCGCCTCTCCTCGCGAGAGGCCGCCCCTGGCAACGGCGGCACGCACCGGCCATGGAGGACGCGGCGGGCTCGGAGGCGCCTGGCTGCCTGCACAGTATCCTTCTGCGGAGCGCCTGCCTCCTCCCGGGCTGAGCCGGGGGCTGCGGGCACACCCTGGGTCCCGCCGCTCACGGCCTCGGGGCGAGCGGCGCGGGCGGGCCCGTCCCCTCGGGGCGCTGCTGCCCGGGGTGCTGCTCCTTCCCCGGGCGGGGGGACCCGGGTCCTGGCCCGGCGGCGGCTCGGGGAGCGCGGGCAGCGCTGGCTGGGGCCGGGCCAGCACCCACCCGGCAGGAGACCCCGGTTGCGAAGTTGTTTCACTAGCAAGAGGAAAAAAAGCCAAAAAACCCCCACCACTTTGTTCCTGCTTGCTGTGCGTTGTTGCCCCAGGAGCCTGAAAAGGGCCATTATACGAGATTTAATTTTATTTTTTAAACTGTTTTTCCTCGCAGGGAGAGTAGCATCTTGCTCACTTGAACGCGGTGTTTGTTTTCATTGCTAATGGTAACAGCCTCTGAGTGACCCTTAGGAAAAGCCGGGTGATTTTTACCCTCCCCTGCTGATGGGGCAGCCTAGGCAAGACTCAAAATTCTGACATGAAAAGTTCCTGTCACTGCTCTTGTGTTAGTTGTCCATCAGTAAATGCAAATATCTCTTGCAAAATGTGTACATGAGAGTGACAAGACTTGTTATTAAGAGTCGCAGTCCCAATGTGCTGCTGTAAAAGATGCTCCTTCAGTTTCCCGGTGCCTGTCACACAGGGTAACTGGCCAGGTACTCCTGGGTCTGTTTAGTACTGAGTTTATGAGAAAAAAAACCCTTGACATAATTTATTTGCTGCAGCTTTCAGAGGGGAAAACAAAGAGTTAATTATTTTCGCGATTGAGCTGCAGCAAATTGTTAGTTCATGGCTTTTAAATGCGTAATTATGGGTCAGATGACCCGAATTCTCTTTTGTCACTAGGTCAGAATAGCTCTATCTGTTGTCTTTTGTAGCTGTGAGCTGCCAAAGCAAGATCTTGCAAGCTTTGTTTTAGAGGCTAAATAATCAGATCTTAAGTGTTAGGCACTACCAGTACCTCATTTTTTCTTGCCTTGCTATGTTACCACTATAAAAGCAATATTAAAAAAAAGTGAAATATTTGCCTCAGTTTCTACCTTCTTGAAACTGCACAGCTGTTTTCACACTGTGGTGTGCTTAGAACTGAGCACTGCATCAGGATGTGTTACAGTAATTGACGCAGTGTTTGTTGCAGAAATACAGTAGTTTTAAAATTGAATTCCTTTCATTGAGCACCTGTCTGTGGTTTTTGGAAACAAACAAAAACCAACTGGAAAAACAAACAAATAAAAAAACCACAGGATTTTTAAAGTAGTGTTTTAATCTGTGCACAGTGTTTACAATGACACATTAGTTTAGACCAGATTGCAAGGACAGTCAGGTCAGTAGAAAATTCAGGAAAAAATTAGTGTTTGCAAGTGTTTTACTGATCAAGGGTACTGCTGTGACGCTTGTATTTGCATTGAAAGGTTTGATAAATGCAGAAAGAAGTAGTTGACATGGTGAGGAAGGATCATACAAAAGATAGCTTTAGAAAAAAATATTTGCTGGTCAGATCACTGAATGTGTGAAAAATTGCTGAGTAGAGTATTTCAATGTACTTTATTTAATTTTAAGTTGATAAATACTGTCCAATGAAGTAATGAAGAGTCTTAGGGGTTCCAGAGAAGTATGCAGATGTTTAGTTTGTACATACATACTACATAGATAAGGAAATAATCTCTTGCTTCATACCAAAAATGTTGCACCCAAGTATTCATGCTATACAAACATGATCACTCTTTTTCAAGTCTCATTCTTTAAAGAGAGCATGTGTAGTCAGCTACTTAGTGCTAGGATATCTTAAATTAAAAAAGGGGCTTTTTAGAACATTAACTAGTCGGTGTTACTGTGTCTCTTCTCTTGACCTGCCTGCTGCAAGCATCCTTCTTGTTTTTTCAAACAATAAAGGAACCCTATTTCTCCTGGTTTGCACTTGAGCCTTGCTCTTGCTCCCTTTTTTTTAATGTAATCAGCAGTTCAGATGAACTTTTCTCTCAGCTGAAGGAACAAAGTCCTGTAATTAAGAACTGTTTTATTAGGACATGGTGAGAGACTGGTGCAAGGACTAAAATGTTTCTACTATATGGTTGAACACCAGCCCGATGCCCAATTGTTATCTTAAATCTGTTGGGTCAGCTCCTGAAAGTCACGTGTCAACGTGAGCTATTTTCATCTCTGTTCTCTTTGCTTACCTTGGTGGACCCACATATGGTCTTGGAGTACCCTGCTGAGAACAGGTGCATTTGTTGAACCTCACAAGTTCTTTGCCCTTGTGTTAAAGTTACAAGAGTTAAACCAGATTTATTCTGCTATGACAGAGAGCAGGTTTAGGCCTGTTAAATCTAATACTTTGGTTGTTGTTCCTTTTTTTCCTTCCTTATGAAAGAAANTGAAAGAAAGCATGTTCTTTTTTTTTTTTTTTTTGGAGGTGAGTTTCTGCATAGGTCAGGTGTTGGAATTCAGTGTTCCAGAATCAGTATGAATAGAAAATCAAGCTTTTGCAGAGAGCAGATTTTGAAATGCAGAGGTGGTCACTTAAATTCTAGTCCTGTGTTCCATACCTGCAGGCTGTGATGTGGTAATTTGGGAAGTAAATTTGGGGGTGTGTGTATGGCAGGCTTTTGCTTTTATGTGCTAAGCCTAGATGGGGGTTTTTTAAGAAGCGCTCATGCCTGTTTCCTATTTACATATACGGTTTTTATAGTAAGTATGTAGTGTAGCAGGGAAGTTGAAGGTACACAGTCGTGTTTTGACTAGGTTACTGCAAATTATGCCTTTATTCACTCAGTGACTTCCCTCTTTTTTGGGGGGGTGGAGGTGGGTGTTCTTTTGTTGTTCTTGTTTAGAAGAGAAAATAACATGTGCCCAGCTTTTATCTCAAACCTCACATCTATGTAAAGGAAAAAAAATGGTGGTTATCCTTTTTTGGAATATGATTTTCAGCTGTTAGCTTTCTAGATGGTAGCAATTTAACTGATAGTTTTCTTGCTGTGATGCTGGAGTCTTGAATGCAGATGATGGTTTTACATATATATAGTACTGTGAGAACTGCAGCAACTGTTTTTTAAGAGAATAATCCAGATTGGGTAAATAATGTATTTTTCTTAAAATCTGATGTGTGTGGAGTACTGAATTGCCAGCATTTCTTTTCTTCAGATGTTAGTTTCTGGCTTGTTTACATGGGTCATTTGTAGGCTGATTTCCTAGGGAAACTGTCAACAGAGCGTCTTGCTAAAGCTGCTTTTGTTATACTTTAATGGGCTGAGAGGATAGTGCATAAAAAAATGTTTATTTGGCTTTCGTTTTACACCATTGGTAGTTGTTTTTAATGAAAAATTTGACTGTCAAGTATTTGAATGCACTGTAGATAATTTCCAAATGAATTTTTTGCATGTTGAAAGTTCCTTTTTGTTGTAGTTGTGTTGTAATTATTAATGCACTTGTATCAGCTTCAGTAAATGGTCTTCTGGTGTTCAGTGTTTGATCTCAGATGTTTGTGTTTGAACTCGTACCTCTGATAAATAAATGCGATTCTCTGAGAGCATGAAGTTAGTTATGCTTAGAAGCATAAAGTCAGTGGAAGTCTTGGTACAGTAGGACCCCTTTGAAAACTGATGATTGAGTGAAAGCAGAATTTAGTTACTGCTTAATTCAGAACCGTGCTTGTCTTCGAGCTTTGACAGGTCTGAGGCAAATTTTGATGGTATTTAAACCTGCTGTGAAAACTCTGAATCTGTGTACGGTTTTTTCACCTAAAGGCTGAAAGAAGCCTTGAAAGTGTAAATTTTTGTGTCATAAAAAGGGTGAAGGTGGTGGCAACAGATGTATAGGTAATTGTTTTAGGATACTTTTTAAAGTTGGAACTCATTACATGCATCAGCTGTTTCAGACTTAGCAAAATCTGCAGAACTTACCATAACAGATGACTCTGAAGATGATTATCTGTATGAAGAGGTAATTTACTAAATTGATAATCTTCTGGTATATGTGGTAGAATATTCATGTTTTGTTCTTTTACTTTATCAGACACAAAAATATCCTAGGAGAAATGACACAAATCTCCTCTTATAAAGCATGATGATGCTATGCATGTTTTCAATAGAAGTTTTAGTGTCTGTCTGTTTGTTACATTTTACTTTTATTTGAATATTAAATACTTTTTAAAAGATACAGATATTTTGTTTAGATGTTTTAGCTTATTTGAAATTAGTATTTCAGTAATGAAAGTTCTACTTAAATATGGCAAAATACTATTTTAACAAGAATGGGATTATTTTCAGCAGTTGTCCTGGGAGTGGAAAGATGTATAAAATGTGCTGATACCTAACTTTAAATCATTTCATTTAGGTTCCAGCAGATGATGAATTTAGTCTTCAGGAAGATGATGAGGATCTGGCAAAGGCTTTGCAGACTATTCAAGAGCAGGCTGAAGATGCCCGAATTTTAGTAAGAACTTCCTAAACATTCTAAGACTCTGTCTGTAGTTCAGTTGGCATTAGTGGCATAAAATCTACACATCATAATTTATTTTAGTTATGAAATATTTGTGCAGAAAATGATCTCTTATTTTTTAGAAGTTTATAGGGGTAAATATATGCCACAGAGGACAAGGCAACTTACTTTTCCTGGTTTTCATCTTGCTTTAACTCTTGGTCATTTTATATTCCATAAGCAAGCTGATACTGCAAATAACTGTAACAAATATATAGATAGATTCTTTAAAATATATTGTTTTTAAACTATAACACTGTTTCAGGGTTTCTTTATCTGAGTAGATTGAATAAGTGTGATCCCTGACACAGGAAAGAAGTTGTGTACCCGCAGAAGCTTGTGCTTGAATACTTTGCTGAAAAAAAGAGTACTCATATGTTGAAAATAGAGTGAGATGTTACACTATGTTAAATCAAAATATTAACGAAATTATAAATCACACTGTTAGTTTTTATTAGTTTTTGACACTTCTTACATTTACAGTTAGGTTTCAAAACAGTCATGTAATAGTTCAGAGTTACGCAATGGGTTTGTTATATTGCGTTTTCCAAAATGTGATATACCTAAATTTACTTGCTTATAACAACCTAATGGAAAGTGCTTTTCCTGCTGATTCTTATATCACCACTAGCTTATAGCATCATTGTAGTCTGTCTTTTTTTTTGCAAAACCAAATAGTTAATAATGAAAAGGTAAAATGATGTGAATGATTCTTAACATGAAAATTGAGGAAATGTGCAATTTCTTCTGCATTATTGCATATCAGCAGATCACTTTTGTATTTTATATCAAACTTCGAATGAAAACTGACAATACCGCAGTCTTACGTGTTCTGAAACTGAATGTGCCTGAAAACTAAGAGAAAGATGGCAGAAGTTTTTAGGACTGAACATGGTTAATGTTAACCAAGCAGTGGAGTTTCTAAATGTTCCTTAGGGGTAACCGAACTTATGCCCATATTACTGTGTAACTTGACATTCAAATAATAAGTGAAACATGGAAATATATTTTTAGTCTATTGATCTTTTGAGTGCTATAATTCATCTTTTACCTCTTTGTTGGTTGAACTTTGAGTGGTAGGAAACATGGTAATATCTATTCCATTTAACCAAACCGAAGAAAGTGTTACCTTGCCTTAAAACAGAAGAACATGTGTGCTTAAACACAGATTCTTTTTGATTTTGTGCTTTTGCTAATAGATGCCTGCTTTCTTGCTTCTTGACTTATTATTTGGAGGCTTCATTTTTTCAATAATATTTTCAGGCTTTAGACTGGAAGACATGAATAGGAAACTGTTTTAATACACTTGCTAGTTCCTAGACAGCTTTCATAACAATTTACTGTATGTTTTGTGAGGCTCAGCAATGAGATTGTTTGATGTTAATTTGCTGGAAAGAACAAGTGCTGCCATGAATGCTTTTGGTGACTTAAGTTAGAAGCACTGTTTCCTGTGAATTAATATTGAATCAATATCCAAACTCTCAGCACAGTAGAAGGCTATCTTCACTTGATAAATAATCGGTACACTTTTTCAATTCTTAGCTTCTAATCTTGGCTAAAATAGGTTAAATTAGGTAACAACTGTATCCTGGAATAGCTACTCTGTGCTAAACTGTTTTCAATGATTTTGTATATTTGCTGTTCATAGTAGGTTGTATACCTAATTGTGTATTAAAGTTTGTTTTTCAATACCAGATACAAATCTTTTTGTTAAAGGAAATATATAGAGAAGGCACAGATGAAGTGAGCGCCCAGAAGTATTTAAATGATTTGTCAAATGTAGATAACATAAATATCCACAGTTTCTAAACTGAGTAACTATGGAATTTTGTGCTCTGTTAAAAATATTAAGTAAAACTAGGAAAATCTAAGAAAAAATGCTTATTGTCTAACTTCCTTCCAAAGTAACTAGCACTAATTACTAAATGAAGAAGAGCAAATGTTAGCAAATGAGATTCACCTTTAAAAACAATTGGTGTGTAGGAATTAAGATTATGTTTCTACAGGGGATATTCAGACATGTTTTACTTCCTTCTGGAGCTCTGCATATGTGCAGTGAAACTGCCAGTCTTTAAGGAGTTTGAAGCTTGCTCAACAGTTACAGTTCATGTTTTCGTTTGGATCCTAACAGGGAAAGGAGGGTGATGGAGGTCTAATCTCTAAATACCGTTGTCCACTAGTCTGGTGCTGAAATGGCAGCTGACTCAAAATACAGCTGTGCTGGGCAACACATGCTTTGGATAACAGTCGTTCAGCCTGCTGTTCCTGTTCTGGTCATTGCTTGTCCTTTTCAGTCACAACTCATGATTGTTTTTCTGTTTTCCTTGTTTTGAGACACGTTAAAGTAATATGAATTACTTTTAAGCACAAGTAACAGGATGCAGAATTTCTGGAGAGCCACACACACAAGGAAAGTGACTGGTATACTTTCTTCACTAGTTAACAGCTATTACATTTCCAGGATCTTTATTTTCTTAATATCCTAAATAATACTCCTAAATGATACTCATAATGCCCTTCATTGACCTTATGTTTTATGTGGGTTTGATTTTTTTTTTAATTTGTTTGATCATGTTAAAAATCCTTGAATTTCCTTTTTGTCTGTTTTTAGTTTAGCATTAATCTTCCTTCATTGGACAGACATTTTTATGGGTTGTGGAAGTCCTTAATGTTAAACTCATAGCAGTTATTTTATTTTACTGTCCATATTTACATTCCTTGCACTCAAATGTTTTAATTATTGTAACTAAAAAAGAAATATTTGTTAAATATCCAACAAAGCAAATATTTAGTTTGTTTTGATGTGATGGTCAGATGTTTTTGTTTATGCAGCTTCTATAGGGTGTCTGTTTGCACCACACGAATGGATTGTCCTCATTTCTAAATGAGTAAATATATACAAAAAATTAGTGTTATGCCGTTCTAGGAGTAGTCATCCAAAGATAAGATAAATTTAAGGAAGTTGTTAGCTTAGTGTCACTCAGTCTGCAGAAGAGGTAGAAATTTAATTATGGTTTCCTGAGGCTTTGTTCCAATCATGTGCCTGTTAGACTGCGTTCATTTTGTCCTGTATTGTTCCCTGCTTGAGCTTTGGTTCCCAAAATGATTCTCAGTGCTAGTATCTAGCTAGTAAATTATCTTCTGCTTGGGTGAAATGAATTCCTATCATATTTGCATTTATTAAGGGAATCAAGCAGTGTCATTTCTTCTGAAGACTGCCTTTATCGATGTGTTTGGGAAACTACAAGAAATGTTAGGCATTTGCCTCACTTAGAATAAAGAAAGAAGAGGCAAGGGATGCAGCTGCATGTCTGCAGATGTACTCTTTGGTTCTTTTATTACCACAATTAGAAAACAGACCTGTCTGATGTACTGTATTCTCTAGTAAGGAAAATGTGCTAAATATTGCATTGCACTTCGTTTATTTTATTATTCGTAATACAGTGTTACATGGCCCTGATTGTACACGTGCAATTTTTTCTGGGTTGCTTGGATTAAACACAACATTTTCTATATAATACAAAATGTCTATGAGGTTTTTTTCCGGTGTAGGGAATGCTATGTGGTTTTATTTTAGCAAGAGAAATGCCTTTATCTCCAGGTAATTTATGCAGTTAGGTTGACAGAGTTCCCACTAAGGACATGAATAAGCCATAAATGGATGGAGTTATCAAAAATCCCTGGCCTATAGATTCTTTTTTAAATAGATGGAGGAAATAATTTGTAGTCACAGGCTTTAGTGTGTCTTGATTAATATCTCACTGATTTTTTTTTCAGTCTTGCTAGTATTGAAATGAAGAATGTAGGTATACATGTAAGCTGCTTCACCTCTCTACAGTGGTATTTTTTTTTTAATAATATGTAGCTCACATTATCATAGAATTCAAGTTTCTTTCAAGAGCACACTACGCGGTACTTGTCAAGCCCAGATTGTACTGTATTCCTCTCACCAGGAGGAGAGGCGTGTGCAGTACCTTGTTGTAGTAGAGTTCCCAAATGCTGAGAGCTTCACGTTTAGCGATGTCAAGCCACCGTAATCCATTTGAAGTCTGAATGAATTAAGGTCATATCTTTGGCTGCCAAATCGTGGCAGTCTCTTGTCTGGTTATCTTCAAATGCATTTTGCAGCAGGGTAGTCTCAGACTGGGTCATATTCTGCTTTTTTCATATCTCCTTGCATCTTGAAATCTCTTTAGGAGAGCTTAATGCACTCAAGCTGTGCACTGAGGGGGCTGAATGGGGCTGGGTGAAGGTAAGAAATTTGTGTTGCAACAGAAAGCTGTGAAAGGTGTTTTTTGTGTGTGGTTTTTTTTTTTTTTTTTTTTTCCTCTGTTGTAGGATTGCTCTGATTTGTTTTGATTCTGCTTTTGGCGACTGTGCCTGACCCATGAGCTGATCCTATCTGCATAGCTGTCTATCTGGATGGCACTGGAGGAGCTGCAAAGGAAGCCTCAGTGCACCATCTGCCTTCTGCTAACACGTGTCTGGCAGCTTCACTCAGTGCCTGCATATGGATGTTGAGAAGAAAAGAGAGAACTGATCTTTGTGAGACTTACTAAGAGATCTAATGATGGAGATGCAGTTCTGTCAGTCTCTCTATTGCGTGCATCGTTAGGAAAAGAATATAAGCCTTTTTACAATCACCTTGGGCTTTTGCCTTTTTTGTTAGTTGAAGTACTGATTTTGCTCATCAGTAACTTCGAAGGTTGCTGAAAGGTGCAGGAGTATGAGAAGTAACATTTTCTCTCTGGTCAGTGGCAGAAGATCATCCATCAGTTTAAATAATTTCAAGTCCATATCAGATTACATCAGATTCAGCATACTTGCTTAAATCAGATAATTTTTGAGTTATTTCTCTATAAATTTTCACAGAATTTGACATTAGTGATTACACAGCCAGTCAGTAAAGGCAAGGGAAACGTTCAGCTGTACACGTAAATCTGTGACTTAGACTTCAGAAACAGAAGCTATGATAATTACATTTCTCTTGTAGGTTTACTAACAATTGTCAAATTTTAATTTCAGGCTTTGCAATCAGTTCTGACTTCTGACAAATCAGTGTCTGAAATACCTGAAGCAATGGATGACTTCTTCTGCAATTTCCTAGTCAGAATGGGAATGTCCAGAACCCTTGACTGCTTCCAAACGGAATGGTAAAATATTTTAAGTGACAATGTTACTTTTAGAATTAGGAAATAGATGCTTAGGATTCAAATATTTCCAGTATTTCAGGATGTATTTCCAGAAAACTCTTCTGAATAGAAGCAATTTGTAAATACAGTGTTGTACCAAAAAAATATATTCATGTTGAGAATGAGGATGTAAACTATTGTTTTAAGGACAGACTTCCAAGAAAGCTGACTTTGGGGATCTCCAAAACAGGTACATTTGAAAGGACTGTATGCGTTTCACCTCTCTAGATGTTTACAAGCCTGAAGTAGTCAGCTGAGGCCTCTTATGTGACCAATGAAGAGAAATAATTGTTTTCGGGATGCAACTCATTCAATCTCCTTTAGGGTGAAATCAATTCTGTTATATTTTTTTCTAGTGTATTTTGCTCTCCACTGGCTACCAATGAAAACTAGAAACCAGCTGCAGTGCAGAAGTCATCACTGGATCAAATAAATCCAATGCAAATTAACCAGCATTTCATTTCAGCAGTGCTAAGAAATCATGTGGCTTTTTTATTTTCATTCTTTCCAGAACCCAGGTGCCTGCTTAAAAACTGCATGTTTTGTAGTACGGTATAGTATTTTCACTTTACTTACTTGGGTATTTTTGGACATTTTTCATAGATACCTTGTTTTTTGAAGTAGAATAGTCATGATTTTTGACACTTGGTAATTTTCAGTACATCAGTCAAAACAATATGATTGGGTTTTTTTTCTTTTTAAAATTTTATTTAGTAATCAGCTGAGTAAATCTTGAGCTGTTGCTATCTTATTTTCCCCAGCTTTTGTAAACTGCAGAGATTTTGTCCATGCTTCTCACAGAAGTTTAAAAATGCAGCTTTGTATAAATATTCCACTTCCTCCATTCCTCTTTTCATTTATGGAATGCTGCAGGGTGGCTACTTCTCTTAATACTGATTGAGAATGATGTGCTAGGAGTGCTGAAAAGCTGGAGAGGTTAGCTTAATTATTTTGGAGCAAGACTGCTTGTCATAAAGTTTTATTGAAATACTTCCAGTTAAACGTAGCTTAGAATCTGCAAGTTACGTTGGAAAGATTCTGAGAAGTGGAAAAACCTCTCTGAATTTTCTTGTAGTCAGTCCTCACACATCAGAAGTTCTCAGAATTGTTAATGAGGTTATTTGAAATAGTTTAATTTGAAAATAAGTAAATTTCAAGAGTTAGAAACATCTAATTTTTTTCCTACAAAAGCCTTGAAGCTTTTAAATTTTATTGGAAATACTCTCTAATGAAGAAATTGTTGCTGTTGTTTGCAAGGTTGTGGTCTTATTAGCATTGAGCTCACCAATCAGCTGTTGCTTTTGGAGTTAATCTGTTTTTTGATAGCATAACATTATGGCTTAACTGATTCGTTAGAGAAGGAGCACTATAGTTCTGTATTCTTTTTCAGCAAAAGAACTTGTATGAAGGAGTTTAGCAGTCTTTATATCTGTCTAGTATTCATTATCTTTTTCCATAAATAGCGACCTTTTTATGACACTGCAGCTTTCTTTGAAGCACTTAGTCTGAATGTATATCAATGGCAAGATTCAAATTGCTCTTTAACGGAACAAGAACGGGTCTTAGCAGGCCCTATCTTGTATATCCTTAGCTGTACATATATTTTTTTCTTCTATAAGTAATATTTTAATTTCAGTAACGTTACAAATGAGCTCAGCATGTCAGGATTTAATCTGACTGTACTGAGACTTTTTCTGCATTAATACCTTATTTCAAAATGTTTCATGGTGGCTTGAAATAGATAATTTACAATATTAATGAAAGTGAGAGCAGATTAGTGTACTCAGGTTCCTCATTATGTATTGGGACGACACTTGCTCTCATGCTGTGGTGATCAAGTACTAATGGAATTTAAAATGAGAAATTAATTAACGTTGGGAAAATTTATCAAAAGGCTTGCTTTGAAATAATTGTCTGTCTGAGATCTAAAGGTCACTTAAATTGGACCGAATTATCTGTGTTTATTTCAGAGTTTGACAAAACATTGTTGTTCTGTCCAGCTGTATAAAATGTCATGATTTGATTGTTACATTTCAAGCCAAACCCACTATTTTTCTATAACGTAATGAATAATTTTATCACACTTGTGATTTTTTTTCTCATGTAGATTTTTTGCATATATACTTTTTCTTCCTCTTGTACTTTAAGGAATTTAAAATTATTAAATTATTTACAATATCTAATTTACCATTAATTTTTCTATTCCTTTGATATAGGAGAAGACTTTATAGGGCTTTTGTTGCTTGTTAAAGACATAGGATTGACAGCTTTGGAGTATGAAGTGTAAGGGCTGATCAGCCGTAAATTCATGCATCTGACAGTCTATACCTCCTAATCCCAGCGAGCTCAACGCTGCTGGCAGCACGTTGCCAGCCTGATGAGCAGATGAATCATTTGCTGTTCACGGATATGCATGGAGCTATTGCTGTGATTAGTTAGTGCACTCGTTGGGCTGGTAATCTCCAAGTGTTCCTAGAGACCTAGCAGTGTTTCAGCTTGTGAGGAGAAGGAGAGCTGCAGGCTAGTTGTGGAAACATGATTTGAAAATTTTCTGTTTGTGGTTAAAATTATGAATAAACTTATGTGACCAAGCAAGGTTAAAAGCTATGTCTGTCTTGTGTATGCCTTGCAAAGATTGCCTGGGTTGTGCATAACAGTACATGGAACAAACCTACTATGTCTTCTCTGAGCATAAGGGTAGACTCATTACAAAAAAATTCCTCCTTGCAGAATGAAGAAAATGGTTATAGGTTGTGATCTTCCATGTCACAACTCCCTGAAGACAGTGGAAACAATCTGCTTTTTTCAAGCAGACCTGAGTTTCCTCTGCTCTGTGTCCTGTTTGGCCTGGGAATCATGTGGTCATGTTAATGTACGTTGTACTTCTGCATTCATAAATCCCAAGAGGAACGGGGGTTAGCAGTTCCAGGACAGCATCACACTAAAACAGATTCGGTTTTGGCGTTAGAACTGGCTCAGAACACAAGTGAAGTAACATCAAGTTTGATTTGGAAAAAGCTATGTGGACATACCTACTTTCTTGCCTGTATAACCAGCATAACATGATAACATAAGTTTTCTCTCTATATGCCATAATAGATTGGAGGAGTACACTAAGGCAAGAAGGTGCTTTATTTTTCTGGGCTTATGTCTGTCTCAGCCTTCTGCTGAAACTGTTGAAGATGTTATCAACTGGAACGATAGTTTTCAGGAAGAATTTCTTGTAAAAGCTAGAATTTGAAATTTTAATCCCTGAATGCATCTCTAGGCAATTTATCTCTTGGTAAAGGATTATCCTGAGCTGCATGTCATGTTTATTGGAGTGCCTCCCTGCAACCTATTCCTTTAGAACTCTTAGAAACCTGAATTCAATGTAATAGTAATAATGCTTAACTTTTAGTCAGTCTGCACTGGGCTTTTATCATAAAATCATAGTTGACCATCTGTTCTTTAGGTTTTCAGATTCTTGGTTAATTTTAAATAGTGATTCAGGAATAATAATGTGGTTGTTCTGAAAAGCTTAGCAAAATGCTAGCATGTGCCATGGAATTAAATAATTTAATTTGCATTGCAGTTCACTTCTATAATGGAAAGAAGTGAGAACAATAGCTATTTGGCAGTCAGATAGGTATGCGGGACTCCTGTAAGTTTTCTGGGACTAGGTTGGTGAAAGATAATGGGATTTCACAATGCAGTTTTGTTTTGTGGTTTTCTCTTCCATTTATACTATGTGCACAAAAGACTTCATTTTTACAGTGTTCTTAGACAAGGGCATAGTGAATTTATTGTCATTAATTGTGTTTCATTAAAATTGTGTTTCAGTGTTCTTAGCTCTGTTGGAGTTCATCAGTTATCCATGTCTGTGTCTCTGTGTGGAAGTTTGATGGTTTCATGAGGTGCAGTTAAGGCATTTAGTGGAGAAATTTTGTCGGCACATGATGTATGTAGAGTTGTGATAACCTGCAATGAGAAGTGCCCTTGTTTTGTATATTTCTAGTAGGAATTGTACCTGCTTGTCAGCCAATGTTTGGGGTGGGGGGGTGAAAAAAAAAGACTAAGCTTCTTTTGTGGTATTAAAGCTTGTTGCAACTCACATTTGCTTAAAAAAGTGAAGCAATGGTAGAACAAATTTTGCTTTGGACATGTTCAGTTTGCAAAAACCTTCCATCTGGTGGTGAGTGTGAGCAACAGCTTAGTTTATAGGGATGAGAATTACTTGGAGTATTCACAGAATGCAGAGTAGTAGCTGCCCATGGGAAGTCATTTGAACGTGAGATTTTTCTAACATTGCCCTTAATTTTTTTAGGTGATGTTAAGTAATAGTTGCTTCTCAAGTAAGAACCCCTTACTCTACAAAACACTTTTTCTGCAACATGTTCTATTGATCTAGGAATGCTGTGCTTACTGTCTTCAGCTTTCAAATCTGCCGCTTGTGTCCAAGTGCAGGAAATAATATAATTATCTCTAATGACTGCTGTTCTTTTCATGCTTCTTTACTACTTGGAAAAAATATATGCACAGATTCAATATATTTTTCTATTGAAAAGGCAAATAATGTTCATATTATTCCTTCTAATGCGTTCACACTCAGATCTTCCAGCTGCAGTTAAGATCAGCAGGGAAGAAGATTGTGAGCCTGTAGTCTTCATGTGACAGAAATGATTTATAGCTCCATTGAACCTGTGCTGACTGATACGGCTACAGTAGTGTGCAATGTATGTGTCTTCAGTGGGTCTATAAAAGTTTGTACCAACTGAAGATCTACCTTTCTGTCTTCTGGGACAGAAGCAAATGGAGAAATAGATGTTTTGTACAAACATGTTCTGGATTCTGAATCACGTCTGCAATGTCTGTTTGCACAGAACCATCTTACACTTGTATATGTAGACTTGAATCTCAATGTTCTTTGAAGTACTTCAACAAATACTGGTAACTTACAATTGTTCCCTGAACAACCATGATTCTGCAGAAGCATTTATTTTGTATGGTGACAGTCACATTTTTGGATCAAATTTAGCTTTTCTGAATCCTTTGAAATATCACCATGCTTTTTTATTGTATAGAAGATACTGAAGTTGCTCTGCCTTTAAATTAAGCCTAAAATGAATAGTGTCAATGCCTATGTCCTTTTAACTGCCTATTAGAGTATTCTTAGCTTTTATTGCCAACCTACCAAAAGACGGATAGTCCTCAAAGATAGGAGGCTGAATAGACTTTATTGTCTAGGTTGCTACACAGCATTACATCGTGCTCCAGATTCCCTTTTACTTCTCAAAATGCAAGTTAGTGTGCTTAACTAAAGCAGCATTCAGGCTTCTATGTTGTGGAATTGTATTTTCTTGGGGCCCTGTAAAATAAGTAAATATTGGTAAATATAATTAAATATGGAGAGGGCAACGAAAGTAAACAGGAAGGAATGAGGAAATTTCCCCAGGTGAGCTCTATATTCCATGCTGAAGATAGCTCATAGAATTATTAATTCAGGTTATCCACAGCTTTGTCATCTTATTTGAGTCCTGAAAAAAATTCTTGTGTATATTTGAGCATATGAGATAAAAAGGACTGTGAGTATATACAAATGTTATTTGAACAAGAATATTTTGTTCTCTTGTCCTGGTTTTGTTAAAAACAAGTTTTTCTTTTAGTGGATTTCCCAGTCAGCTAAAGCTTTCTTACTAACTGCACCTTCCTGAAAAGTTAGATACATGTTTTGATAGACATAGCAATAGAATGTGAGGTTGTTGATAAGGATGGATGCACATCCCATGAGAGAAGTGAACTGAAACAGATGACCAAAAAAACTGACCAACTAAGTATTCCATCTGATTCATGTGATACTTCTCTCTGTCCTTCTTTCCCTCCCAATCACCTGTCTTTAGTGGGAAGCCAGGAAAGGGAGGGGCAAAAGGGGGAGAGGGGGACAACAATACATCTGCCATGGTTTTATTGTCACCCTGCAATCAGACATCGACATCTCTTTTATTTAAGCTATTCGGAAGAAAGTAAGGAAAAAACCAATTGTTTAAATTGAAGTACATTGTTATATAGGACATGTCTTTTGAATATGATGAGCAATAATACACTTTAGAATGAAAAGCAGTAAAATAGAACACAGTGTGTTAGGATAGTACTGTTAATTGCTAATGAGATTATAAATATCTTTGTGATTCCAGTTTAGGTAGATGTTAACATGAGAAGGGAGATTACAGTGAAGTGAGATAAAGGAATCATGGAATAAAATATTTCTGTTTATTTTCTACTAGGTATGAACTCATACAGAGAGGTGTGTTCACAGCTAAAGATATTGAATTGGTTCCAACTGTGTATACCCGCAACCAGCAACTTGAGGCTGAGAACATGCTTTTGAAGAAAGATTTGGAAGACTATAAACTTGCTGCGAAGTATGTTATTTGTTTTTAATGAAACTTTGATATATGGTAGTAAATGGCCAGATAAAGTAAATGCAAGTACTTAGTAGAAATAATAAGTTCCTGTTTGTTATGCTGGCTGTGCATATTTTTGCTTCGAGGTGACATTTGTAATTAAATTTCAATTTTCTCTGAGCTTTATGAGAAACTTAAATCTTAATTTCTTTTATTTGTATTTACTGGACTATAGAAAATAACTTTCAATATTCAGTAATCACAACAAATTACTACAAAGAATCATGAGAGTATAATATGTAGAACTACAAAATAAATGGCTTTGTGCATTTTGTGTTAAAATACAGTACTATAAATTACAGATACCACAAAACATCAACATAAGAAAAAAAGTCAGTACACACCCTTAACATTTTGAATTGCAAAAAATCTGTCACTTGCCCTAGTGGTAAATGGTATGTCAGTGTAAATTACCATCATTGATTATACTTGTATGTATGTTGTAGCAGCTGATTTTACAAGTTGGTTATACTTCGTTCAGGAGAGTTAAAATATTTAGCCTATGCAATGGAGAGATGCAATAATGAACTACATGTAATGTAACCTTTTCTGAAGAGCAGTTCGTCTGCACATATATGCATTCATTGAGAATTTACCCTGAGACCTAGTAATGTACTCACTTTGATTTTGCAAGTGCTTAGTTTTAAAATATGGAGCTGTAAAAAATGTTATCTTCATCTATTTGATTTTCCTCAAGCTTGCTCAAGATACTAATTTTCATTTAGATTGTTCCTTTATATGAAAAATAGCTACTCATATCTTAAGTCATAATTGCTGCTAATAATTACTATATTTTCAATTATAATGATTTATTACATTTTTAATTAATTTGGGATAGCATAATAGTTATGTAAACAGCTTTAATAATCAAGTCAAATACTGTACAGTCTAAATGTACTGTTGCTTTGGGAGATTGGCCCCATGGAAAACACACCTTTATTTTCATTTGCAGCTTCTTTGGACAATGGACAGTTGGGGATTGTATCTCCCTCTTGAGTGGGAGGGTAAGATGCAGTAATATATAGTAAAAGGACAAAATCTGGCCCAGAAGTGGTCAGACAATTGGACTAGATTATTCTTGTCAGGCCAGGCCATGGTGTGCCATGGCACTGGAGTTCTCCTGGGCTTGTTGCAAATGTGAAGCTCAAAACTATTTCACTATGGTTATGAATGAGTGGGGTTTTTCCCCGTAAGAATATCTATATACTTTAAAGGGTACCAGAAAACGTTTTATAGCAGATGCCTAGTTGAAAGACTGAAAGACAGTATAATAATGTGTAAGAGGCAGAAAGCAGAAAAAAGACATTTCAATATGCTGGGTTCCTACAGGCTATCTGTTAAATAAAAGTCTCAACACTCACGAACTTAACAGTGAGAAAAAAGTAAATAAATCCCTGAACTGAACCTGTGCCCTGCTTTTTCACATTCTCGTGTTTTATGGAACCTAAAATAGCAATGGTGTTATGCTGGTGGTAAACAAATGATTGATCACTCTGCTCAGTGTTCCAGAGAGGGCAGTGAGATATAGGGGAGTTGTATACGGCACAAATTAGAAGTGGCTAAATTCTGTTCATTTACATTTTCTGTTAAATACTGCACGTATTCTGCATGTGCCTTGTTAAAAGACTATTACTTCAGTCCTCCTTTCTCCACTTGTAGGGAGAGATTTATTTTAATAGTTTTTCTACTAATATCAGAGTGGAGTATACGTCGATGTGAAACTTAGTTTGTTTTAATGGTTGCTACTTCATTTTTCTGCCTTTTTGTTTCAAATGGTTTTCAGAGTTTTCAGTGATGCTACTGTTAAAAGTTCAGCACTACTGTGAAATTAATTTTGCTTATTTTGAATAATTTATGAATTAAAACAGTACTGTTTCTAGAAAATTGGGTAAAATCGAGCATTTCTGCTGTACGTACTGCGAGTTCACAATATTTCTTTGTGTCTTTTGGATAAACCCAGATCATAATAATCTATACTAAATCCATTTACTGTAGTGACTGTTAACAAGAGTAAGTACCCTTGCTATGATAAAGTGAATATTCCAGCAAGAGCTAAAATTATGTGCAGGACAACTTGAGTTTTCAAGTATTGTGTGAGAGAATTCACCAGTTTACACTGAAGATGGAATGCCTAAGAGAACTGAAGAAATCTTGATTTGACTGGTTAGAAATGAAGGATTTGTGAGCAGTGTTTCTCTTTTGCTCTGTGGATTAGTAAGAAGACTTTCAGTTTTTGTGAGATACAGTGGTGTGATATGTGCTTGAAGAAAGCTTTTATTAACATTTGGTGTTTCTGAGCTTGGTGTTCTTGACAAACATCTTGCAGAAATGTTATTTGAGACTTAAGCAGTATGGGAGCCCAGGATAAATGATACAAACCAACTACCTCCTGCTTTAATGTTGTTTAGCAATTGGTAGAAGAGATTCAATGTCTAGAAGCTAACTGTAACTGTATTTTAATAGAGTATCTACCAGATTGCATGGCAAGCAGGTGGGCAAGTCGAGTAGATTGCAGGTTGTCGGTTACATTTCACTGTGGTGTTTCATTATTTAAAGAAAAAATCACAATCGGCCTCACTTCCTGTATACAGTGAGTGTGTACTTTTAATACGTTGTCCAATGTCTGAAGGCATCTTGAAATGTAACAAAAATCCCTGAATGCATATATTAAAAAAAATATAAACCACCATAATTATTTTACTCTAAAACTAGTGATAGTTACTACCTGAAAGCTTAGTTATGCTACTAATCTTGATTTGAATTGTTTCTAAAGGTGGACATTGTGGTAGAAATCAAAACTAATTTTACGCTGGTTTGCTATGTGGTGGTAGTTAAAGTAAACCTTAAGTGTGCTCCCTTACTTTTATTTTGAAGGCTACAGTTGAGCCTTGATTAAATGGTAAGGGATGTTATCTGCTGCGATGTTTCTCGAATGGAAGCTTAGATTTTTCTTTCCAGTGTGCACTTTCCACTATGCAAGAAAAATTTGAAAACAATATCTCTGAAAATTGTTAACTCTGACAAGAGACTGGTTCATTTTAATTCTTTGTCTTCACTGATGATTTGTGTCATTCGAACATTTAATATTCTAGTAATATCTGCTTATGAGTTGAACAACAGTTTGTAATTTCAAAATAATATTGAAATCTGCCTGTCTGGGTTTTTTTTTTAAATAGCTTGAATCCGATGTATTTTTGTTTTCATATGGCCAGATCTTTTGTATTGTCTTTGTTTTTAAACATGTAGGTAAACAAAATAATAGTATTTCAGGTTGAAGTTTGTGTTAATCACAGACTGTGAACTGTGATGTTTGTAAGTTATTTAAACACTTAAGAATTTATTAGGTAGATAGAATGGAAGTTTTGTACAGCTTTTGCCTGAGCTTCGTAATTGAGTTCACAAACATCACTTAGGAAGTTTAAACATTTGAAGGTGTCCTTTCGTCCTGATTTTTGAAAGCATGCTCACAAATATATACCCGGTTTACAGCCACAGTAACAGTTAAAATACAAAGCAATCCTGGAAATCATATTTATTATTACTGTTACAGCTATCACCAGCAATAAAATCCTCAGCTGATCTCCTACACCAAGATGTAACTATTCCTGCACATATTTCTCCACTTGAACCATGAAAAAAGTGTACAGTTTTTGTGTTGTGTACCGTATTTAAATGCATCTGTTTAATTACCTGGTATATTTAACATACTTGCTGCTAAAATGCTATAAAACTAGTTAGAGTAAAAGCATGAGAGTATGTTATATGAAACTATCTTTATTTTTTTTTTTTAATTTTAGGGCTATAATTTGCAGCATCTTGAGGAATAAAGTCCCACTTAAATCAGTGGGAACAGGGCATGTAACTCACCTTTTGAAAATCCCTACTTGAATTTATTGGACCCTGTCCTCTTCTGCTATTTTTATGAAACTACTTGCTTGAGAAATGTTTAAATGGAGAGACCTGCAGTCTTTGACATATCTTAACTAAAATAAATGGATATTGGCTTTACTATGGCTGTAGCAGCATCTTTTACTCTTAGAGCAAGCCATCTGCTTAGCTCTGAAGGGGCAGGTTTTGTATTCAAGATGTTAACGGCGAGTCAGATTTTGTGAGTGGTGTCACGATGGAGTTGTTCCACCGAACTATCCTGAGACTGCTGATTCATTTACCTCTCAAATGTTTCCCTGCTCGCAGGAGTTTGAGCAGAATCATTAATCTGTACTTTGTATCCCATTGCAACATCCTGACTTATTTTGTTTCACAACTTGTGGTATTTGTGCACATGCACACACAAAACATGTGGATGCCCACAGCTCCTTTGAGCTTTTCAGTGTTACTACAGAGGCAGCCCTGCCTGTTTTTATTTTGCTGCCAGCTTTTTCTCAACTTTAACTGATATATAGTGACACTAAATCACTGTCCTGTTCTTCAGGTCTTTCTAACTGTTCCTGCTACAAGCAGCAATTTGTATATAAATGTACATATATAAATATGGTAGCTTGTATAGGTAATAAATATAGCAAATGCATATGTAGTAAACATAAATTACTTGTACAATTCAATATAATGCACTGGCAGTTATGGGTCTTTTTACTGGACCTGTGATTTTTGGCATATTCCACTGTCACAGTTTTCCAAACTCTTTGCCTCCTGCTGGAGAGGAGATGAGCTTTATTTTTGCCATGAACAAGTATCATATTTCTGTGCAAGGTAATTGCAGGCATGTTTTGCAATTAAACAATTCATTGGCTAACTTTTCCTGCCAAACCCATATCAGGAAAGGCAAGGAGAAAGTATACGGAATATATGCAGAGTATTTTGTGTTAACGGAACAGATTATCTCAGGGTGTCTGTGTGTGTAAAATACGCTTAGAGAATAAAAGATTATCAGTGTGTTTGCAGTTAGTTTTGCATTGAATTCTTTTTCCTTCCTGCTGTTACACACAGGGGACACATGATGCAAACATGATTGATCAGAGCTGAGAATTTTTCTAGCAACTTCTTTTTCCAGCAGCTCTCTAAATGCATGTGTTTGCAAGGCCACAATACAGTTATCCTTCTGTGTGTTCTTCTAGCGTGTACCCTATTGCTGGGCTCCAGACACACTCTAGATATTGGAAAAAATCAGTATTTCAATAGATTTTCATGTAGAATTTTAAACCTACAACAGAGTACTGTTTTCTAATTGCCTGTAATTTGAATATGTACTTCCACAAGGCCCCTTGGTCTTAAGGTAAGATTGATATCTGAGATTCATAATGCCAGAATCCCTATGGATTCCCTGAAGGAACAGAGGAAAGGTAATGGTGAAGAGTACCCATGGTTTTGTACACCAGCTGGCAGCAAAAAGACTTGAAGTACAAGTGTTCCACCACAGGGCAAAAGTTTCCAACTTGGGTACAGTAGGCATGTGCATGTCTGAAAATACTTCTATGTGTATTCAACATACCCCGATGAGCAATTAATAGGAGGAGAATAATACTTATATTTTACAATTTTTTTGTTTACGTGTAGCAAAGCAAAGGAGGCTTTCCTAAAAATGCAGAAAGAACGTGACTTCCATCGAATGCATCATAAGCGAGTGAGCCAGGAGAAAAACAGGCTTATTTGTGACATTAAAAGGTAAAAAAATATTTTAATTGCCGTACATGTAACATTAAAGATAATGTCTTCAATTGTTGCCTGGTGATGAGAAAACGTTGTGGAATTTGAAGAGCTAAAGTAAAAGTGGCTATGTTGAGTTAGTGTCCTGGTAAACAGCAGTTCCCATTGAACATTCTGCCATGTCTCTTAAACACTTTCTAATATTTTTAATATGTATTTTCTGTAGTGTGATGTGGCATTAATAAATACATACTATTTCTAATATTTGAAAATATATAGTGATTTCTGGGGTTAGGTCCTTTATGTGTTTTAAGGGTAACTGGTGTTGCATTGAGTTCAGAATCTTTGCATTAGTGATTCCCATAGCTGGTATTTTCTGTCCTTTTGCATCTTTAACTTTTAATATGAAACCTGCTAGCTTGCTTCAATTGGAAATAAGCTCAAACTATTCCATTGGTACTGAATTAATATAATTTAAAGTATTGAATTCCATAATTTTGTCATTTTGGAATTCTGCAAGTTCTGTTAACTGTTGTACTTCTTTCCCTCCACGAGTAGAACTTTTATATTGTCCATTTGGGGATCACTGGGCCAGGTGAAGAGTTGAGTTTAGAATCTCTTCTTTGCACATGTTTATGCCAGCACTTTAAAAACAAGCAAATAAAACCAAACCAAACACATACAAAACCCAAACAAAAAAAACCCACCAAACCCCAAACACTGGGGGGTTGCTTTTATCTGCAGCTCCAAACAAGTCACAGAAATTTGGGTTGTCAACGTTCTTATCAATAAATGCATATAATAGCAACTACATGTTCTACATCTTTAACCATACATACTAATACGAGAGGAGCACTGACTTATCCTCTCTCTCAGCTTTTTGTAAAATGCAGTATTTTTTAAGCTTAGTGTCCTGTGTTTCTCTTGAGATATTATGTATCTTACTTGTAGTTGTTCCGAAGAATTAAAGTGTTTAGGAATTCTAGATGCAATGTAAAGTGAAGAAAGGAACAGGAAGCATGTTAGTCCTGTTTTGTGTAGATTAGGAACTTAGTTGGTAGTCAGACAATAGCTGTAATTCTCTTTCTTGCAATGGAATATCATCTATCTGCAAGAAAACAAATAAACAAAAATTAAGGTGCAGTATGTCTATTAAGGATGAAGAACAGGTCAAAACTGGATGGGTTGTTTTAAAAGATATGACAAAAATATGGCAACTCTTATTGATCTGACTTCTTATTTTTGCTTTCTTATGGTATTCCAGTTAGGTGGTTACATACTAAATGCATTTGCTGTCTCCTCTGTGCTGACCTTTTGGCACTTTTATTCTTTTATTTGTGGAGGAAAAAGTTACACAGACATAAATCTTTGATTTAACTCATCTTTAAGGAATCATTTTTGCTCTTGTTCGCAGACTGAAGGCACATTATGCATCCTATGAACCAGTGCTGAAGCAGTTGACTGAAAAATACCAGACTACATTGAGACAGAAAATGTTAACTAGTTTGGAGAGAGACAGAGTGGCTGAGCAGGTAAAATATGGTGAACACCACTTGAAAGCTATAAGGAATGCTTTTTGTTTTTACTTGGCTAACTACATTTCTGCAACTCACTTATGCAGTAGTTTGAAGCACAATACTGTAGTGAGTTTTGAGTTATTTGGTGAAGTGTTACTATGAAAAGTAGTGAAACTTAGTGCCACGGTGTAGTAGTTCTCAGTCTGTACTTGCTCAGTGCTGCTCTACACGAGTTGGTAACATGCTGACCTTGTTATACTTTGTGTTGACAGCTTGAGGAAAGGTGTGATATTTCCACAGATTTATACCTTTCCATCTATGCCTTTAGAAATCTTATTTTAACTTAATTACTATTTATTATTTTATTTTTTCTTAAAAAATCCAGCTATGACGTACTAGTTTAGGAAAAAATACATTGAGATATCAGAAGCAGTTTTTCTGTCTTGTGGGTGGAATAATAGAGTAGCATTTTGCTTCTATAATCTCATCTGATGTATAGGCTGCTATACAGCCCCTTCTGCAGGAAGTACTGTAAGCACAAATAGGATGGATGAAGAACAGGAAATTATCTTGTATGTGTTTCACCAACAGGTTCTTTGCTAAAAAAAAAAAAAAAAGAGGAAAAAGAGCCCTCCCAAAAGGCATTGCGTTTCAGCAGTAGTCTCAATTATACGTGGGTAACAGGAAAAGAATGGACTGTGCTTGCACTTCCTTCTAATAGTGCTCATTTCTTATTTCTTCCTATTCTTCCTATCCTGCCTCCAATTTTTCTCAGGTCACCTGAGAGCTTACTTTTAAAAGGCTGAGGTTTATATGTTTGAATTTCAAAAAATAAAAGAAAATGTCCTCTAGAAAAAAGCAATGTTACTGTCCGTATAGAGTTATGTTGAATCAGGAATGCAAAACATAGAGCAGTTCCAATGCTGTGGAATTTCAGGAACATATGTAAGACCCCATCGGTTATGAACTGTCCATGGTTTTGGAGTGCTGGCTTTTTTTTTAACAGATGAACACCATGTTTTGTGGCATTTTCTCAAGACAAAGTTGTATGTCTTAGTGTACCATTAAGTTAAAGATCAGTGCAGTGATAGTGGTTAAAAGCTGATGGTGCAGTAAGAACCCTAGTATCCTATAGTATGTCTGCCTTGATTTAACAGAGCTGTAAAAGTGTTTAGATATATTCTGTATGGCTTGTATTTTATCACATTGTTTCACTGGGCCTTCCAAAAAAATATGGAATTAGGAGTAATAACTTAAAGACAATAATGAGAATTCAAATTATAGATGAAATTTTACTTAAATATGCAGGCATAAATGCTGTGTGTTGTGAACAAACAGTTCAAAAGCAATGTTTTCATATTACCTCTTCTTGTTCTCTCCTCTTTTTAAAATTAGGTTACAGATTTGCAAGTCACATTACAAAATTTGGAGTCTGGATGTGGTATTCAGATTCCCGTGACAAAAGGTAAAATATTCCTATCACCAAGCTCAGACTGGTTATGGGTTTTGGTTGTGATGCATTACAAAATATAGCGTAATACTAAATCAAAAATACTTGCGGTATAAACATTTTATTAGCTCTCTTGGTGACAGAACAGCAATTTTATAATTTCAATATTTAGTCTAAAATGTATCCACTAAGGACAGTGAGACTGCTCATGGCAATATGGAATATGTGAGTCACTATGGAAGGACTTTGTCCTAGGAATCTCCTTTGTCTGATTTTATTTTTCACGTGAGTGTTCTTTTTTAACTTGCTCTAGGAAGCTATAATATGGTGGTCTGGAAACATTTTAAAATACCAGTGTTAGGAAATTCAGCTTCTTACTTTAGTATTTCTTACTTTTACAGGAAGCTGCAAGGGTTATATGCCTGCTGAAGTGATATCTTTATCTGTATGGTAGTACACCACTTCCCTGGTGTTCTGAATAAAGGCATAATTTTAAAATTATTTTTCTAACTCCATCAGAAAAAACCTAGCACCTCTATTTTCCTAAGCAAAGGAAGGTTATGTTGTCACATTATTTGTGAGCATTACTCCCACTAATAATTTTGAACATTTTCCAATTTCAGCTGCATTTGACAGTGAAAAGTCTCAAACCAAATTTCTGAAAGACTTGTGAAAATAGATAATGATAAAGGGAAACTGAGCTCTACCCTCTTTGATGAGAGTATTCACATGAGAAAGGGGTATTGCATCTGCTGTAGTCATGAGCAGAACTCCAATCAGAGATTGCAGTCAATTTGACATTAGAGAACCCCAGATTTGTCAGCCATATAGATGATGGGTATCAGGTGTTCTACAACTTCAAGGTGAAGCATTTGTTGCAATTAGGACACTCTTTATATCTGTTTCTTTTGTGTGTGTGGTGTTCTTTGCTAAAAATTTGTGGTGGTGGTTTTTGTTTGTTTTTTTTGTTTTTTTGTTTTTTTTTTTTTTTTTTGTTTTTGTTTTTTTGGTTGTGTTTTTGTTTTTGTTTTGTTTGTTTTTTCTTTTGAAGACCTAAACTCCTCTTTTCACTGGTAATATACTCCAGGTAAAAAGGTACTGAGTCACCTCAGCCTTTGACGATCAAGCTTCGTTAGTTCCCACATTCAAGGAGTTAATTCCATTGTGTACAGTTCCTCTAGAAAATACAAGGCTGAGAAGAATAGTAATGACAAACTTTTTTGGTTTCTTTTTGGCTTGATAGTTGGGTGGAGGATGGGAAGCATTTCCTTGACTACTAAAATGGCCTATTTACTGTTAAGGCAGATATTTCAACTGCTATCCAAATGTTTGCTACTGCCTGCCTATTACAAGCAGTTTAATTTTTTCCTTCAAATCTTAGGTAGGTTGAAGCAGTTGGTTTCCGAAATTGTGAGTTGCTACGAGCACTGGACTGAGATCTAACGATGTGAAAGATGCCCCTTGTCCTAGCTCAGGTCTTGGTTTCCCCACAGCAGTGAGAGGCTTCCACAGCTGAGCAGTCCCTTGGAACACACCCCAATGCTTTTCTAACCTACTGTTAAGAACATGGCTGCTTTCTTTTCTGGGAGAACCTGGAAGGGTTCTGTCAAGGTTTACTGCAAGGCAACAGTAACCCGTGGCAGACACTCCCTGTTACCGTCTTACCTCCCACCACCCCTTTCCCCCAGATCAGAAAGATGGTAAGGAAGATAATAGAGAAGGAAGAGAGACTTCAAGTTGGACGGGTTTAAAGGGTTTACTAATGCTACTAATAAATGGAGAATATATATACAAAATATACAAAACCAATATTGAGTGCTCGATGTGGAGTTGGTGTCGCTCCAGCAGCAGCAGAGCTGGGCGGGCAAACCGGAAACTGGATGCAGGGATGTGGGACCTGAGGCCTGTAGATCACAGCCAGACAGGCAGGTTCCTCTCTAGATGCCAGCCGTGGTTGAAGAGAGCTTAACCCTCGTGATCACCCTCTTACATAGGGGGTATGATAATTATGGGATGGAATACTCAGGTTCGTCAGTTCTAGTCACCTATTCTGTCCACCCCTCCTCAAACACACCCCTCTCACAATGGAACGTGGGAAAACGTATCAGCCTTTCTTGGCTACCATAGTAATAAATCTAAACATGAGCTTCTTCAGCATTTTGTTGGTCTTCTTATCAGCACAGAGTACAGCATCCGAGGAAAAATATGCAGGCTAGAACTCAGAAAAGTACAGCCACCTAGAAGAACTTAGCTGAAAGGAAAAAAATCCTGAAAAGAGAACTAGTCTTTTTTTTTAACAAAACCAGGACAGGTTCTGTAGTCCTACTCAGTATAAATTAAGCTATAATTTCAGTTCTGTTTGTATGCAAGCAAATGGCTACTAAACTAATAACGTCTGTAAATACAGACTTCAGATGTGTTAATATGGTGTAATACTGAAATCCTGGCAGCAAGTTTCTTCAGTGTTCATAGAATCTTTCCGATTTTTGGATTCTGATGCCTTTTTTTAACGAATTAGTATCATACTCCTTAGCAAAGCATATTTCAGGCCACCAATATACCTTTCTGTGGTTGTATGTACTGATGTGGTCTTTACATCTTGTTGCAACTAAAAGTATAAACCTCTGCCCCACTAAAAAGCACAGTGCTCATTTTCATCCCGCTTCAGATAGGAAGACACACAACGGGCTTTTAATTTTGTTAGTTTAGGGCATTTAACATTCAACTCTTCATTATATTCAGTCTTGAGGATATATATTGTGGGTTCTTCCCCCATGCTAGTGTCTTACAGTATAGATGCCCCATCTGTCTCTTTTTGTATTTTACATAATTTCATTTGTTCTTTGAGCAATTCTAAAAACCACTCTCTGGCTGTTCACAGTACTTGTTTATTCTCCAAAAATATTGAGAGAAATCTGTAATACCAAAAAGTAACAAGCAGGGGAGCACTTTATAAATAATATTGAAAAAAAAAAATCACTTAGTCTCCAACACAAATTAAGCTCATCAGCCATCCACGTGCTTGTACAAGCTTAATTTGCTTCATAACCTGTGTATCATAAATTAAGCAATATTTCAGTTAATTTCTTTCCAGTGCTTTATCCTCTAATACTACACAATTTTTATTGCCCTCTGTAGATTATACTCGTCTCAGTAGGTGATATTGTCTCTTATTCAAATACTTTCTGCCACGTCTTGAAAGATGGTCATGTTCTGTTGCCTCTTGAATTCTGATTCCCAAGACAGTAATAAATGTGACCTTGAGAAGCAAGCAGCGTGTAGATACTGGAGAAATGTTTGCTGCATCTTTCTCTAAATTTAAGTTCTTAGTTTAGAAGGAGCCAGTGCTGTTGGATGTGCGAATCTCTGCTGTAAGGAGACATACAGCTGCTTTTTTTTTCAGTTGCCATCTCTTCAGGGCTGGCTTTTATGCATTAGTAAGTTGGTATGTTTTAGTTAGAAGGTAATGAACGTTCAGATTGGCAAGTTCTCGCTTGCTGAGGTAAGAAGCCTTTTCTGGCCAACTGCTGCTTTCACTGGAGCACAGAGCATGAAGGAAGGAGAACGGCTCTTCCTGGCAGCAGCAGATTCCCATTGGTGTTCCTGATGCTGCTTCTGTCCTACAACCTGACGTAGCTGCAGAACAGAACACTGGCTTTGGCTGGTGGGCCCTGCGAGTGGCTTTTATATTAATTAGTTTGGGGTTTGCTAGATTGTGTGAGGTTTTGAATAGTGACAATGAGGTCCTGTGCATCCAGTCCATTGTGGGTTTGTGGTTTGGTGTGTTTTGTGGTTGTGGTTTGTTGGTTTTTTTTGTTTTTTGTTTTTGTTGGGGTTTTTTTGAGTCATATAGTGCGTAGAAAAGGACAGAGGGAAGCTTCATAGTATTCACACTGAGTTTGCATTGTAAATTTATATCTGGTGGCTAGGTAAATAAAAAAGATAACAGTAGTTCATGTTAATTTTAGGGCAACTATTCTGGACTTATCACTTAGGCATTTGATGTAGCAGCTTTCATTGTGATGAATTGCAAACAAGTGAAGATGATAACATCCACAATGCAGAGCATGTAATGTATTTACATGGGGTTTTTGCTGTTTCACCGCCAGGCTGTTGTTTAGCTTTGCAAAGAGTGCTTTGTACATAAATCCTTCAAGAGAAAGGTTGTTTCTGGTTTTGTTTTTTTTACGTATCTTAAAAATTATTGAAGTTTAAGTTTTTGTTTTCTGTTCATGCTCGCTCAGAAGCCATCTCTGAAAGAAATGTTGTATTTTGAGTTCAGATTTATTTTTTTTAAAGGATTGGATGTTTTGTGTAAGAAAACTTGCATTAAAAGCTGGTTTTGTTTTTGTTTTGAATCTGGTCCTCCTTGATGTGGTAGCAAGATCTAATTATCAAAGGGAAATAACTGGGTTTTTTTAAATTTAGGTTATTGGTGTATGTTAAGAGAGCACTTGCACCGTTATTTATGGATCAAGACACAGTGTTAAGTGGTGCTCTGAAAAAAGACCACTTTTGCCTGAAAGAATTAAACCATGTTGATTGTGGCTTGCTTATAAACCTAAGTGAACACTGCTGTAACAGCTGGTTCTAAAAACGTGTTATAAAGCTGTTACTTGCTCTGTACATTCCTTGTATTTTCTAAAAAAAGCAGCTGCTTATTTGTTACTCAATTATATTCAAAAGCTGAACTCGGTGAGTTTCTTTACTCACGGTTGAATTAACTCATTGCTAAGCCTGTTAACTGTGCTTTTCCTTTCCTTGATCTGATGTAATTGCTGTTAGAAGGTCATGCACAAAGATACTTGAAATGCGTCAGTGAAAGTACTTAAATTTGATTGTCCCTTTTCCATCTACAATACAGTCAGAACAGAAAATCTGTAAACACAAGCTTTTGACATCTTGGTGCAATTGCAACAGGTCTTTAGAATTTGTTATTTTATTTTTTAATGTTTACTAACTTCTTAAGCCCTTCAACTGTCATAACTGTTAGTTTTTAAATATATGTATTTTTAAAGCCCCACCAAACTAAATGCTCTGTGAGCAACATGCTGGTGGGTGGCAGTTACTGAGTAGAAAGTGTTTGACAAATAACCACATTTGCTTGGTACTGTTTCTCAGAGGAAGCTATTATTTATGATATCTGTGACAGTAACTTTAACTAGAATACAGATATTTTGTTAGACCAGGCACAGTTCTTTTTATCAGTTACTGTTTTACTCAGGTTGGGTATACAGGAAGTTTTTGTTTGTTTGATCTGCGTTTTTGCCTCAAGAATGAAGGTGGTGTTTTTCCCATTTAAGTCAGGAAGTTTGCATTTTTGGTGTCAAGGTCTTAAAACTGTTTTTCAAGAGCAAGCATTTAGAAATACAGTGTGGAGTACACTTGTTTCAGTCTGGATTTTAGCTGCATATTCTGAGGGTTTTTTCCCAAAGAACTGGAGGGATCTAAGTGCTCAAATCGTGTTGGAATTCAGTATTCCATTATTTTTTGTGTAGGCCCATGTACAGTGCATTACAATGAGATGCAGGAAGCACAAGAGACTGTGTTCATGTGTATGTGAGCTGCCAATACAAAGACTGCTGGAGAAAGTATCCTTTCTACCAACCAGATCATTGCAGATGTGTTGGACAGCAGTCCATGTGTGATACTGTTCCCTGTGTTCCTTTCAGACTCTTCTGACTATTTACAGCTATGTTACCTGCTTAGGATTTCTTTGAATTGACTATCCATAAGTAATTCCTTGTTTGGAAGGTGGGTTAGGAGAAAGCGCAGGGAAGTAAAAGGGAATGCAGGCTGTAAATGGGAATAGTGTGTCAGTGGTAGATATTGGATAGGATGTAGTGAGATGATGGTTCTTCTGGCTCTGAGGGAAAAGAAGAATTACATCCATACTACTGTGACTCTGTCCTGTACTGCAAGATTCAAAATCATTGCTGCATGTTGGGGGTGAAATCTCGGGTACCATTAGGTAAGCTGAAATAGGTCATACCAAAATGATTTGTGGAGTAGAGTTACACAAGTTATATTTATGGCACAGTAACCTGAGTATCTTTAGATTAAAAGTGGTGTTTCTTTTAGAATTTCACATACCTAGCTAATATTAAGAGACATCTTCCGGAAGAGTAAGGAAAAAAAATGCATTCTAATTATATTTTTGGTTTTGTTTTATAACAGGCCATGAATATCAAAGGAAGAAAGGGTTGGAGGGTCCCACCCAGAAAGCTCTTCGGGAAGCCAGGCAGCAAAAAATCCTTGATGCTGAAAGGTCTTCATGTGATCCAGGCAAAAATGCAGAGAAGAAGAGAGGCAAGAGATATCCAAAGGTATGCAGCATTCTTTCCAGTTGCTCAATATCTCATCCAAACTACACTTTAAACTTCCACTAAGCTGTGGTGAAGGATAACCTGTCCAACAAGACTGAAAGAACTCTCTCACTTGTAGTGGCAAGTGCTTAGCAAAACTAAACAGGACAGGTAGGTAACGGGATTTTTATTCTTAATATGAGTTTCTATTGCAACTAACTTTTCAGGGAATAATTGGAACTTTGATTAGTTGAAGCTGGCAAGCTGCTTTTTGAGAGTGATATCATCATGCTGCAGAGGAAGAGCACTGGCTATTAAATGCTCATTGCTCTATTAAGTTTCTTTTTTACTGGAGAGCTTGTGACCTATTCCGAAGTGCTTGCAAACATTTCAAGCATTTCAATCTGTCTGGTTCATCTGGGTCTAAAAGGTATAACATCTGGGAGACTAAGGGCAAAAAAAAATGGTTATTCCTGAAAAATCAGTTATTTCTTAATAGTCGATGAAAGTTTCTAAACTTCAGTATACTAAAGCTGTGTTGCTGTTTCAGTTTGGAAGTTCTGTACAATCAAAATTCCACTTGATTTTTTTAAAATTTATTTTCAAAGTGAGTTATTTATTCTACTTGTTTGTTTATTGAGATTACATTTTGGGACTATATAACAGTGCTTTTTATTTATGCAAATGAAGATAAACATTCTAATATCTAACATTTCTTAGGCTCTTAAAACTGTTGCTATTACAAAACTGCCCTATCTTTCAGAGCCACAGTTAGAGTTTAAAGTGTGTTTTTTGAGAAGGAAAAAAGCTTTCGTTTACGTTGGTGTAGTTGGAATCAGCTTCAGTCTTCCCTTTCCCTGTTTCCACAGAATGTATCAGAGATAATTTGTTTTTTGTGTGTTTCTATCTGGGTTTTGCAAGGGCATGTCTTATGGCAGTGCACCTCTTCTCTGATAAACATAGTGTTTTATTTCTGTTTTCATCCATTTTCATTCTGCTGAACCTTGAAATTTAAAAAATAAATAAATAAATATATGTTCTGTTGGTTTTTGAAACACTTATAACCATGTATTTGAAATAATTCTTTTTACTGTCTACCTACCTATTAGTATCTGAATATTACTGAGGCACCTGCCAGTCTCTAATTTGAGTTCTTCATTCAGGGGTTAGAAACTTCCATCTCAGACTCTTAGGTATTCTTTTTATTTTGACTTGTGAACAGATGAGAATTTCTTGGCTGATGAAATTTTTTTGTTGTTCCTGTGTCTACTGAAATAATTGGAATTTTTATAGTAAACTTCAGAATATATAAACTCTACACAGGTAGTATGCCTGTCTGGCTCTTTCTTGTTCTTTGAAATTCATGAGCACTGTTAGTTGCCTGGTTCTGGCCAGCAGCTGTGTGTCTGCAGATCTTACGTTTCCCAAATGAGTCCTACTAGAGGCCCTGATGTCTTTATCTAATCAATGGATTAGAAAACTGGAGCAGCTCCAGAAATAAGACATTAGAAAATACAGGCATGTTTGAATGTATTAGACTTTACCAGGGCTAAGCAATAATCTAAAATTTTAGGTGTGAGTCTAACATCTTTTACAACAATAGAAGAATACCTTTTTTCACTTCAGATTTCCTGGATGTATTATTTCTAAATATTTTCTTTCCGCTAACAAAGGATACTCCCTTTGATACTGCATGTGAATAGTTTTATTTCTTAGACTGTTGGAAATAAATGGCAGAGGGAATGATGAGTCTGTATGGTGTGAAGGGATGAGTTAAAATTGTTCAAAACAAAGATACACACAGAATCCTCTCCTGTAGTGCATGTTTGTTGAGCTACAGTTCTAAGTTATTTTTTTTCTTTAAAACAGTGCATCCTTACTCAACAGTTTAGTTGTATTTGTTCCAGTCAAAAGGATTAGGTATACATGAGTGCCTTGCCTTCCTTAGATCATTTTAGGTGATATTTGGAATCAAAGTCCTGTGTGGTGCCTCAAATCTTTTGATGTATATCAAACAATCTTTTGAATTCTGCTCTATCTTCTGTGACTTATATTCTTACAATGATTCAACAAGGCAATGTCTTTAGTGAAGAGTGTACCAAAAATAATATTGTTCTCCTTTACGATAAGTAAAATAACACTTAAAATGCTTGTGTTTGTTGGGGTGTGGTGTGTGGTGTTTTTTTTTTTTTAAGGGGTTAAAATTGACTTACACCTATTCAGATTAACATTACACTTCATTTAAATTCTCTTTATACCACAAAGGAATCAAGAGTCAGACCATAAATTGGTCAGTTACTGGAGTTCATGTAAGGAATACATAAAAAAACCAAATGCAATTAAGTCCTCTATCCAAACAGAGTATTTACGACAAAATAGAGAAAAAGAAATCTGACAATATGGGAAATCTGTGTAAAAATTATTGTGAAGTATTGTTTAGCTCTTTTGAGTAAATGTAAGTCAACATTTAAAGCTTACGAAAGTTCGGAGTGATCAGTTTATCCAATTTTAAACTTTAGGCATTTGGCTTATATCATGTTTAGTAAAAAGGAAATATATTTTGTCATGAAATTGTATCCTTGAGACAAAATTATAGATGTTAATGTTAACTGTACTGTTACATAGGCATGAACTATGATGAAAATGATTTAAAATCTCTTCTATGTCTTGTAGCTAAACAGTGATCTAACAAATGCCTATGCCTAGTTTTAAGTGGATGTAAATATGACTCATAGGTGAGCTAGAACATTTACTTGAAGGACAGACATACATTGTGTTATTGTAATATCCTATACAAGCTGACACATAATTTAAAAACTAAGGTCCCTTTGATATGAAGTTTATCACTGAAACAGTGAAAAATCAACTGGAATTTTTCTAAGGGAATGTATTCTTCTGATTTAAAAATCTTTGTTACAAGACTCAATTAAATTATACAGTAACAGGCAATTAGGCTAAACTGTTTACATAGCTAGCCCTTAGTATGCCACTATCAATAGCGTAAATATTGTTAGATTAAGAATGTGCATAGATAACTGCTTTAAACATTTAAATTAATTAAAATGCACTCACAGGTCATTAAAACTATAGAGAACCTTTCATAATATGATTTTTCATTATCCTGTTGAAATATACTTTTCCAATTTTTATATTTTTATTCTCTCAAGTTCCTCACAGAGTGCATGCTGTGTTTGATTGCTTTTATTAGTTATTAGCAGGGTGATTGTGGCTTCTTTGTTTGGTAAATGCTATTTCCAAATATGTGTTACAACACAAATTGATTTTCTGAATTTTTATTTGGTGTAAAACTTTATTAAAAGGTGTATTGGACATTTCTGGAGTTGGGGTGTTACATGTTTGTGGAGCCGATTTGGAAATTATAGCCAATGCTATATTAAAAACCAAAAACAACAACAAAAAACCCCACAAAATATAGCTAACCCGGAAGTGAAATCAAATGATCATGCAAACACATAATAGCTTTTTTAATTATTAAGACTTGGGGTTAAAATATCACATGTAAACGTGTGTAAAACCCAAGTTCCTCCTCAGTTCTGTGGGAGAAAGTGTATGAACTACTGGTTCTGTGTTCTCAAATAGAAAGGAAGCTGAAACCAAATGAGTACTTAATCAGATTTTTGAGGCATTTGGGGACAGAATTGGAAAGATGGGGTCCCAAAATCATTAGGCAGGGTCACAAATGAAATAGGTAATCATTGTGTGTTTGTAGTGAGATTACTAAGAATGCACTGATTAGATATTCAATAGAGGGAAGATGACTGACATCATCCCAGATAATATGAGAAATACGTATTTCTACAGACCTTCAGTGGTACAGGAAAACTCCAGACAGATAGCTGAGAACATTAATAGCAGCTAAGAAGGTATAAAATCACAATCTAGAGAGGGGAAAAGGTGATACAATGCCTGTATTTCAAATGAGATAAAAAGTAAAAACTAAGAAATTATAGAGTAGACAATGTAACTTATGTTACCAAATTAATTTGTAATAAATAAATGAAATTTTACCAAACATCCAGAAGAAACCAGGGAAAGAAATAACAGTGAAAAAGGATTTGCAAGGAAAAAATGTTTTAATCCAGTCGAATTATATGTATATCAGGATAAGAGGGCTCATGGATAGAAGAGCAGTGAACATGGTAATTTTATCTTATTCTTAAGATACAGGAGCTCTTATGTTTTTAATAAGGCTTTGGATACTGGCTCACAGCTTATTCCTATATACAGCTGTGGAAATCTGGCCAGACAAAAACTTTCCTAAATTACTGGAACACAGATTGGAAACATGCAGGTACCCCAGCAAAAGCCTATTCAATGTATGTTGTGTGTCATTAATGATCTAGAAAATGGAACAAAAAGTGTGCTGGTTAAACTTGCAGACCAAGTGAACTGGGTTTGGTGAGGGTAGAGCTGCAAGTGCAACTGAGGACAGGGGTGCAGCTCAAAACTTGACCTATTGGAGAATTGATCTAAAGAAATAATATACAATGTAAGAAAAGGTATGAAACTCTGCCTTGACAAAAATGATCGGATGTACAAATGCAGAACACCATAAGAAACAGTTGATCAAATAGCTTTTAGAATAGGCTCCAGGGTTTGTATAAAACAAGCTTAGCATGAGTCAACAATGACATGATACTGCAAAGTAGCTGAATACCATGCTGCAGTGTGACTCAGGAATATTGTGGAGAATGTGGAATATTCCTCTTGCTTTGTTCAGTTGGCATGTAGCTCTGGCTGCAGTGTTGTGTTCAGTTCGATCACTGCTCTTCAGGTGACAGTCTACAATAGAGTAATAATAATGATTAGAAGTATGTGAAACATAACTGCCAAAGAAAAGGTGAAAAGAGAAATTGCGTAGTCCACAGGAAAAAAAAAACCAAACAAAAAACAAATGACAAAACACTAAGGGGAGAATAGGATATACCTTAAAATTTAAGAGAATTCTGTTAAAAACAAACAAACCGAACCGATATTGGAGCAAGAAGTAATAAAGTAGAAATCCAAGAAGAAAGATTCACATTACATATTAAACAAAATTATAGTAGTAAATAGTGGAATAGATTGTTGAGGGAGTTTGTGTTACAGAAATAGGAAAGAGATTTTTCTGAGGACTAACAAGGGTGCAGTGTTCCCTTGGGAAAGGAAATATACTGATTGACCAGCAGGGGATCTGTTTAGCTGGCATGATTAGTTTGATTCCCCCCCAAAATTGTACTTAAGGAAAGAAACATTCTACATTGCCTTGAAGGAGCAGCTGACTTCTGGCTTTCTATTAAAGAACAGCAATATCAGACTAAGTTTGTATAATTCCCATTAGACTTGCTGGCTGGGGAAAGGGGCAGGATTTGCATTGGTGCCTGCAGGTGGGGACACCTCCAGCAGATGTGCCACTGGGGGGGGGCTTGGGAACCCAGGGGCGGGTTGAGCTCTGGAACGAGTGCGGCACCCGCAGCTTCTTGCCAGTGGGATTGTGGTCACGTACACAGTGGGAGCTGGTGTTAGTGCCGTGGGAGTGGGTATTGAGCAGCAAAGAATACAATGCTTTTTACTTCCGCTTATGGAATTAACATTTGACTCATAGAACATTAAGAATATGATCCAAGATTAACTGGATGCAAGCTAAAAAGTGTTTACTTGATTTTGATGGACTTCAGTTTGAAGGGATTAGATGTTTTCTTGGGCATACTTTTTTTTAAACTCTATAGACTTGAAAATGGTAAAAACAAAAATAAATCCATGCTTTTGTTTTAAATTTGTGCATGATACTCGGTATGTAATAGATGATGTGATGATGGCTTTAGTTTTAGGCTTTGTCTAAATGTGTTTTTAAATGACAGGCCTACATGGAGAAAATAAGAGAGTGTTTAAGAATGTTAGCTACAAATAAAGCTGTATATCACAATATTTATACATCTGTAAAAAAAAAAAATCTATAAAAGACAACATAGATAGAGTTTTCCATCTATAATTGGAACTTTGTTAAATCAAGATACCCAAAGCTGTGCGTTTCTAGAAATACATTGATTTTTGAAGCCAGTAGTCCTTGATAAAATTACTTTGCAGAGCATCCAAAGGGTGTCTATGTGCTAAAGAATTTTGCTTATTTTGAGTCATTACATGCTGCTAAGAATAATAAAATAACAGGCACCTGAGACTGAAAACAACTATGGAAGAATGTTGGAAAGTAAGATGCACTATTCATATATTTCTTTCTGTAGTTGCATATAAATAGTGACAGATTCTAGAATAATAACCAGCCTTCTGTGAGACTCTGAATCTCACTCATGCTATAATCATTTGCAAAAGTTGCAGATAACAAAACTTCAATTTCCTGGAAAAGGGACCTAGTGAAGTTATATTTAATTTAAGAATAAAACTTTGAATGTTGCTGAGATAATACCAAAAAAATGTTAAGAAAAATCTAAATACTTGAAAATTTTTGGTTTTATGTTTGTTGATAGTGGTTGCCGTTGCTGTCTTACTCAGGACAGGCAGCCCTGTCAAATGGGGAGAGTTGGAAATTGTGTTGTGGGTAAGGGTTTGCTTTACCCCCCAGGAGTTCCTGCAGTGCTTTCTCTCATTCATTTGGGGCTTTATGATAGGCTTTGACTTTGCATGGTTTAAAAGGGAGCTCGACAACAGAACAAGAGCTTCCCTAAAAAGCACTCACAGCAGGTGGTGAAATAATGCTTGTACAACTATCAGTAATGTCAGCTTTGTTTGGCCTTTGAGACCATAATTGAGTAATTTCATTAACTCTAGAATAATGCTTTGTTTTCCCTTTAATCAAAGCATCAAAACCTTGAAGTTTCTCTTGGAGATTGTTTGGGAATTTCAGAGGGCTCAGGGAGGAGAATGCTTTAGTTGTGCTTATGCTTTCACTGGCAAATGTATACAGTGCTTACAGCGCATTATTTTTGAAACATGCTGGGTGAAATACCACCAGATGGGATTCTGCTGGTAATGTGTCTCTCTGTGCAGTTGTTCTGCTGTTTTGAATGGTACCTGTTACCAAGGTGTCCCTTCTGTTAAAGGAAAGAGAAATTGCTGCGCAAGACATATGGCAGTGCATGCTTGCCTGAGTACCTTGGTTGTGATGTTATTGTTGCAAAGTTCATTACACTTGAAAAACTAAATTCCACAGAAGTGTATTTCCAATTATAATTCTTCTGTTATTTAAGGTCAATTTCATAATAAGAATTTTGTAATGCAGGAGTTGGGAAGAGTTGCATAATAATTTTTGAACCCTATATATGTAGTTTTGGTTTCCAATACAACAAAGGAATGATCTAGTGTGGTATTTTGGGGTATTGATAAAATACATATAAAATATTAATTAGTTAATGGATATACAATTGCCAGTTGAAGGGTTCAGAATGACAAATGTATCTGAATTGGAGGACAAATCACCACTGTATTTTTAAAGAAATATTCTTCCAGAAGAAATATTTGCAATACAAAATCCAGCAGCTGACTTAAATTTGTGTTCAGGGATGAGGTTAAAAGGAACTACTGCATCATCTTAAACAAGAAGTAATAGTTTGAATGAGGCCAAAGTTAACAATACTAATTGTTTTTTGTTTTTCCATTTTAATGTAGTTTGGCTTAAATTACTCATGTATGAAACTGGATCCCTTTCAAATTACTGAAATGTGATTGAAATATGAAATAAGCATTTAGACGTCTAAAATCTGGAAGGAAGGGCTCAGGTGCTCACTAACTGTGATATTTATATTTTAAATTAACTATTCAATATTAAATTATGGATTTTAGTGTTACAGTCTTTTTTGGCAATATTTAAACAAAGCCTTTGCATATGTAAACATCAGTTTAAGGAAAATGAAATTCAACATTAGCATTTAGTTTTCATGGTAACGAATCTCTCTAACATACCAGAAGTACTCTGGCAGGAACATGCACCTCCTTACCATGTGCAGGGTGGTTTGTCTTATGTATTCAAACTACTTCTGGGAGTAGAAAGTACTGTCTTAATTGTTTTTATTTGAATACAATGAAATGCTTAGGCTGTATTTCAAACAGTTTATAAATTAGTAATCAGACTGTTTCCTTCAGAAAATTTAATTATTTTTCATTAGTGTCACATACTATGAAGATAATGTTAATGGGTCACAGAACTTTTAATAATTGGATTTCCAGTTCAAATCTAGTCCTGATAGGTTTGATCGTGATTAAAACTAGTTGTTGTATAATCATGGATTTGTTGATCTTCTCTTACATGCAGTGAGCATAGTGAAATCTCTGTCAGCAGGGAGACTGGGGTCTGACAGAGTACTGAAGATTTATAATCTTCAGGAGAAACAACACCGGGATGCAGAGAAGCTGTTAATGGCCTTTCTGTGTTATCCAGGAAAAATCCTCTGAGATTGCTGCCCTCCACCTCTGTTCATACTTTCTTTGTCCTTAACACCAGCTCGTTTTATACAGATCACTGAACAATTGTCAAATGGCAACACCTTCACTCCTGTCAAGTAAGAGTTTGCTTTCCTGAAGATGGGTTCCGTAGTGAACGATTTCTGCTGGAAACTAACCTGTAATGATGTATATACACATGGATTTTGGGTGGGTTTTTTTAATGCCAGTGGAACAGAGAACTTCACAGACTGGTGTTTAGACAGTAAAGGTGGATCATATCTGCTGTTGCTAAATGCAACTAGTTGTATAAAGCACAACTGCTCAACAACATACCCTGAACAACAGGATATAATTTTGTGGATGCTTTCTTATTATATTGCAAAAGTATTTGGTTTTATAGAAGTGCGGTTTAATGTCTTACTGTGGAGTTTGGTCGTGATCTCTCTAAGCTTTGTTCTTGAGGGAAAAATGTGCAATGTGGTGGTGTGTGGGGGTTGGTTTTGTTTGTATTGAAATGGTTTCACATCTCACCTAAAATAATGCTTTTTTTCTGTTTCTTTTCACTCCTCCTTTCTTCTCTGTAACAGCTACTCTTTTTCCTATTCTACTCTTTTTGTGAGTACTCTAAATTCTTTCAACTAAGGTGCTGAATTAAAGAGTTATTTACACAAGTTTAAAAGTCTAGTATAGAGTTCTCTTACTCAAAACAGGCCAGTGATAGCTGTCTTACAATATACTCAGCAGGTGGCTTCAGTTTCCATGTCTCTTGTATACTTTAACATTTTTCTGTATTTATGTTTACAAGTATCCATCTTGTGTATATACAGTTCAGATAACGTGCTATGTATTGTAAATAATCCAAAGCAGATCAGCCAATTGCACACTTAATTTACTACACATCTGAAGCTTATTTTTGTAGGAATGTTTCACTTAAGGTAGAAAGCAAAACCTATCCAATGATTCTGTGGCACCTGTAAAGAAATTGTTCTCATAAAGCAATACAGCAAAACCTGAGATCAGTTGCTGTGATTTAAATCCATCGATCAATTTTCACAGATTTTGATAGGTAGAAGAGTAAAAGAACAAATAAACAAGGAAAAATCCCTATACATAGTGTTTCTTAAAAGTTTAGTCACATGTACCAGTGGTATTTGTGAATGTGTGTATTCTTTGTGTGTACTATGTTTCCACACTTTCGATGTATACTGATTTGTTTGTTTGTTTGAGTACTTAGCTCTTGTAGCTGATTTAGGAACAATGCATATAGCTATGACATCTGTCTCGGCTGTTTATATATGTATCTTTTTCATGCTCATTGCCTAAGAAAATGGCCATTAAAGGATGTTTGTAATAGTGAAGGTATTCAAAATACTCCTTCTTCACTCTTCGTGTGAAAATCATTGCTATGCTATATGGTACACATGCCTTGTCTTGGACCCAGTGGAAAAATTATAAGAAAAAGAGCAGCACATCTCCATGTTAATGTCATAATTAGGGAAAATACCCCAATTATGTGTTTCAGCATAGATCACAGGTTTGGTGAATGTGAAGACATTATATTATCCTTGGTTTTGCTTTATTACAAACATGAAAAATAGTATTGAGGATAGAGACGGAATAGGAGAGGTTTTTACTTTTGAAGATTATCCTTTGGTAAAAAGAATCTTCATTTTGAGTTTGGATACCCACTTTGAGTTTTTGATATACACTCAACTGTTAAATGATTGTTTTTGTCCAAACAAATAGTAATTTGAAAGAGATGTTCTCTTGAGTCCCAGGATATAAGGCTTTGGCAGCTTTTTCTTCTGCTGTTCCTGTTCTGTTGACTAAACTTCCCCTGTTCTGATCTGGACCCTCCAGCATCTCTTCTCTTTTGCAAAATCATAGTGTATGGCTAATTTTTTGCCTGCCACCAAAGTTTTGGACAACCGTTGTGCATAGACTTCCTTTGATCTCAAAAATTCACCCAGGCTAAAATAGTTTTGGAAATAACAATGAAGAGAAGCTGGAAGGGCTTTATTGGCATGATTATTTATAGAGCTTTGTTTTATTTTAATGGAAGACAGCTTATTATGTACTAACAAAGTATTTTAGGAACTGTGTAAACAAAAAGAATGAGAGGGGAAGGCTGGCAGTATTTGGAAAATATTTAAGGTTTATTGGATACATCCTGTGTTTTATTCTGTAACTCCTGTGTTCTTTCTAAAAACACAACCAAACAAATTTACTTTAATGTATTCTTAACTTTGGTGCTATGTTAACTGATTTTTTGGTCTGAGAATCATAGCAAGGAGCTCTTTATGGTTTGTGTGTAGTGTTTTTTCATCAGGATACACACACTGTAGGTTTCCAGCCACCATCTGGCGATGTGTCCGATCAGGCAGTCTCAGTGGCAGCGAAACGGGCTTAATGTGCCAAAGCTTATCTGAGGAGCTTGGCCTAAATGTGGCAACACTTGTGCAGGAGACTATTCTATTCAGCTAAATCAGCTACTCAGTGATGATTTAGATTGTCTTAAATTTTATACCTTCTGAAACAATCCTTCTCTATTTCTTTAGAAGACCAAGTTTGTTTTCTTAAGTAATTTATGAATGTCAGAAAGGCTTTTAAATGGGAGATTTGGAGCTATAAATATTGTTCCTAATATTACAAATCCTGTTTTTATTACTTAAAAAAAAATGTTTATATTAATTGAATTCATTCATCATGAATTTCATGCCAGAAGTTACTGTAATAAAACTAATGAGAGGAAACAAGAGAAGGGTAACTTTTTTGTTTATCTTCCCAGCCAAATGTATTTGAATGTGATTTAAGTATGTCATTGGATTGTTCTAGTCAATATATTAATGACACAGCTGAGATCTAATTTTATTAGTGCTATCTTTTTGAGTCTACATCAACTCTAATTTGTCTATTTTAGCTACGCAAGTATGTGCAACTGTTTTACTAATGATAGTTGATCTACTTGTAGTTTATCATCTTAATGTACTTTAGCTGCACACCCCATACATGTAAGCCATTTACCAATGGGTTTTCAGGTTTCCAATTTTTTCTTCTCCAGATAGTATCTATACATTTAGCAGCAGTTAGTATCTAAAGCTCTGCGAAGGTGTGTGGGTTCTTTGCCACAGAATATAGCAGGAGTAGATGCCTAAGTGCTTTTGAAAATTTAAGCTTCATATGCTGAGACTGAGTTGATATTATTGTGTAATAATTTTTCTAAGCATGCTAAAGAGAGTTAAACATCCAGCTTCTGTTGAAAGCCAGCTATCATTATATCATTATATAATTTTCTGGTGATTTACTATCTTAATATTCAGTTAAACAGATCTAATAGTGTGTTGCCACTGACAAGGTTCTGATTTTTTTGCCCGTTTTCTTTTTTCTTTTCTGCTTTCTCCTTTGATTCTTTGCAGAGAAAAATCTGTTTTTCTTGTGGTTTTCTGCCAGTTTAGGTAAGTGAATGGGTTCACCCCAGGATCACAGCAGTGCCATTCAGTGCCACGGGAGGTGAAGCTGAGTTGGTGTGTGTGAGGACAAGGGATTGTCTCTGGCTGCTGGCTGTTAGATCAGTATGTTACATGAAATCTCTTTTTTTTTTTTTTNTTTTTTTTTTTTTTTCTTGTTCATGGTATACTAGGTGACAATTTTGGGGGGACTTTAAGTTTGTGATGATTCCTACAGGATCCTAAAAGCCTTTCTACATCTGAGAAAGAATTCTGCTTAAGTTGTTGAGGAATGTGTAAGCTGATTGAACCAATGGTGAGAGTTGGTCTAGTTATAAAGAAACCTTTACACCTGTATGCTGCTTCTGCAATTTTTTTTTCTGAGTGTTACATGTTCTGTCTGGTCCTTTTCAAATAATACAGTCAGATTTACCTTATTTGGTGACTTTTTTTTTGTTTTGAGAAAGCTGAAATTTGAGCTTTATGATAAAGACCTACTGCTGTATGAATCATTGCATTTTAACTTTCTAGTAAAGTTTGCGTACAAGGTACAAATATGAAGACCGTAAATACCAGTGCAAACCCCATATTGGTTATATAGCAAGACTTTCTGTTCAGTGCCTTTTCTGTAGGTATTTGAACTGTTGCTCTTGGCTGTTACTTTGAAGGCTGTTGGGTTGTGGTGGTTTTTTTTGTCGTTGTTCCCGCAACCTCCAGGGAATATCTAGGTAATTCTGTGCTGTTTTATTCCCATGTCTGTTATGCAGTGTATATATTTAACAGAAGGTTTTCTCAACTCCAGAAAAAGGATATGTATGTATTTAATTCTGGGAATCATAGAAACTGAGAGAGGAATTGTTCGCTTTAGTGAGTAGTTGATCTGTAATTCTGAATGTACCCTTTGTTGTTCTCCATAGTACAAAAAATGACCTCTGCAGTACCTTAAAAAAATCACCAGTGTTATTGCAGTAAATTTCTGAGTCTGATCTGGAGGCAGAGTGTTACAGAATTTCATCAGTTAGGAGCTGGAATTTGAGGATTTTTATTAGGATTTCCTTCAGGGCAAATACAAAAGAGGTCCAGACGTACATTTTATGGCTGAAACATTACATGCCTTTTATTGGATGTGCAGCAATGGCTGTGATCACATAGAAAAGATCTTTTAAAACGCATCAAATGCCTGTGGTAACAGCAGTTCCTTTGAGTAAAAATGGTATTGGGTTTTTTCCACTTTTACTGTGTGAAAGCTCTTGCCAAATACTGTCTTCAGTGCCTGCAGACTGAAGGCAGAAGCACAACAAAACCTGAAATGGTTTAAGGTGTTGGTGTTAACAGCTGAGTGTAGAAATGAAAGATAAAAGAATGACATGACAGGTGAGGAAGACAAGGCAGCTCTGTGAGCAGGATGACTGGATCTTTGTGGGGTTTGAAATAAAAAGGCAATTTACAATGTAATGCAGAAATTAGGGTAAGCTCGGGGAAGCATAGAAGAGAACAGGCGTTTGTGCATCTTGCGTTGCAGATGAAAAGCAAGCTGTAACAATTCTATATTTGCTTGAATACCAACAAGTGGACAAGTTTGCAGTCATGCACTCTAAATCAGAAATGAGAAACTCAGAAATAGATTTTTTTTTAATACATACCCAGATCTAAAGGCATTTTCCAGAAATGCCGTTTTGCTGAAATTATTCTTGTCCTTATGTTGTTGTTTGCGCTGTAAGAACACTTGGAAATACCTGCCAACTGGAGTAGGACTTAATGGAAACTAGAAAAAAAGAGAGTGAAAGGTTAGGAACGTGGCAGTTGACTCTGATCTTCAAGGAAACAAAGAATGAGGCAATGATACACATTATAGATGATAAAAAATAAGGGGATAGAAGATTTGTCCTTTGAAATTCTGAATCACAAAGTAGAGCAAAGAAAGTTACAGTTATATTGGTGTGTGGAAAGGTGCAGTGGATTTTTTATGTTGTGAAATCAATGAGAGGGAACTTCTGATACAGGTAGAATACTGGCAAAGGAAATCTGATTTCCCTACTCCTATCCACTTGGGTTTACTGTCAAGGGGAATGTGTTAAGGTGGATTGCCATCCTAAAGCTTTTACTGGTGTCATAGAGAAAGATGCCAACAAGATGGACATATATTAAACCAGGTTATTCCATAATACAAGTGGGAGCAAAATTCAGTTTTAGAATTGATTAATTACATTTTTGTATGGGTTGTTACTATGCACAAGGGAGAGTCATACCTGCTCAGACATAAGCTCGTGATCAGTGAATCGGGTCTCAAGGGAGAGTTTGAACCACTGCAGATTCTAAAGAACTGGGGAAGTTACCAGAAAAAGCATTTGCCTGGGGAGTGGATGAAGGAAACAAAGGCAATAGTTTAAGCTATAAGGGATAATCACGATAACTAGAAAGGAGCGTACTTCCCTAAAAAGCTGGGTGATATGCCCTGTTTGCACAATATATTTTTTCTCTTAATTTAGTATGCTGCTAGGTTCTGTATGCTCTAGGGTGGATTTCTTTGGAATGTTCACTTCTCAGCCTGTTTTTTCCCAGTAATGTCTCATTCCCCTTACATCCAGACTGTCTTTTTAGTTTTTCTAAAACTCTTTTTATCTGGAGTTTCTCTAGAAATGTCATGTGAATTAGAGCAGGCTGGTGAAACTTGTGATCAGATAAAGTTTTAATTTTTCTGGGTAGTGTTGGGTTTTATCTTTCTCTCCATTATAGATTCTTTAAGCAGTAGAGTCAAAACTGTAGCCAGTGAATTCTGTGGGCTTTTACACACTTGTGTCTCGTAACTGGCCGTAGCACTACTCTCTGAGCCCACAGAGGTATCTTGATATGTAACACTCTGAAAAATTAATAAAGCTGATGTCCACATTCTTCATGCTCATGCTTTGCCGTACCTACTGATGGATGAAATTTGACATCTCCAATAAAAGCTCTGAAACTGTTAAGTCAGTTCCCAAGTGCCTAGATTTAGAATGAAATTGCAAGTTGTGTGTGGATGAGCGGTTGTGGAGAACAGTTGTCGGATATTCCCTCTGACTGTCAGAGTGGGTGGAACAGAAAGCTGCTGTGTATGAAGGGGTAGCTCTACATTTTGAAGAGGGAGACTAAAAAAGACAAATAGAATCCAGTTCAGTTTCAAAATTGAGTTGGTTTTGAGGGGCTAATGGTAATAAAAAGCAATACAAATTGTTGCTTGCATTCTCACTAAAGATATATGATTTTGATTACAAAACCCCCCAGATCTGTTGGGTAAACCATTGCTGGTTTTCGGAGTAAAACTTGGTTTAGGTCCCCATGCCATCTGTCCTAACTCACATAAACAAATTACTTTTATTTTGAGACTACATGGACTAGGTTTCAAGAATTAAATAAAATCTTGCAGTTCTTTTATATCCCATATGAAAGAGCAGTATTTCAGTTTTGTAGCTTAGGAGTCAGGTGCTAAAAAAACCTAATTCCATTCTTTCATCTCCTTCTGTACTAAGAAACCACCTCAGTGAGATTGTACCAGAAATCTGTGGATACTTCTGAAACTATATTTAAGATGTATAAGTGATTCATAAAATGGAGAGCTAGAATAATACGGAGAACTAAAAAGTGTATATGATTAGTACATTAAACATGAAACAATTGTTGTACAAATCAACCTAAATAATATTAGTGATATGGTAAAGTCTGACATGAAGCCTTAAACAGAGAATCATCAGATGTTTTCAGATATGCTCTTTGTTTCCTCTTAAGCTATTTAGCATTTTTATATGTGACTTGGGGGGTGGGGGGAAGGAGATATCAAAGTTGATTAGGGTTTGGTTCGGAGCTACTGGTAAACTGAATAGATGACATGCTGGAGATCTCATATTTCTTGAGGAGACCAGGGAGATTAGAAGAAATCTGGATCACTTGGTAAACTAAACAGAAATAAAAATCTACTTTTTTACTGAAGTGTCTTTTAAAGTTGCCTAGAAGCATTTATATGGAGCAGATGTCATTACTGGAAAGGAGTGATGCCCAATGAATGTTGTAAATGGTTGAACAAGAGGTCTGTATGTGGGGCTTTGCTGAAGACAGTGATGCAGTGCTAACAGGTCTAAGGCAAGCAATATTGAGCAAAGGTAGGAAAATGGTATTATTTCTGTGTATGATAGCAGTATGATTAGGGTAGAAAATATGAGGCTAGCAAAAAAATTGAAAAGTATGTCCCATTATGCAGTCTGTTTAGTTCAAAAATTTAAGGAGTGTCTTCATCATTGGCTGTGATTATCTACAAAGAGAATGAAATATCTTCCTAATAGGACTGTTTATTTAGCAGACAAAAGTAGAATAGGATTCAGTAAATGAAAATTGAATCTAAGGACATTGTGTATGGGTTAGAAATAAAGCATTGGGTTTTAACTGAGAATGTAGTTAGGCATTTTGCAAATGTACAGGCAGTTACAATAAATTCTTCAATCTTGAAAATGCTGACAAATTCTAAATAATGGCTTTTTAAAGCTATGTCTAGCTCCAGTAGAAGTTAATTGAAGAAAGTGCAATAGCCTGGGTTGTATGTGGTCCAAAATAAATTACAGACGTTGTCAGGTCTGGCTTTATAATATGTCTTGATGAATCTGGAACAGACGGACTTCCTTGCACCTAAAGGCAGTTTTTAGCAGTTTCAGTGCTGGCACATTTGGAAGCCAGTCTGGCAGCACCTCACTTGCATCTTCTGTAGTATCCACTTCCTGCAGTTCTGAAAATATTTATGCTGATTTACAGTGATAGATAATCAGTGTTATCACTAATTGATATAGTACTTATTGCTAACAGCTATTGTAATCAATTAATTAGCTTTTTATTGTGAAGAATTCATTACTCTCCAATATTGGCAAGTTGAGTGCTCTGTACCCACATGTCAACGTACTCTTACAGCTTTGTTGTCATTATTTATCATTATGTGAAGCTTGGAATAATGGTTACTACCTGTCCTGAAACTGAATCAGTATGAGTAAATGCTAAGGGGACTAATATGGACAGCATCTGCAAAGGATAATTGCAAATAAATCAGTAACTAATGGTCCCTGAATGTGTTTACTAGTTCATTGTAGTGATATATGGACCCTTGTAAACCCTATGTGCCTTACACCAGCTATTGAGATGATTGCAATATGTACTTCAGTCATCTGAAAAGTAAGTGTATACTAGATACTGAGAATATAAACACAATTGTTGAGGTTCCTGATAATTCTTTAAAAGTGGAGTATTAATTTCAGGAAAAATGAAACTCCTTTGTTAATATTGGGAAAGTTAATAAAAGAATGGCAAAATTTAAAGCTTATTTGAACTTCTGTCATCAATATGTATCAATATTACTAGTTGGCAGGAGAATCTTTAGAAGATGCATATTTCTCTTGATGTTCAGGGTAGGATCATGTCAAAATAAATCATCCAGAAAATAAGTTTTTTCCACACTTTTTTACAATGCATATGTTAGAAATAAAAATAAACGCAGATGAACCATACTTTGGAACATCTGTAAATGAATGTAGGATCTTGTACTAGCTTCAAGGGAATTTTGTCCTTTGTTTTGTCCTTTGTTTCCCTAGAGTTTTCCTCTTGCACTTGTGATGTTTTGCGGGGGTAGTTGCTGGTGCTTTTTCATCCTCTCATTTTGCACAGAATTTGTAGGGACAGTACTCACAGTTCTGGGACTCTAACCATGTGTAATTGCTGCTGCTTAGCTTAAATAGACAGTCTATGTAATAAGTATATCTAAAATTGCTGGTAAGCCTGGGAAAACTGCACATCAAGTAGAAAAATGTAGCAATTCTTGTTTGCATGGGGTTTGAGTTTCATGACAAATCCATCCAATAGCTTAATGCAAAAAAAATTGATCTTACTGTTATTTCAGTACTCTTAGGCTTATAATATTGCCATCCTGATCAACGGGAAGGTACTTCTTATGAAAGATACATCACGTGTGCTGGAGGAAGGAATTAGTGAAGAAACATTTGGCAGTATTTTGTAGCATCAAAACATTTTGATAGCTGATAAAACTGATGTTTGTTTTAATTATGCTATGGACTAAACTTCATAGTGCCTTAACAAGCCTGTGTTGGGAAAATATCGTAAGTTATTTAGTAATTATAAATCAGCATTTGACATAGCATGACAGGGCCTGTATGGGTAGCAGTGTTTTCGCTTTCTATTTCTTGTAATCAACAGTTGGGTCAGGTAGCAACTTTTTTTTTTTTCCCAAAGGAAAATTATTTTGGTTTTCTAGCTAGAAGAAAAACAGCATCCAGTACATGCAGTAATATTTAAAACTGGTAAATTATGATTCTTCCTCTTGCATGTTGGTTTTATATATGGACACATATGTGTGTATAAAAATTTATCTATTCTGTATCTATTCAATACATATTCTTTATAGTAGCTGTGATATAATTAAAACATTTTGTATTTATTATAGAGCAGTACATTAGTCCTACTGTTAAAATAAACAAGCATATTTCTGTAAACCACATTCGGAGATATATTAGTGCAGTCTTACTATATGTAAAGAGCCAATGTTTGCCTACGTAAACCCCTCATCTTTCCAGCCTACTGTGCAGTTACAGTGTTTTTCTAGTGTGCATTGGGATTCTGTACATATGGAGGTAGATTTTATATTATCAGGTATTCAGAGGTCTTGTATATTCCTCAGTGGATAGAAAAGGAGAAAACCAAACCAAACAAACTAACCAACCAAAGAAAAAAAACGCTCACCCCAGAGCTGGTGACAGTCAGGATCAATTTCAGAAAATGAAATATTTGAGTGGAAAGATAACATGGAAGAACTAACCTGGTAATTCCACAGAAATGTAATACTGACAATTATACTGTTTAATAATAGTAATTTTGTCTTTAAACTGATAAAAGTATGTTACTTTGTTGCTTAGTACTTGTGACAGAAGTAGGTGCAAGCTAAACATTTTTAAAACTATTTTAAAGCACATAGTGTAATTAAAAATCATTAAGGCAAAATTGAGGCCAGAAGTTTTTCCCCCAAAGATGGTTTATGGATGTGATAGCTACTTGTATGTCAGCAAACAAAAGAATCTTGATGTCTATCATTTTGTCAGCGTTAGCTCTTTAACATGCCTCATTTATTTGTTTTGCATGTGCAGCATGTGCATGTGCATATTGCTTAAGTTTAATTGCACTGTTATAAAAAATAAATTTACAAATTAAAAGTATTGGTAGAAGTTTCTATATTTCATTACACTACTGTTTATTTTAGCATTGGTCATAAATATAGTAGCATTTTCAAGTATAGGTCTTTTAAAGAAAGGGATAGGGAACATCTCTGAGAATAGCACGTGGTTATTTGTGACTTACAAAACTGCTATGGACTATAGACTATGAAAGTCCAGGCAACCAAATGCATGCCTTGTGTCATAATTTATTGCGGCATTGTCATTAATGTTATTTTATTTCTCCTTGGCAAATGATCAAGCTGATTTTTGTAACAGTGTTTTAACTTGTTTATGCAAGATTCAGTTATGTGTAGTTGTGCTGTATGTCTATATTGTATGAACATAGATATTGTTTTGTGCCTTGTAAAAGATGGATTATCTGTATGATAGATGATAATATTTGGAAAAACAAATGGGCATATTCTGTTGTTAGGATGTGGCAGTGCTATGATGATGAGAATCAGGTCAACACATTCAGAATTGTTATCAATAAAATGATAAAAAGTTTATTCTTTCAGGTGTTATGGTTTTATAGTAATAATTCCTGTTAATGGTTATTGGAAGTAGATACTTTAAATCCAGGCATATCTGTACTGTCTAGACTTTGTATCTTAGAGTTGTAGTACTGAATTGCATAACTTTAAATTAAGAAATCCATTTTATGTATTAAGTTAAATTTCTACCATCAAGGAGTAGTAAATTAAAAGTTGGATGACCATTATTTCACATTGAGACTGTAACTGAGCTCATCATTCGATTACTAGTACGTTCATGTACTTAGAATAATTTCACTGACTCTTCACTTTATTGACTCAGATTGTTGGTTGTGCTATGTCCTGTAACAGACTAGGTAAATTAAAAGAAGGGATAAAAATACATTTGAGATAGCTGGGGTGGTAGAAGTGATGGAAGAAGCTGCCTGTAGTATTTCTGCACAGCATAGATCCTTTCTAAGATAGATAAACTGAAGAGTTTATTTTGAGGACTGTTCCTTCTCTGGAAAAATAATCTTTGTGAAGCTTAAGTATTGGTTTTCCATTCAGTGTGGGTGCAGAGTATCTTAAATCTGCTAATTGTTCTGTAGTCTGTCTTGAGCAAGCGTATTTTGTGGTTCTCAGCTCTTGGCCCCGAGACTCCAAACTCTGTCCTCAAAGCAACTCTGCCACTCTGTGAGCATTTGTCTCTAGGCTATAAATTATATTACGGTCCCCACATTTTACTGGCATCTTTATCCTTAATAGCATTGTCCACAATGATGTTGCTTTAAGCTGATATATGTTTTACTAATGTACTTACTGAAAATTTAAGTTTTAGCAGAAAATGCTGCAGTTGTTTTTCTGTACAGTTGGGCAATGTTTTGCATATAGTGTTTTCTTTATACTTTTACTTTCTGAAAGAATAGCAATAAAGGTCAAACAAACTGTAGTGCTAAAAATGGGAAGTTATTGCATTTCAGTGATGCATCTTTTTATAATTGTTAGCTTCCTCTTATTCTTCAAATCTCTCGGATCATTAATGATTGAGAAATATGGTTTTAATAGCCACAATGAAAGAAACAAAACACTAGGGAAGTGCCGCAGCTTTCAGTCTTCAAATCTGTCCTTTTTATTGTAGACAAACAATTTCTGTAAATTTATCAGTGAGTACTGATGAGAGCTCTAGTCAAAAAGATACCGAGTGTCTGTGGTATAGTTACACACTTACAGTAGTACTGCTTTCTCTTTTCTTCATTGCACAGGCAGCAGCTGTAGGAAGACTTGATTTGGCAGATCCTTAAAACTGACACTGTCAGGAGCACTTTCAAGTTCAAATTTACTTTTAGCACCAGTTCACAAGCTGTCTGAAGAGCTGCGTGAATACCTGAGTTCTGAACATGAAGACCGAAGAGTTTTACCACTGCTTTTTTAATTAATCTGACTTTTACTGCCTATTACATATTATCTTCATGTTTATTTTATTGGAAAAAGGAAAAATTGTCAGGGTTATAAACTGAATAAAGAGGATTTATGTGGCTAGAACCTTTGTAGGTGAGTTTTATGTTTTTTATTAGCAAGCCAAGCAAGATGTAGTAGGCAATAAAAGTTTTACTATGCTCTCCTGCTATTGCTGTCAACTTGCTTTCCTTACATTTCAGATGTTTATGAAATAATTGTGGTCATGTTTAAAATAGTAAAATAAAGTGCAAATGTCTTGTAGCACAATTACCATAGACACTAGAACATGTTGAAAACGAGTTGTTTCAGTGTTAAGAATCATACAACATTGGCTACTTCGGCTGCATTCTGATCAGTGGGTGCACTGAAAATCTTAATTTCTTTCATACTGTGTTAGAAAAGAATATTTTGCTCCTTCAATTACAGAAAACATGAAAAAGAAGATATAATAATGCTTGGCTACTATATTTCATATTAATTTTCTGTCACTCTTGCAGCAAAGCACTTCATATTCAGTAGTTTCCTGCTTAATATCTGCTTCCTTTTGAAGCCAACTATCTCTATTGCACCAAAACTAAACTGTGTAGAGGACAAGAGTATTGGGATTTTCATCACAGGAGAGAGGGAAATGGGAACAGATTTGAATGTCTCTTAATTTACCTTGAATCTTAAAGCAACTTTAAGTAGTATTTTACATCATCTTAATGGGGGCCATTATTCACATGTTTCCTCAGGGATTTTCTGATTCTTGTAAAAACTAAAAGTTGAGGAAAAGTAAAATGGGATTTGAAAATATTATACTATAGTTTGACTTCTTAAAGGTTTTAGCTTTTTGATGTATTTTTTGATAGTTTGAGTGATTAATTCCTTGTGAGCAATTACAGCCAAGACTATTTTCATTTATATTTATATACTTCTATTTTTAAGATTTTTGTTGTTGTTGTTTATTTCCACTACTTGAATGTATGGCTTGTTTTGTCCTTTTGTTTTTGTCCTTAGGTCGTTTTGAAAGCGCTGATAGTTTGGGCAAAAACTGAGATACCTAAGTCCTATTGTGAAATCTGTACATTTAATAAGTAGTTTCCGAGTCAGACTGATTTCCTTGGGACTGCTTTGATATTTAAGAACTAAATTATGGAAATTTCAATGTATTGACCTGTTTAATCTAAAATAAAACAACAAATATAAAATATATCCTTCTGTAATATAAGCATATCAGATTTTTTCTGAAAACTGAGAAAACAATTATTAAAATTCATTTTTTCCCTAACTTTGTGTAAAAATATAATTTCAATGCTATATATGTGTAGCTATTAGTGATTAGTGCAATACTTCTCCAAGTACAGAAAAGCAGAGATAATGCCGATTTTTTTTTTTTTTTTTTTTTTTTTTTTTTTTTTTTTTTTTTTNTTTTTGGGGGCGTGAGAATTGAGAGTAGAATATTTCCTTGCAAATACTTAGTGACACAAGTCAGGGCATCTTGCTGAATCTTGGACATAGACAGTAGCTATGGCCTAAGAAGAATTTAATTTCATGGTTTTGTCATTTCTGAACAGAATAGTATTTGCTTTTGAAGTTGAATATGTGGATACAGTAGCATGTGTGACTCCAGTTGTGCCCCTTGTGCGTGTCTTGACTGCAGTCTTAGAATGACCTTGATAACTTTCAAACTGGAACTACTGATGATGATAAACATCAGTTTTGGGGGGTAGGGGGGTTGAATCTTCTTCCTTTACCAAAGGATTTTGAATCAGCAAATTACTGTCTGTTGGTCTTTGCCTCAGTTAAACTTTTTTCTTTTTTTAAATAACAAGGTTTGATCTTGCTTAAAATTGCATAGTGAAGCTATTAGGTTGGTGCAAAAGTAATTGTAGTTTTGGACTGTGACTTTTAAATCACTATAACTAGACTCAAATGCATCTTTATTGATGAAAATAGGAACCATTACAATCAACACGTTTTTGCCGATGAGAAATAAATTTGTTCCTGTTGGATAAAAATCTGTGCTTCAGGATTCGACAAACTCTTGGAAAGCATTTTCCGCATCCTGGTGGTTGTGGAAGCGTTTTCCCTGCAAAAAGTTGTTGAGATGCTTGAAGAAGGAGTAGTTGGTTGCAGGAAGATCAGGTGAATATGATGGGTGAGGTGAAACTTTGTAGTTTGTTCAACTTTCGAAGTGTTGGTTTTGTGATATGCAGTCAGGTGTTGTCATGGAGAAGTATTGGGCCCTCTCTGTTGACCAATGCCAGCTGCAGGCATTGGGAGTTTTCAGTGCATCTCTGGATTTGCTGAGCAGACTTCTCAGGTGGAATGGTTTCACTGGGATTCAGAAAGCCACAGTGGATCAGACTGGCAGCAGAGTACCAGTCAGTGATCGTGACTATTTTTTTTGGTGCAGTTTTGGCTTTGGGAAGTGCTTTGGAGGTTCTTCTTGGTCCAACTGTTGAGCTGGTCCTTGCCGGTTGTCATACAAAATTCACTTTTCATTGCATGTCACAATCCAGTCAACAAATGGCTTGCTGCTGTTGTGTAGAATAAGAGAAGATAACACTTCAAAATAGCGATTTTAAAAAAAAAATTCAGTTAGCTTGTGAGGCACCCACTTATCGGGCTTTTTTCACCTTTCCAGTTTGCTTCAAATGCCAAAGGACTATAGAACGGTTGAAGTTGAGTTCTTTGGCAACTTCTCGTGTAGTTGTAAAAGGATCATTTTCAATGTTTCCTCTCAGTTGGTCATTGTAAACTTTGAATGGCCAGCCACTACGCTCCTCGTCTTCAAGGCTCTCATCTCATTTTCATAACTTGAATAAGGAAATTGCTCAAATTTACTTTTTGTCTAATATAATTTCCATAGTCTAAAATAAATATAAACAGCAAGCAATAAGTCAGTAGCAAAATAAATATAAAGGGAGAAAAGTGCATTAAAATGATATATAACATAACCACGTTTAAGAAGGTATTCAATATCAAATGGCAAATTTCAACAATGCAGAAACTGCAATTATTTTTGCACCAACGTAACAGTTTTTGGGCTTCAATTTTTAACATCTGAGTAAAGAGGAACTTAGAAATATGTGTAATGATGATAGACAAGGCTGAGCTGTGATTTAGATAAACTGATTTGAATGCTTTCTGTTTTGTATTAAACTATATGACATTTTTCTTAGCTGCGGGCTGATTTAGATCAGTTCCACTTACCTATTCATTGCCTTCTGTGTTATGACAAATGAGTCTCTTGCATCTTCCTCGAGGAAAATGGAAGCTGTAGACTTGCTCTGAAGAGCTCCACTACTAGAAGTGAAAATGCAGTCTTTCTATAAACATTCAGGACAGGAAAGAAAATATTTCTAAGACCTTTAAGGGTTAATTGCATAATGATTTTTGTCTTATTAGGGAGAATTAAGCAATGGTCTGAGACTCTTTGACTTTGGTTTACAAGCTCTCCCTGAGACCTTCAGCTTGATCTGGGGTAAATCACTAAATCCTGTCATGGTTCAGGTTCTTAACTTTAAAAAAAAAAAAAAAAGCAAGCTATACGTCTTCTGGTTTGTTTTTGTATATGAACATGTGAGGCCTTAGGGCATGGAATGCTTTTATGAGTTCATGCAATCCCAGTTTCTATAGGGCTCTCTTGGTAAATCGTAAGAATACATAGCAGATCCTTTTATCCCCTGGTAAAAAAAAAAGGTTTGCGTTATTGGGTTTGCGTTATTACCTTTGCTGAGGATCTCCTGTTTAGGTATCTACCCTGTGCCTATGAAACACATGAAGATCATGATACTTACTGCCTTCTGCTAATATTTTTGAGAACTCTGGAAATACTGCATGTAAATGAGCTAAGAGTCATAGCTAGCTTATGAGTGGCTGGGAGTATGTTACACCTGTAACATTAAATAACCGTGATAGTGTAGATTCTAAATAACAGTTTGGGCAGATACAATGTACCATTTGCTTTTAGAGTTGTCAGTGACTGAGGGCATGCATTCAGAATGGTTATGGTTCACAGAAATTCTTTCTAGGACACTGTTTGGACTGTAATGTTCCTTGCCTTTGATGATAAGGTAATAGGATGTTTAATTTCACAGGCAGGAAGTGCATTATTTTGTCTTTTATACTGATATAAGAGAAAAGCTCAATAGCTTTTCATCACAGTACAAACATCTAGTACATTACGTATACTAGAATGAACAAAACCAGAATATATTGCTTTGGTGCCTCAGCACTCGTAACGTACGTTTGTTGGATTTTAACATGCACATTATTGGTGCCGATGCTGAAGTAGGATCAGGCTTTTCAATCGATGTTTGTAATAAATATGTTTCACGAAGCCTTGTTACCCAAGGTCTCAACTTCCGTAATGGATTCTCTTACCCTTAGGATTTAGCAATTGAAAATAATAGAATAGGGATTAAATAATGACACTTCATTGCCAAATTTTTTTTAGGATGGGAGCCATCTTCATATTAGCATTCTTGAGCATTTTTGTTGGAGGAAATTCTTAGGATAAAAACACTTTTATTTCACTGTAACAAATTCTTATATAGGGGAAAAAAAAAATCTATATTGGCCTATTTCATAGGTAGCTTGTTTGTGTTCCTTTTAAGGAGCTCAGAACCTATATGCCTCACATAAATTGAATTTCTGCTGATAAATCAATATGGTAATAATATATTTTGGAAATGGTGTGAGAGATCACCTTAAACTCGTATTGCTTCTAGACTCCTTGGTAGCTTTCTCAGGCAGGCAATCAACTCAGCAACAGAACTGATGTGTTTAAAGTGTAGCTTCCACCTGGTATGTACTGGGGAGCTACTGAAATCAACACCTCACTGGCTGTGACAAGGGGTACCACTGTTTGTGCCATTCAGACCCTGAAGTATGAACCATAGGGATGAATTATCTGAACAGCTGAGCCTGAACCTCATGTTCTAGTACAATAAAGGATTATCACAGCAAAGGAGGTAAAAACTACCATTTCAGAAATACTGAATATATTCAGTAAGGAATGATAGAAATACTAAGTTTTTAGTGTTCCTTTCTTTTTACTATACTTGTGAACTTTATAGTAGTAATTTACAGCAGTATCTCCTGAAGTAGTATCTGGGGTTGGTTGGTGTTTTTTTTTTATATATGTGTGTGTATGTGTGTGTTGTGTTTTTTTCCTTCTGAAAAATGCAAGGCTTTCAGTCACTTCTATTCAGTCTTTAGGCTTTCTTAGAACCGATCCACTCTGAAATAAATAGTTGTTCTTGTTCCAGAAAGTGAATGAGACACAGTTTACAAAAAGCATGTTGATTGTATACACTTTATGTTACGATTCTAGTTGTTTGAATTTGTGATTCTTGAAAGGTAAAACTTTATAATACAAATTATAATATACATAAATATACAAATATAATATACGTAAAGCTCTTAAGATTTGCATGAAGGCAGTGGCATACACTGGGATTATACTCAGTTCTAGTTAAACTCTTTACTTTGTTCTTTAGGCTGTGTATAATACTGTATTTAAGAAGATGGCTAATCTATGTGAAATGGCTAGTTTAACACAGATATTTAGTAAGCACCTTAGTACAACATGTAGGTATCTTACTGTTTTAAGTGTAGCTGGAATTATAAGCCGAGACAAATTGTTGAAAAGCCAAATCGCATTTATTGAAGCAAGCGGCAAACAGGCAAAACAGCGCTGGGTGGCCGGGCAGTCTCTGCTCTACCAACGGCGCACACCCCACCCACCGCAGTCCCGTTTATCAGTTCGGTGCCTCCTGCGGCTGCTCCTGCTGTTGCTAAGGGGTCTCTCTCAGCCCTCTGATGGCCGTGGGATGGAGGCCGTAGTTTTTCCTCTGTGTTGTAGGTCAGGACCTGGCGTCCCAGAGCATGCACCCCACCCACACACCCCTATGGCTCAGCAAACCCCCTCCCCCATTAGCCCGTGCTGAATACTTTCCTAGTTCCCGGTTTGGGAATGCTGATGTGTGTGTTCCCTCCTGTGCTGCAATTCTTTCTGCCCTTTACCTGGCAAAGCCAGTCCTGGCTCCAGGAAATGTTCTTTTTGGTGAAGAGCCTGAAAAGTCAAGTCTGCTCGTGTCTGACTCAAAGACAGTCTGGGTAAGTTTATTGTGGAAACCTCAGCTCCCTCTATCAGATGGCATGAATGCCATCAGGTCTGTCAAGTCTACAGTAAGTTTATTGATTAATAGCAAGAACATTTCTGCTATGTCCAGGTGACCATATTTTCTGCTCCTAAGCTGGTACAGTCCAGCAATATTTCTGTGATTCTTATCTCTCTAGGTTCTGCTGGAGCTGAAGAAAACTGGGAAACTTAGTATTCTGTTAGCATTGAGTAATTTTTGTGTTCTTCTGTCTACTCGGTATATATATGTGACAGGTTTGGACCTTTTTGGGAATCTGTTCCTGCAGTGGATCTTAAGCATGTTATCTATGAATCTTTGTAGAGCAATCCACTTCAATAAACATGGGTTTTTTGCTGTCCATTAACTGATGAGGAGGATGTTTTTCTAGACGATCGTTGCTTCTACCAAACGAGAGAAGTCCATGTAACATACTCTAAAGATGTCCAGTTCCACATAGATAAAGTTATCTTTAGAGTTGATCCTGAATTCGTGTCTGATGTATAATTAGTTTTGTCTGAAATACAAAATTGGCTTTCCTGTTTGTTCTTGAAGCCACAGACTTCCAGGACCAAGACTTTCTGAATGTTAGGTCTGTCTTTGTCCTTTTATGATGAGCAAAGAAGAAGAAGGGACCTTGCTTCAGGTCTGTAACAGATTTTTTAGAGGCACAGATTAAAGGCAGTTGCTGTCTCCCTGGGTTTGTTACTTTGGAGAGGCTGTGAAAAAGTTGCAAATCTGCATGTGCCTGTTGGGGTAATCAGTGCTATGGAACAGCATCAGCAGCTGACTTGGAAAATGTCTCCTCTGAACTGCAGCCTGTAATTCCAGTTTCCACTTTAACAAGTGTTACTGTGTTGGTGAATTTTGTTGGGGATCATGTAGCACATGTGAAACTGGTCCTTCAGTCTTTATTCAAGTAGACAAAAGCAGTTTCTTATCCAAGTAATGGTGATCTTTGGGAAATAATCCCTGGAGTTACAGTCTGGATCTACATATTTACACGAAGTCAAAGGAGAAAGGTTATTTACCTGTAGCTACTCTCTTTTGCATTGTATTCTTTCTGTGTGTACACAGCCCTCCTCTCTTTGTGTTTGTATTTTTTTTTTTTTTAATAAATAATCATAGTAAAAACTGTTTCATTTAGCTCATAAATAAGTCATCACACCACAGCTTGTGCTGTGCTGAGCTTGGTTGTAGGACTGAACTTAATTCTTTTCATCTCCACTATGGGAGGTATGCGTAAGAAAATTAAAGAAAAGGAGATAAAATGTAAAGAGAGTGACTTGGACAATGAGAGTAGTTCTTCCATTCCAAATTGAGGAGCTTTCTGGCTGCCAGCTGATGAAATTGGAAGGTTTCTGGAAGCTAACTTCTTGTTATCATGAGATGGTCTAGGGCAGATCACTGCATCTTAAATTGGTAATTTTAAACTTACTGTTAAACCACTTTAACACTTTTTTTTCCTGTTTAAGGAAAAATAATTAGTTTACCTGGAGTTTGACTGTCCTTCACAAAATGCTTACTGAAACCAGAGTTTGTCCTGAATTGAATGTAGGGTATTTTACACTAACAGTTTAAAATCCTTCCTTTTAAAATATCATAGCTTCTTCCAGTCCCAGGTACATAAATGACAGAAACAATAAAAGTTTCAGGCCAAGTTTTTATCACTTCTACCCACGTCATTACACAAACTTTGTTATGGGTATAAATGACAGCAAAATTTTATTTGTGTGTTTTTGTTGTCATTTTTGTTGTTTTGTTTTGGTGGTGTTTGTTTGGTTTTCTGCTGTATGTTGTATTGTGAGTGGTTTTTTCTGTTTTGGGGGAGAAGGGGTTTGCTGGTATAAACAGTGAATTTGTTTGGTGGCAGATAATGATGAGTAGTGATGGCTGCTCTCTTTCTAGAGCAATGCTATATTAACTGTCTAGAAGTTAAGTCATCAGAATATAAGTTTAAAAGAACAAGTTGATAGATCTCATAGTATTCAGTTGTTCACTACAGACCTCAGTCTTCCAGGTATGCCTGCATTCACCTTTAAAAATATGTGTCAAAAGCAATAAAGTCAGGACAACAGTGATTTTAAAAATGGATGAAAATTGAACAGAGGAGAGAAGTACAGTGGAAAAATAGTACAAAATTGTATTTCCAAGGTAGTAACATAGGATGTTGTATGTATGTTGTATGAAATTATGCAGTACCTCTGAGAATTACTGATTTTTTTTATTTTTTTTTTTCCTCCAGGATTCAGAGTTTCCTGTTGATACTCAAGTGAACCCATACCTTGTGCATGCTAAACAATATACTCAACTCCTGAAATCTGGAGAGTATAAACTGAGCAACATTTTCCAAGTGCACAATTTAGCAGTGAGCTGGTAGGAACCACTAACAGTACATTAATTTTATTCTTATATACAGGTTAAGTTTTATTTTTCAACAGGTCGCTCAGAAGCATTTGCTTTAAGTAAATTTGCAAAAAACTACTGGTAGCAGTCAGGGGCACATTCTTACTGAAGAATGCAAAAGTGGAAAAATGATCATGAAATTTAGTGGGAACGTAAATACAGTAAAACACCTGGGCAGAACTATTTACAGGTTGAGATTCATCTTTTGTGTACGAAGGGTGGGATTTGGTTAGTAGATACAAAAATGGTAACCAGACGTGACTTAGAAGCTCAGGTTCCAGGAAACTGAATTATAATGCTGAATATTTTTGCAGTTTGTATTTGATTGCTGTTTATTCCCTTGGTTCAAAAATTCTGAAGAGTAAACATAAAAATCTTAAACCCAACCAAACAAAAAAGTTAGAGCTAGTCACAAAGTTCAGACAATTTTGATACATTGTTTAGGTATGACTATAGTTTTAAATTAATTTTTAAAATAATGCTTTTGTCATTCAAATAAAGTTTATCTAGCTTGGTGCTGTTCTTGCTTTCCAAAGCAGTCTGAGTACAATATCTCCTTGAAGAAAATCTCTATTCCTGTGCTTGATTTTTAAAAGCTTAATTTCTTGTTGCATCCAAGAAAACAATCCTGTGTGGTTATGTTTTAAAAGTAAAAAAAAAAAAAACCAAACAAACTTGAGCGATGTAATTCTCATGCAGATCAGGAGTTTGACGATTAACTGACTTGCTTGTTGTGAAAAGAGAAGAAAACAGAGAATGTTTTTAATTTCATATACTGGTAATATAATGTTAACTTTAATGCAAAGATAATGCTTTAAAGAAAGTGAGAGCCTGGGATAGTGCTCTAAAATTAACTGAAATGCTTATTTAAAAGGTATAAAAGCAAGTAAAGAACAAAAGAAAAATTTTAAAGTGTTCCTGAAAATTTGTAGACAATGTAATTGGACTTTTTATTTACTTAAGAATCTGTGTGTATATGGTTGATCCTTGGTTCTACGTGATTAACCATGTCTGAAAAAAAGCATTTAAAATTTGTAGTCATTTCAATTAACAAAGAGTTTTTCCTATCTGAATGCCACTACTTATTCTTTTTAAGTGACTGAAAGGACAAACTGTCTTGTTTCTCTTGTTAATGCTAAAGGCTGTATTGTAGTCTGGTTTGCTAGAGGTAGGTCTTTTTTTGACAGCATGTCCTACAGTATGTTGTTTAATTTTAACATCCTGCCAAATTTCAAAGAAATTTGACAGAGGAATAACACTCAAAAGTACTGAGGTTGCCATGTGTTTCAAGAAAACAGATCTTTGTGTTGAAGAAAGGGTCACTTTTAGAACCCCGTTGACTGTGGGTGGCTAAGAATTCAAAGAGGACACAGAAGTTGCAAATACTCTTACTTTGGGGGGAAGAGCTTCAAATGGTGCTCATACCCAATTAGATGCTATAGAATCCAATCTCAAGGCACACAGCTAATGCACACAGAGCTTGCGTTATCCTTTTTAGTTTGACACAGCAGCTATTCAGTCCTGACTTGAAAGTCCAAGAGGTTATTAAATGCATAAATCAAGATTTTTCAGAGAACAATGATGCAGATTAAATTCTCTGTATAGGGAATTAAATAAAAATGGCCCAGTTAAAGAAATTCTTAACTTTCACTAAATGTATTTAGAGTAATGGTGATTGTTTATTTGATTTTACAGACAGAATGAGTAAATCTGTACCCACTATATGAATTTTTTTTTTGTAGTTTGTAAGACAGATGGAAAATATTCTATTGACTTAGGAGACCATATTTGCTTTTTTATGGTGTAGGTTTTTCTCAGCAGAACCAATGTATCAAAAAGATATTATAGAACAGAATCTGGTTTGTGTATATAGGTTACTAGATTCCTTTACATTTCTCTAGAACTTGGAGCACCTGCAGATCCAAATGCACAGTTTTCACATGCCTTAAAGCTTGTGTAGATTAATTCTTTAGACCTTAATCAGTATTCATTGAAACTCATGTTTGCATGGGGAGGGTGGGTGAAAATCCCTCGGAAAACCATGTTTGTGTTGTGCGAAGCTGAATGTTTCCCACTTTGCAAATCATCACAAAAGCATTGCTCTTCTGCATTAAGCTCACATTTCTCTAGTGTCCTTTTAACTATCCTAGTAAATCTTATTGTGCCTACAAGAACCATTGTGAGATCTCTAATGCCTAAATGATCTTCCCAATCTTGCTTACTGTTCTCTTTCTCCTCACCTGCTGTCTGCATCTTTCCTGTGACCCCGAGGGCTTTGCGTGGCTTTCCGTGGAAGAAACTTCTGCAGTCACCATGTGCAATGCTACATCTGTCATGGTTTATATTGTCTTCACTTGGGAAAATGAAGATGCCCATGCAAACATTAGTCAGTGCATTTTTAATGGTTAGTACAGTGTTGGAAAATAGGAAAACGTCATGTATTATTTTGGACAGATGCTTATCTAAGACGCAGCTGAAAAAATTAGCAGTAATGTGTGAGAGTTTTAGGTTAGTACAATACTATATTTAGCATGTAATTTTATGTATTTTGTAGATAGAGAATAGTTCTATTTCTCTTGTTTAAATCTCAGATCGGAAAATTAGAGTTGTGAAAATACAGGTTATTTGCAGTTTAATTATGACCTTTTAAAATACCTCTTAACTCAAAAAAGAAAAATAAGTGAAGTCTCCATCACCTTGCCTTTGAAAAATTTAGGATAGTGTTGTCTTGTTCTCCTCCTTCCCTCCCATGCCTCATACAGAGAGGTTACAGTTCTCTATTCAAAGCTTATTTGATGTTTATCATGTTATAGTAATTGCTGTAAAAATGCCACTTCTCGTTGTGCAGTGAATTCATATATGGCCTAATATTTTAAATTTATTCTTTACCTAGTAAGTATACCTGCATAAATAGGAAGTATATCATATATTATTATTGTTTACGTGTAACCTGATGTTCCCAAATCCTTTATCCTTGTTCAGTATTTTGTAAAAGAAAAAGATACAGAATCACAAATGCTCTGCCTAGGCACAGTAAAAATGTGAAGCTGGAGATAATAAAGAAAAGCAGATACAAAATGTTTAGTGATTATCTAGGCTTTCCTGGTTGGCTCAGTAAAAGATAACTTTTCTATAGGGACTAATTCATTATTATATCTTACTGTAGTATTTTCCCCCAATTTTTATCAGTGGATTCCAGAGAAGATTAAAAAAAACCCAAACAACTTATCTCCTTGGTAACAATGCAAATTGACTTGCAGCATAAAATTGTGTAGGTGATTATACAAGATTTATTCAGAAATTGAAATTAAAGTTAGTGTTGCAGTGCCTTGTGCAAAGGTATGCACAAAAGACTGCACAGAGATTTATTCGAAACCCTGTACTCTTTCCCCTCTACTTTTTTTTTTTTCTTCTTAACATGTGTATGTACACACAAATGCACATGCATACAGGGTAATAATCTTTGCAGGAAAGGTAGTTCTTAGTGAGTGTTAGCGTGAGGAACTTCTGAAATAGATTATAGTCTGCTGTAAAATATAGTTTGTTATATAATAATATAGTTTGTTGTAAAATGAGATTATACAGATCTGCATTGTCTCTTTAGAGTTTCAAGTTTTCCATTTATATAGTCAGGTGGTGAGGCAGAAAGAACTTGGCAGTGACGTGAATGGTGCATTTTGTTCTGTCAGTCCAACTTTGCTATCTGGGCTGTACTCTGCCTTAGTCCATTTTAGACATACCTCCCAGTTTTCTATTTTGTTCTCGAACTTTTGTTTTCACAGAGTTGCTTATGGGAAGCATGGGCTGTTAAGACTGTGTTGTGTATGAACAAGGTGACAGAAGTTGTGGAGATTATTTTTAAGCAGACATCTTGGTAGTTTTTTTTTCCTGTTGCCTCTCTCATTTGGAAAAAGCTATGTAGTAACATCTGAAAGCAACTTTCTCATAGTCTTTACTGTCACTCCTTGATATTCTTCTTCATTGTGATGCCTGTGGAGTTTTGACAACAGTTATCCTGATATTTTGCTGAGACTGCTGCCTGTCGTTCTGACGAATGTTGTATCCCCTTTTTTCCTGTGTTCTGCCCATTTGTTTCCATCCTTCTGTCTTAGAGATGAAGTGATGTCACTTTGTTCCATGTCTGAATAATGCCAAACAAAAGAGGTTCCATCTATCAAGAGGTGATCAGTCGCATGGATCATATTGTGTCCTTGTATAATGCAAGCTCAAAAACAGGATTCAAACTTCAAAATTCATGTAGTGATATTTCCTGTTGAAGAAGAAAAACTTCAGGAGGTAGAAAAATCCTTAATAATTATTTAAGCCCTCTTTTTGCCTCCCTGATTCATTAGAAAAGATTTTTCATATTGTTATACTACATTTTTCCATTAACAGTAGAACTTTTTAATTGTGCCGTCAGGTGCTGATTTCTTGCGTGAGTAGCTACAGTGAATTGGAGATCTGCATTAGCAACATTAGCTGCTGCTTAATTTTCCTATGGAAATTATACCTGTTTTTAAAAGAGTATGACATGCAAAGTAGCTACTGCGTATCCAGACCTCTCATGCTGTAGCTATTTGGATCAGTTTAGCTCCAGCATAGCAGATTTGGAAGCTTTTTGGAGCACGTCTTCCATGGGTTGCTGTGACAGTGTGACATTCCTTACCTTCCAACTTGCGTGATTCAGAAGCCACCTGATTTTTTGGGTGTTCTCTTTGGTTTTTATCTTACTCATTCTCATTTCCATTGCGTACTTCAGACTCAAGCCCATGACTGTTAGAAGGAAATCTGGGGGTTTTTAAAGTGTGGATTTCAAAGCTGTATCTCTGACAGCTAAGACTTAGCTCCAAAATGGAATTTGTTTTCATTATCAAACTGTTCTGGAACCTGGAGGCATGTATATTTCCATGGAACTAAGGATGCCAGCATGTGATCTTTCACTTTCAAAACATTTATATAATTTGGCTCAGACAAAAGAGCACATTTCTAAAAATATCTTTAGGCAAGAAGGCCCTTGTTTTCAGATCTTAGACATTTCATTAAAACCAACTTATGTCCTTGTAATTCTGTAAACAACAAATTTATAATACTGAACCTTTCGGAGAGTTATGTAAGGAACTAACTTTTTTATTAGAACTGCAGGTATCCCTTTTCTGTTATTGTTCTTCACAACCCAAAGCTTTAATTATTTCTTATATATATGTATGTATATATATATGTAACACTGAGGTCAAAGATAAAGAGAGTGAGTCTCACTTGCATATAAAATTACTCAGTTCCCTACTGTCTAGATATGACTTATTTACAGACTGTGAGGTGGGTTGAAAACTGGCTGAATGGCCAGTTGCAGAGGGTGGTGAGCAGTGGCACAAAGTCCAGGTGGTGGCCACTAACAAACAGTGTATCTCAGGGGTCAGTAGTGGGTCCAGTCCTGCTTAACCTCTTCATTAATGGTCTGGGTAACGGGGCAGAGGGTACCCTCAGCAAGTTTGGAGATGACACCAGACTGAGGGGAGTGGGTGCCACACCAGATGGTTGTGCTGCCATCCAGAGGGATCTCAACAGGCTGGAGAAATGGGCAGGAACTTAATGAAGTTCAACAAGGAGAATTGTGAAGTCCTGCACCTGGGGAGGAACAACTCTATGTACCACTATATGCTGCAGATCCAACTGGAAAGCAACTTGTCAGTTGTCAGAAAAAGACCTGCAGGCCCTTTTGGCAAAGAGGATGAATGTTATCTGGGGCTGCATTGGGAGGACCATTTCCAGCAGGTCAAGGGTGATGATCCTTCCCCTCTACTCAGCACTGGTGAGGCCCCCCAGGAAGTGCTGCATCCAGCTCTGGGCTCACCCAGTGCAAGAGAGACATGGACAAACTGGATAGAGTCCAGCACAGGGCTATGAAAATGATGAAGGGACTGAAGCATTTCTTGTATGAGGAAAAGCTGAGGGAGCTGGAGCTGTTCAGCCTGGAGCAGAGAGTGTTCAGGGGCAGATCTCCTCAATCAACACATGCAAATATCTCAAGAGAAGGTGCAAAGGCAATGGAGCCAGGCTCTTTTCAGTGATGCCCAGTTGCAGGACCAGAGGCAATGGACACAAATTGAAGCACAGGAAGTTCCATCTGAACATTGGGAAATGTGTTTTCATAGTGAGGGTGAGGAGCACTGGCAGAAATTTCCCAGAGAGGTGTTGGAGTCTTGAAGTCATCCTTGAAGATAGTCAAAGCTGTCTGGACATGGTCCTGGGCGACTGGCTCTATGTAGCCCTGCTTGAGCAGAGGGTTGGACCAGATGACCTCCCGTGCTCCTTTTCTACCTCAAGCATTCTGTGATTTAGTTATATGTAGAAATGCACACAAACACATATGCAGACATGTATAAATTATATATACTTAATAACACTTTTAGATGTATGTGCTCTTAATTTTAATGTCCTCTGTATAAGCCTAAACACTGTAGTTACAGGATTGCATTTTTGTGTGTGCTGAAATACTCCAATACTCAATTCTGCCTCTTTTGATAGATTCAAGTTCTGCCTTTTTTCAAAAATGGAAGAAACAAGAGTAGAAGCTTGGGTTGATTCTTATCTCCTTCGAGATAGGCAAAGAAATCTCTGTTTCTCCTGTTTCCCCTCTCTTCATTTTAATAACCTTTGAATGTGCTTGTGGGAGCTAATGCAAGAGGCGATTAAATGTAGAATTAGCAGGAGTCACTCGGTGCATCTTCCTGACACAAGAGAGAAAAACAAGCAGCTCTGCCCGGGTAATTCTGGATAGATCAGTCTGTACGGTTGCAGCAAGGTGGTATTTTTGGTTGGTTGGTTTTGTTTGTGGTGTTTTGGTTGGGGGGGGTGAGGGGGAGGTGGGCTTTAAACTCTTAGCATAGATACTTGACAAGGATGTTTTTTACCTTTAAATTAATGTTAATAATAAATTGGTTAAATCTATATTTACAATATAATACAATATAAGAAATTATAGTGGGTACAGCTAACAACACTTCAAGCGGGATGGAAGGGGTATGCTTGGTCTGGCTTACTGTCTGTGCTGCCTCTGTCCTTGTGGAAACCCATGTGGCTGCCATGGGGCACACAGGCTGGCACCAGGGTCCTTTTGCCAGGGTCCCTGGTGCTATCACAGGCACAGCTGGATGAGATGTGCACGGCAGCCTGGGCTTGAGCAGCTCTCAGAGAAGTGGATGCCTGTATGGAAACTCAGAAGCCGAGTTAGGGAGTGAGGAGTGCCCGGCTGTGGTGGGCAGCGCAGATTTAATTTAGATCTAATGCACAGTAAAGACATAGCAGAGAGGTCTATCTGTGTATGTCCTTGTATGGCTCTGAGGATCCTGTTAGCTGAGACATCACACACACACACTTATCTCCTCAACAGTCCTACGAGGCGTTATTATCCTCGTGTGAAATAATTCCTGCAAGATTACCTAAGTGGAAGATCCAGAAATTAAATTCATGTCTTTCGAGTCATAGTTCAGTGCTTTAACCTTCGATTTTGGAGTATCACTGTTTCCTATAGAAATTAAGTTCTGATTTTCTTTCTGCATTAAGGCCCACATTGTAATGGAAAGATTATTTCATGGACTTCAGTCTGCTCATTATTGTACCGTCTCTGTAACAGCTTTAATGGAGTTTATGTGGAAGAAGTACTCGTAGGAAAATGTCAAATGTAGTTTAGCTCCCTGTAATGCAGTTTAATAAGGAGAAGTGAGCTCTCCGTGAATAATCAGCGAGAACTGTGTGGATCACACTTTGATAAGCTCTGTGAAGGCTTGCTGCAGTGGCGGGATGAATGTGCAGCTCCTGGCTATGACCCTTTCAACCTCATTTGTAGGTTTTTCCTACCTAACACAGTAATAAAAAAGAAGTAAATGGTTCCCTTAGCTCCACATTTACCTCTTCCCCCCCACTCTCTTTTTCCCCAGTAAATGTTCCTTCCCGTTAGTCTCTGTAAGCTTTTGGCTATCATAGGCTTAAGAAGTCTCTTTATTTCTCATTAGCTTTGTCTGCAACGTTGGCCACAAGTGCTTACTCCTGTGGGAAGGCTTTGGCCATCACTTTAACGGGCAGCTTGAAACCGTGGCAGGAATAATTTGAACACATATTGTGTTCTTTTACGGTGCACACATGAAATGAGCTGGGTACCTCAGTAATTTTGTTAGTGAACAAGCATCTTTATCAGAAAACACAAAATTTTCAGAGAAGGGTCAAAAGAGGGAAAGCATACAGTGTTTATTTTCTTTTACTAGTTGCCTTTGTACTTTTTGAAGCAGACTTTGCAGAAAAACCTGGAAGTACTTGTTTATATAAATATGATTGTAAAAAGATACTGTCTTAACTTTATTAGGGCTCTTGCATATTCTCCATAGGCTGAAAAGTATGATGCCTGGTAACTGTCAGCTCTAAATTTGGTTTATTTTCTTTTTATTCCCAATTGTCTGTGGACAAGGAAGTGGTTTAATAGATTGGGTTAGTAAAGTTCCAATAAGTGTTCAACAGAACACAGTCTGTGGTGATCCAAATCTTCTCAATATCAAGTACATGAATAACTAAATATTAAATTGAAGTGTACCTATTTTGAACAAATGTAATTTATAAAAAAGAAATTGTTTTGACACTTGTCATATGGGATGAAGCACTAACTTTAAAGAAAGTTGTTTTGAAAATGAATTTATTTGTAAGTGCATTTATCAAGTGTAAACAAGATGTTGAGATTTTATTACAATGAAATATTTTGGTGAGCTTAAAGATATTAATTTGCATGAGGGAATTCACATTCTGGACATGTATTGTTGTTTCTGGGTTTTTGGTTTTGTTTCGGTGTTTTGTCTATCTGTTCAATCTATTTTAGAATAGAAAAGTGCCAAACTCTAGGATTTCCAGAAGGTGAATGATATGTATCTTGACACATCATTGATACAATTCTATATAGTTGTCTGCAAGAAGATCCTCAATTAATGTACAGTACTATACTTACTATGTTTTTAGCACTGATTCAGAACTACTCTTTGTCAAGAAACATGGTAGGAAGTGTTTATTGAAGAACTTTGATTTGATTGTATGTCAGTTTTTAAGTTTTCTTGTGTTTGCAATTAATTTCTCCTTGTAGAGAAATACATCTTAGGAAAAAAATATTCTTTTGAAAAATGTAAAGCTTTTAGACAACCACATTACAACTTCATAAATATTAGAGCCAGCAACAGATATACAATTAGCCTATAGGTAAACAGTTTGTTTTCTGGGAAAAAAAGAAGTATTGCTGAGTGATGTTTCTGAGAACCAGAGTGTTCCATGTGTAATATATTGGGATAGAGAACAGCAAAGTGGAACATAATAGAAGTATTAGTGCCAAATTAAAATTTATATTTTCTAAACAGAGAAAAGTGAATACAAGAACAATGCATAATATACAAAAATCAGTTGCTACTCTGAGATAGTGTGAGAGGTTGCACATGCTGTGTTTTGTGAGGAATTCTATTTGCCAAAACATCTAGAGCATTGCAATTAATACCATAAAGCAATTTTTACTCTGTTTGATACTATTTTGTAGGAATTGTAAATTGATCTGTTAATGCTACTGATGTTTATTCTTAGTGTGACCTATGAAAAGGTGTGTGTGTATTAGAAACTTACTGTACTAATGATTTGGTTTTTATTAGCTGAGATAACAGAAACTGAAATCACCTCCCATTAATTTGTATGCCAGTTTCATAACCTGCATATAAAATCACAGAAGATTGTGGATATTTATGGTTGCAATGATTGGGAGTTACAACACTAACACATAGATACATAAAGACAGCAGTTTCTATTTGCATAACTCTATCTCCTAATCCCTTCAGTTTGGAAGATCTCGTAGTGGTGTTTTATCTGGTGGGATGTTAATATCCAAAGTTTAAAAAAAAACCCAACTTCAGCTGTTTTTTCATTATCTAAATATTTTTAAAGGAGGTTTTCAATTATTAAAATGAATGTAGTACTTGAACTGTAGTAGCTGCAGTCTCTCTGAAGAAAAATACGACAAATATAAGAAATTTAAAGAAGAAAATAGGTGTGTTTACCGTTCTGTTTGAGTAAATATCCAGCAGACAAAAAAAAAAAAAATTATTGGATTGTGGGCAGACTTGCTACATTGTTGAATGAAAGCTTGAAAGAGCAATAAGGAGACATATCTGTGAAAACGGAACTGGTGGAGTCACTCCAAGAATGATACAAAGCATTCCCTTGAGACATGCATGTAATTTGTGCTTCAGTATAGCTAAGAAAAAGCTTAACTTTTGAAATACATTATAGTGTTTTTCTGGATACTCCCTTTTTGTATGTCATGAAATAACCTTTAAACGATCACAAAATGGTTGGGATTATTCCACAAAGACACACAATTCTAGATTTTTGTCCAGGACAGCAGAAAACAAAATGTAAAAAATGGTCTTAGCTGATTTTGTATGTTCTGCATGAACACCAGACAGGACACAGAACAAAGTTATGTGCTTAAAATAATGGTGGGGGGAGGGTGTTGCCTTTTCTTGACATTTAGCAGGTGTGCTGGCCCAAGAGGGAACGTGAAAAAGCACCCCTAAGGTTACAGCTTCAGTATCTTGGGCTCTGCATTCTTGAAGAATTGCCACTTGAAAATACACTGGATTACAGAGCTGTAATTTCAAGACAGAATTCTAATCAAGTGAAATTTAACAAACTCTATTTTGGAAATGTCTGGTATCATTGCTAAATGCTGACCTTTTGATTTCCTTATAAATCAGATCGTGGGAATTACTGTACACTTCCTCTGCTGTCCCATTTGCAGATGTACCTGTGTATCTTTTCATTTAATCTTTTTCATTTACGAAAATGTACATATTGACTTTTCTCACAATTATATTTTTTCCATTCCTGATTATTTTCTTTCTACTCCATTTCAATTTCAGTGTTTTCTTCATGGTAAATTCTGAGAATATCAGTATTGACAGAGTTCGAGCTATGCAACCGTTGATAAGATCAGTAGAAAACCAAGAGCTGTACACAGTTTGGAAGGTGAAGTTTTAAAAATGTTGAAAAACATGTTCAAGTCCTGTGCTGTGGGAGGAGAGTAAATTCCCCTGGGTTTATGACTTGAAATCCTGGAAGTGACTTTTAAAAGTTTGTTTCGCCTGTTGGCCTGTTCTCAACACAACTCCTTCCTTGTTCCTTTACTTTTGATTTCCATTCTTAATCTTTTCTGAACTATCTCCCTGGAGAATTTCCAGCATGGTATTAAAAAAATGTCAAAATACAATTGGTCAGAAAATCAAGTGAGAGAGAATCCTTTAAATGTGGAGTGCTTTACCAAAGTTTGCCTTTTACAAACAAAACAAACACACGCACACACACGAAACAACAAAAAAACCCTCAAACCAACCAAACAAAAAACCCCAAATCCAACCAAACTCCAAGTCATTTCACTTCTGTATCTGATTCCAATTTTTATAGCAGTATTTTAGGCCAAGAATTTACGTATTTCTTGCTATAATTAACAGAGCTTGGAACAACATAGCATTGCCAGGAATTCAGGGCTATGAACACAAGGGGCTGTGCTTTCTCTGTAGTGGGTGCTCTTGTTTTGTTTCTCTCGGCTGTGTGTCCTTATATCAAAACAGGTGAAAGATGCGTGACAACGATGAGTTATGGCTATCGGTTTATTTACTGAACAGGCTTTAATTGCTGCTGTTATAATTAATTAAGGCTGACATAAAACTAGAAAATGTCTTGAGCATCATAATGGATCATGTTAGTTTGTGTTTCTTGCCTATGCTCTGTTGGGTGCAGATCAGCTGAGGAGTAAGGGATCCCTAACTAGGGACATGGAGCAGATGTCTGGCAGTCATAATCTTACTTGAGTATTTTCACTCATGTGGAAATTTTTGGGGGTGGTGCTCAGCTTCAGAGGCAGACTTGCTACATCATTTCAGTGCTCAAATTATAATTCAGATCCAGCTTTCAGCAGTTACTACACAGGTGTATAAACAAGCATCCATATTTCAGAAGAGACCAATTCCCGGGTAGAGGCTTGGACAAAATGACCAGATTTCCTTGGGGATGCTTGGCATATTCTGAAAATCTCATCCCAGTTGTAGATATTGCTAAAATTTGAAAAATCTATGGAGTTTTTAGTTCAGTCTTAAACTACGTTATTAAATGTGTCTTAAGATTTGTCAGTTATCAATGTAGAACAGTGTCTACTGAGGTAAAGCAAGTAACAAACTGCTTCTGTCAAACCAGACAAAAGAAGATCTTGATTTTCGTTTTACGTGGATTGATACTAAATGCCAAACAGTACTTGCCAGATTATTTTCTATCTTTCTTTTCTGTTTCAAAACCAATTAGACTTATAACTATGACTCATAATCAAAACAAAGTTGATGGGGATTTCAGTTTCCAGTCCCTGGGATATACACATTTGCATTTGAAAATAAAAATGTCAGCTGGCTGAAGGTCTAAGGCCATAACCATCCTTGTTTCCTTATCGGTGTTCAGTCATTAAATTTGATGTACTGCAACACTGGAAACCAAAGTTTCTATATTTATCAGGGTATTTCCAGACTGAGCTTCTGTACTGTCATGGGATTTTTTTCAGTTGATGGTGTCTGGTTGCTTGTGGTTTTTGGGGGGTTTTGTTTGTTTTTTTTTTCCTGTCAGAAATAAACCCATCTGTATATGAAATGGAATGTTGATGTTTTAGGCAGAGGCTGTCCAAAACAAAACAAGTTTGCTTTATTAAAATGTATAGCTTACGGTTGTCTGTGGATCTGCAGACAGTTCTTTTTTGTTTTGCTTTGGTTTTATATTTTGATTTAAAAGTTAGTTCAGAAACAGTGGTTATTTAAATTTTTTTCCATTAGTTTCTTATATTGAAAAGAGCAAATTTGTGTTTTGTTGTGGAGGAAAATATGCACCTAAACCAACTTTCCGAAACAGAAAATAAGCCTTGATTTAGTAATATGGGGGTTTGTTGGCTTCTCCCCCCTGCCACCCCTTGGCTAAGAATCCTGCCCGAATAGCCCGGTGGGTTTGGAGGGGCCTGGGGCAGGTGTATCTGTTTAATTATTTACTTTTCCAAGCTTCCCCGCCCCTTTTCACTCAAGATCAGTTAAGTAATTAGCCCCGGGGCAGGAGCAGCAGGTGGGGAAGTGCTGCTGGGTGGTGCTCTGGTCTCTGGTGTCTTCAGATGGACTGGGGAAAAAACAATGGAAAGCTCTCCACAAACCAAACATATTAGTTTACGAAATTTTGGCGCAGTTAGCGAGGTAAGAACATTTTAGTTTTTACTCGATAAATTGTTTTATTCAGCAGATGAGTGCTGATTATTTTCTAACACCAACTTCTAGTTAGTAACTGATATTTTGGTCCCTGTTGAACTTTTCTCCTTTGTTCTTGGTGTTTGGGTATTGTGGGTTAGGGTGCGCATGTTGCTTTTGTTGTTTAGGTGTTAATTGTGTGATTGCTAGATCTTAATATCATTAAAATGCTGTTAAATGGTGCATCCTTGTTACTGTGCCCTTGTGTGCTTTGTGGTTTGCTGTACTAGTTACTGACCTTAGCAGTCCACTATGTTACCTGATATTTTAGTGAAGTGCTCTGATGCTAAGTGCTTGGTGAGCAAACCAAACCCCAAGACCACGGAGGTAACAAGAGTGGTTTCTGTGGCTTCTGAAGACTGGGGGGGCGGATTCTGAGGTGAGTGGCTGCTGCTCCTTTGATGCAGCTGTGGGGTGTCCCTGGGGTGGGCACAGCAGATCAGCTCCTTCACAGTAACTTTCTGGTCTCATTGTAGAGTAAACTTGGCATCAATAATATCCCCATACTTCTGGGGTTTTTTTTCCATATGTTTCAGAGTTATGGTTTGAAAGTATTGGGAAACCAAGCCTCATAATTCTGCTGTCTAAACAACTGTAAATCAACTTTTAAGACATCTTTATGGCGGTCAGTAAAATTTTACAGGAATCGATGGCTGCCAAATACTAGAGTGCTTTCTCAAGCACTGTTCTTTTAATGTACTCCTCCTTATAAAAATGTCTGTCTTAGTAAAATATGTGTATATTTACATAGCTGCTTTCAAAAGCAGAGGTACTATCATTCAGGAAATGAGTAGCTCTTGTGGTTTCACCCCATCAGAAATATTTCTGCTGCAGTTCCATGTAGTTCTTCAAACTACTGTATGTAGTATCCTTTATCTTTATTCCCAAATACAATATTAATTGCAATGTTACTGGGTGGCTTCAGGGGGAGTTAGAGAGGCAAGGAAACTTTCTGTGCTTTGAACAGTGTTCAAATGGATCAGTTACCTCTCAGAAGGCAGAGAGTGGCAGGGAAAGGACAAACAAGACAACAGCAAATGAAGAAAGATTGATGGCCACTGAGATCAGTGAGAGTTTTTTGTCTAAAAATAACTTCCCTGAGTTTCTGAATGGTCAGAAAAAATAGTAAAAAGTGTTATTTTAGCACTGTGTCCTGATGTACTGGCAAGCAGTTAAACATGCATGGAACCCAGTGTGCCTCAGAAAATGAAGCAGTAATGCTTGATGTAGTAGTTTTTGGGGACTGATTTTTATTCACTAGCTATGTAATGACACATGAATTCACACTGCTTATATGATAATTGGTACATTTTGATACTGGAATGTCCTTCAACTCCATTTTGTGTTCCATGATAGTATAAAGCAAAATACTGCAGTGTGTGTTTCAGGTATTTCAGGTGTTCTATATCTTACAGTGCAATGTTATATCCTGATGTAACGGTGCACTTAAACGTCTGTGATGTTTTGTGCACTTCAAACTTACTGTATGACAGAGAGCTTGAATGTGCTTTTCATGTGAAGATCTGTGAGAAAGTTTGCACTATGGCAGTTATTTATAATTCCATTATACAAGTGTGTATTTGCAGAAGGGACCCAGAGACCTTGTACAAAAATGCAGACAAAGTGCTGTTATGATGTTTTCTTAAAAGAAAAAAGACAGGGTCCAAGAAGTAGAAAACTTGAAAGCAAGAGATGATGGGTATAGACAAGGTTTTAAAGCCTTCTGTTTTGTGCATTATTTTTCTTAAGACGACACATTTTATGTTTAACAGATGATAAAAAAACCCTGCTTAATTTAATGCCTGCATTTTGTAATGAGGGTGGAGTTGTGTGACCTTGCAGTTGAGAACTTTGGACATAAGTGAAACTGGGTTGTGCAGTCATGCTGGGAGGTATGGGGGGAAGGAAAAGACAAAAGAAGATACAGCAGTTGGTATAGTTTGAATAGAATAAGGTTGGGACTATGGTGGCTTAACTTGGATATTTATTTAAATTTTCCGAGTGCATTTTAATGAGTTCTCAAGAGCCATCTGAATTAAACAGTAGGTGCTGAGGATGTTAAAATAATTTCTAAGCCATGGGTATGCTCTTCAACCCACTTTTATGTTTAAATTATATCACACTTGGCCTTGTTTGCTTTCTCATCTCTTTAGGATTGGTTCCTGTCATATTCCAGTATCACTTCTGAAGCTTTTCATCCTCTGTTGACATCATATCAATCATGGTATAGGGTTGAATCTGTTTCTGTAGTGATTTTATGAATACTTTTTGTGATTGCATTGATGAGGGAGAGGTGAATTTTTATCTTTTTTTTGCCCTGGAAATTATAATTACCTACTGTATACCTTTATTTTTGGTGATGAATAAAGATACAGTCAGATGAAGATTAAAAACCTCCAGTAAAATAACTGAGACCTTTCCAAGTATATTTGTGAAATTTGGTATAATTGTGACTATTGATTACTAAAGGTTGTGCAGAGGGAAGGATCAGCAACAGAAAAGGGTATTGAGGTTTTTCTGTCATTTTCCAGGTGACTGTAACTATTTAAGGACACATACACTATGACTCCCTTAGTATCATAAATCTTAAAAAGAAATCTTGGTTACAGTGCAAGTACTAGGTCTGGTGGCTACTGAAATTCAAGTTTTTCAATTACTTTTCTTCTACATTTTTGCCATTCTTTGTCAATCCCTTTCTCTGGATCACGTTGAGTAAAATCCTTTACAAAAATCAAGGGGGAGTGGGAGCACAAAATCCATATGGAAAGGACATACCGATGAAGCACATTATCATGAAGTAGCAGTTACAAGTTATGTTAGAACCATAGCTCTGAAAGGCTTATTGTGTGTAATTGTGATAATAAATCATAGTAAATTTTCCTTGCATTTAAAACAAATTTTAAATATCATACTGTGTAAGCTTTTTTTGTAAGTCTTTTGGGAATTATTTAATGCTAAACTGAGGATTTTGGTATTTTTAATGAGCTGTGAGTATGTGCAGAGTGGTTTGGCAGTATTTCAGTTTTTGTAGATTACTTGGATCTGTTAATTAATACAGCCTTTTGAGACCTTTTTGTGAAGATTAATGGGTTCCCTGAAGAATAACATTCCAAATGCTAGAGATCTGCAAGACTTTCGAGACTAACACTGTTTTAAATTATGCCAGAGTTTACTAGATTAAACATTATCTGTTGATGGAAGGAGGACAGAAATTCACAAGAGGTATGGTAAAGATAAACCACCCAGTTATACTCATTTTTATTTTCCCTATCTCCACAAAATATATAAATGGAGGAACTTTCGCATAACATTAAGATTTAGAAGTAACTAAATGGGAGGGAAACAAAATAAAGCCTAAAAGCTTCAAAATAAAGCCTAAGAGGAACAACTGACTTGAGACGAGAAGCCAGCCCTCTGTACATTACTTGGAGGGTTGTCCTACCACTTAGTTATTCATAGCTTAGATCTGAGGATTGAATCTGCACTAGTCTTGAGCAGGCTGAGCAATACAGGAGGCAGTTGGAGCAGAAACTGGGTCTGTCCTAGCTTTGGAGAACTGTTTTTCTCACTTTCAGGCAATTTAGTGATCTAGACTTTGACCTCCGCGTGGAATCAGCACCTTTGCAGGAGGAACTTGGAACCCTGGCACAAATTAGTATTCTTTACCAGTCGTGAACTAAGCAGTTTTCCAATCCTTAATTTACTATTAAATAGACTGTGAATTGTTGATGTGATCTTTACATTCATGCACATTACTGTACTCATGCCTTGATCCGTGCTCTCATCGCTTCCAATCAGTCATTGCTGTTGTCTTTGGAAAAGCTGTGTAGTATAGTGTAATGTCATTTTTTGTGACATACAGAGAATACCTTAACAATGCTTAGCGGTGTATCTTTCAACATCTTTCAGTTTATTTTCTTTACTTTTGCTCTTTATTGTTAAAGTCTTATGTATCAGTTCTTCCGGTCTTCTACTTTGTGTATCATTTTGAAGTTTTTAGCTGAATCATGCTGTGTGGTAGTCTGCAAAAGAGGTTGGGTTTTCATTTTTGATGACTCGAGTTTTCCTATGGAATACGTGCCAAGCACTTTAATTTATTCTAGTCTAAATTAGAATGAAGCTTGATGGAAACACTATTGTCTCTTCTTGTAGCCTTTTTACCTGTTAATGACTTTTCTGTTGCATAAAACCTCTTTGTGACTTTATGGCCCTTTGTTTGTTTGTTTGTTTTGGGTTCTTTGAATTGGTTCTGCCCTGTTTGGGGAAGCTACAGTTGAACAGATAAATTAAGAAACTTGAACAGTTTCACTTATGGGTCATTCCTTTATGCCTCTTTGCTTTCCTTTCTTTGCTGAGCTCAGGCCGGTTCTGAGACAGTATCAGGCTGTTCTGCAGAGAACAAGAAGCACCAATACCTATGTCTGGAACAAATTTAAGCACCTTATTAAGAACAGAGTCAAGCTTGTAGGCTTTTTGAGCACCTCAGCATTAATTTTGCACTGGGAGCTGATCTTTGCTGTCCCTTCTACCTTTGAATTTTTTTATTTTTGTATACTTTAGAGCACACATTGATGGATGCTCATCAGTTTGAAAGCCATCTTTTCTAGATAAAAGATAGCCCTTTGCTGAGCTGTGCCACATCTGCTGAAATCAAGTCACAGGAGGCTCTTTTCTCAGGTGTTATCAGTAAGTTTCGTACTCTTTTTAATTTAGAACTGTGGTTTAACTTTTATCACCAAATTTAGAATTTAATTTTTGTGTTAGCTTTGATTTTGTGACCCACCTGTACTGTTGGCAGAACCTTTCGAGTGAAGGATTTAAAAATAATGAACCTAGTTTTAAGCTTGATTTAAGATGTTAATTTGCTGTGAAATTCATATGTTTCCAAACCTTTTGCAAGTCTTAAATACCTGCTGCTTCCTGAGTGATTTGTTCTTTTGCTGAGCAGAGTGACTGACAGTTCTTACCCCAGTGAAAGGTGCGATTGGGGAATATAATACTTTTTTCTGTGTCAAGAGGCACCAGCTGTAACACAGTTCTCATTCCATGCTGTTATAAGCCCCACAGAGTGTTTTATACTTCTCATTGCGTTTGAAAGTAATAGAATAGCGATAGTGGAAGGTAATTGGATGATAAATGAAAGCTCTTTCATTATAAAAATTGGATGTTCAAGGCATCTAGGAGCTTCTGTGATTTAAGTGGCACAAAAGGTACATAAGTTGAGAAATCTCAGCTTCTTATCCTGAGAAAATGGAAAAGCTTACAAAATTCAGGTGATAAAATATGTGTTAACAGGGTAGTTTAGGTTATATAGACTTTAGTTTTTGCTTTCTGAAGATTTGTACAAATTTTCTGTACGGAGTATGTTGCCAATGTAATAGGGATGTTTGTCTGAAGGGGAAGAAAGTTTGATAAAGACATTATAATGCTTATTAATATGTAAGTTCTGCTTGATTTAATTTTGTTGAAATGAAAGTCCTCCAAACTCTCATCTGGAGACTTGCAGATGAAAGATACCTGTTGCTTTTGAAATGGTGACAGTGGCTTTAAGAAGCAGAATAGTTGGTTATTTTCGTAGTGTGAGTAGGGAATATGCAGCCCTAAATCAGCTGTTCTACTTGTTTATGGTTTCTTTAAACACCAGAGGTCATATGTAGTAAGCCAATTCTAGTGTTGGTGAATCTTATTATATGACAAGTTTAATGACATTGGCTTTTTTTGGTTGTTGTTGGTTTAAGTCTTATTTTGTGTGACTGAATACTTGAGAATACTTTCCTCTAATTAAAACAAAACAAAAAAACCCACCCCCCTACCCCCCCCGAACAAACAAAAACCAAACACACACAAAACCAACAACACATAACCAATACAAGAAAGCTGCTGTGGAGAGCAATTCAAAACTAGGAGAATGGGATTTTTCCCTGTTTGCTTAAAAAAAAAAATCTATTATTGTAATTGTGACTTAATGGTTATAGAAACAGATAGCATTTCTGCCAGCAATTCACTTGAGCTAAGGACTCTTCACTGTGGTTGAAATTCAAACCTATGTTCTCCAGTTTAGAAGTCTCTCATGTTTTGATGGCATATATTTGACTTTTGCTTTTTTTATTCTCTTGATTCCTTTAAGAGTTTTATGTATTTCTTCTTCCCCCCCCCCATGAGTGAATATTTTTTACTTTCTTATTGATTCACATTATATTTTAATCTAAGTGAGGTTTTGGGCTGAGTTGTATGGCTATCTTTTCGTTTTAATCCTTTTTTAAGTTGGAGGGTTTTCAGTTTTGTGAAGTTGGTGTATTGATACGTTTCATAAAGGCCATTGACTAGAAAGTACCACAGTCTTCCTTAGCACTATAGAAGTCAGTTTAATTACAGTTTGGAGGAGATTGCCAGGACATTGGTATGTTGTTGACCCTGTGACTTCTCAGAAAGCAATCCAGTCCCCAGGCTATATCACTGCAGTGTTAGCTCAGGCTTCATTTGGCTTGAATAAAATGTCATACAGTATGATGAATTGTCATATGCTAATAAGTGGACACATGAAAACTTATTTCACTTTTAACTCTTTTTTTTTAATTGAAAGTCCCTGCCTTTATAGAACTTGGATAGAGGTCCTTTATAAATTGGCAGTGTGACCTTTTCCTTCGTTAATTATTCTTTATATTAATATTATTGATGTTTTTAATAACCTAGCAGTACAAAATAAAACAATTTAGTTTAGGTTTTTACAGAAAAGTCACTTAATTTTCCATCTCTATTATAAACTTCTATGCATCCAAGTTTTTGAACATGTTTATAGTAAGCGTTTTAGTTGTTGCTGGATTAAACAGCAAGAACATGACTGTATGCTTTTCATGGTTAAATAAATTAAATGGAATTTGGTATATTTCACTTATGGAAAAATAATATAATTCTTGTTGAAAACTGAAGATAGGCTTTCAGTAATGCCATGCTTTCACTTAACGACTTAATACCTCTCTGCTTACCCGAAAGGCAAAAACTCCATGACAAATGATGGAACTGCAGTCTCTTCTTGCTCTATATTGTGCCATTATCAGTATTTTACTCTAACACACTGACATTTCTTGCATGGTGCAATAACCTCAGCAGGAAATGCACAAAATAAATAATTGCAACTTCTCCATTAGCGTGGTATAGTTCAGTGCACTGCAAGCACAATAAAATGAGAATTAATAGAGTTACAGGCAAAAGCCCCGGAGCAATAATGATTCAGGGATATTAAATTAACAAGTAATTACATTAAAATAAAGTCAGTCCTGACTTAATTCACAATGCTTTTCTTAGTGATGAAGTGTGAGCTCCTCTGTTTCTCTTATTCTTGGGGAATGGGGCTTGATTAGAAGATCTGCTACTCTGCAGTGTGACCTTACTTTCAGTGGGTTACCACATACGATTAACACTGGCAGCAAAGTGAAACCTTAATACTGCAACTGTACCCAGGACAAAATCTTATTTTGAGTCTATGGACAGACTGTTGGATGGATCATCTCTGCCATCCTGTCTGATTTAAGGCCACTGTTCAATAGAGGGCAGTGTCCTGCATCATTTCTGCTAATAGAGCAGTGTACCCACATAACAAAATTTATTTGGTCGGATGTTAAATTATTGGGATTAATGAGCTGTCATTAGAAGGTGTTTACTGGGGTTTTTTTTTGTTTTTTACAATTGAATTAGGGCTTAATTTCTCTTCTTAGCAAGAGTTTGAGAGAGTAAGCAAGCAGAGGAGGAAAAAATTGGGGAGGGAAGGTGAAATAAACTTGTGTAGCAGCATGATTCTGGTGCCGGTATTCATACTTTTATTTCCTGAGGGAAAGGAGATTTTTGCAATTATTTGATGTGAGAGTACATATGTCTGTCCACTAATGCACTCTAGAAATCAGTGACCACACAGAAACAAGATTAGAGAGTAAAGAGAGATCATGTAAAGAGCACATGTGGGGAGAAATTGTTCTGCGATCCCACATTTATTGATGCTAGAGAGTCTGTGTGATTAAGAGGTTTTATTAATGTCAGAAAAGTTGGAAGGAACTGGAGTCAGTTTCCAGTCAGTGAAGAGATTGATATTTGTAGGGAATGGGGCTTTGTAAATTCCTTTGCTCCTAGAAATGCTTTTGTTTTCATATGTACTGTATTCTTATTGAAGTCTGTAAATAATTGCATGTCTATTTTTCAAATACTATGGATTTTACAAGCCTCCTTTTTGATGTAGAACTTTAAAGTAAAAGAAGGGAAAGAATTTACTAAAATTCAGCAAGTAAAGGTGACCTACCTTGAAGAACCTTAACAGTTCCTGGCCTGTACCTGTGTGTGCATCTATTGATGTATTTTGATGAAAAGCTTGTCATGTTGGCTTTTCAGATTTTTGGTAGAACAAGCCAGGTTGGTTGTCTCAGGGTTATTTTTTTTAAAAATCAGGTATTTGTTTCCTGTGCTACAAGAAAATGTTGCTGTATTAGTCAAGTCAAATAATACCTCATGAAAGTTTAGTTTTCAGACTTTGAAAATAATCCTATATGGTTCCCGTTAGGGTCTCATGTCTAGGATGAACAACTATTCAAAGTCACAGACTAAAAATCTACAAGTATGTATGATTGTATTTTGGATGCCTTCTTCATCCTAACATGATTTCAGTTACAAATGTGCAAACAAGGAATGAGAGACTCCGCATGTTTCAGTACCGTGCTGTTTCTTGCATGTTCAACTAATTTAATTTCCATTTACTTCAGGGACTGTAACTAGAATTTTCTGAAGCTTGTATTTTATATCTCATAACTGTTGAAATGGGTATGTTTTGGAGTTAGGTGCATTCGCTTATGAAAGTGATGTAGTTTCCTTTTCATACCTGCACGTTATGTAATTTCTTTTAAATTTTATGCAATAAGCAGAAACTGCAGGAACAATGTGTGCTGAAACTTATGAAGATGTATTTGATGGTTTTCCTATGTCATTGTGTTATAGCATAAATAAATGTAGTATCTATGCCACTAGCATTTTTTTTAAATGAAAATGAATTCTGGTAAATTGGGTTTTTTTTCAGCTGCTAGATGTAATTATTTTCATCTGCCTTTAGGGAATTTGAACTAGTTGATTTTGTTTTAAACAAAACAAAGCCAAAGCTAATTAATTCTTCAATCTGTTAGCCATTTAACAGTCTTCTGATAAGAGGGAGCCAGGGAAGAAAAACTTGTTTGCTAAAATTGGGGGCACGTAAGAGACTTGTGGCATGGTATCTTCTAGAAGTGTCCCTGCTGCAGGGCTGCCCCGTCACAGGCACTGGCAATCAGAACAGCAGTCTAACAAGCTCACATGTGACAGGAAGAGTGTATTGTGGGTACTATAGATCTGGGCCTTTCATGAATCCTGTCTTATATGTTCGGTGGCATGGAATTTGTATATAAAAGCCATTAAAAAGGCCTTTTGTGGGATTAAAAGAGCAGGCTGCGGCTTCAGCTGCTGCAAAGATGAATGATGAAAATGAGTTTAAGTGTGCTTTACATTCAAAGGCAGAAGGGAATAATGACCAAACCACATCTGCTAAGGTCACATAAAAGATGAAGTTTCTGGTTTTGAACAATTCAAACTGTGGAAAGTGCATGGAATGTAATTACTTAACAGTGGATGATAAAGCCATGGACAGTGACTCTGAAGTGCCAGAGATTAAATGTTCTGACCAAAAAGACACCAATTAAAGAAGAGAACATGAACATTCCTTAGAAATAGGCATATTAGTCGGTAATAACTCTACAAAAGTCACTGCTCTTACTCCAAACCCAGCTCTGTATCTGAAGCATTTCAAGACCTCCGAGACATAAAGGTGGCAAAGTCAGGTATATGCTGTAGGATAATAAGATGCTGGGAGATGGCTGGTTAACAAAGTATCTTTAGGATGATTTTGTTCTCAGATTGAAACTTGGCTTTCCAAGGAGGTGGGGGAATAAGCTTTCATCTTTCCTCTTACCATTCACTTTGTGTATGACAGCTGATGTTCAGAAGCCTATAAAGTTTTTTGGTGAGGTTTTTTATTTGTTTATGTGGATTTTTGGTTGCTTTCTGTGGCTGTTTAAGGCAGCCTCTTTTGTTCACAATAATATGTCTGTTCAGGCTATTTAATCTATCAGACGTTGAAATTTTCAGTGTCATTATTTTTGTATCTGGAAGATTCAGCTGAGTTATATCTGAATGTTAGTCTGCTGTTACAATTGTATGGATCAGGTGATTAAAAATTACAGACACAAAGGTACTTGGGAATCTGGCATTGTGTGCAAATATTTATTCAACATTAAAGGCCAACTTTTGAAAAAGTAATCCTTAATGTATTAAAACATGTTTGTGCTTTAATGTTACTTAGATGGTTAAAGTAGGTTTTGAAACATCACTCCAGAAGTTCTTTTGCTCATCAGGATTAAGCAAATCCGTGGACATCCTTATACACAAGGTTTCAACAATTTACAAAAAAACTGACTTTTTTTTTTTTTTTCCCACTTGCTCCTTTGGAGATGAGAACCAGTGAGGCAAGTTCTGTACGTAGCTCCAATGTGGCCTAAGTGAGAACTTTGGAGTCACTGGTCATGATGAGCGCAAGTTCTGAAGTCCGGCTGGGAAGTTTATTTTTGGAGAGAAAGTAAACGTTGTTTTTGCTGAGCTGATGTTACACTTGTCCAACTTTATAGTTAAAAAAGCCCAAGTACCTGCAAAATTACTCCAAGGAGTGGAGTGTCATCTGGAAACAGTGGCTTTCTTCAGTAGGCGTGAAGAACATAGCATGAGGAATGTAGCTTTCTGCCCCAGTGGGAAAGCCAAAGGCAGTACTTTTGTCCAGATGGGATTTTTTTCTGCTGAGTTGCAATTCGATAGTTACTGTAACCATGTTGCTGAAATGTTTCCTTTTAAGTCTTAGTATTTTGTTTCTTTCATGCTATGTTTGTAAATTAGAACATTTTCAAGAACCTTTCTGTGTAGACTTGTAGTGTTCTGGAGTCCTAAAGCAGCATTGTGTGGTTTTAAGTATGCTTTCGTTATACTAAAATTTTTGACATTATTGGCAAGATGGTTCAGATACAGCATGAATTAGGTGCAACATGCAGCCATTTGGTATTTTGTTTTTGGGCTACTGGTATTTTAGGATGAGCCCTGGTTTGCAGAAGCCCTGAGTCATCATGTTATAGGATTTCTGTCATATTGCATGAATCAGGCAGTGATAGATCCTGTGTGTTCTTCGGTGTCACCCAAGTGAATGTTTATTTTTAAGAGATACTATAGGTAACTGTTTCTTAAAATGTTTATATCACTCACTTCGGCATGATAATGAGAAAATTAGGGATGTGCTTAGGTGGATATCAACTCTAAAACACTAGACCTTCTAGGTCTGCTAAACATTTCTCTTGATAACTGCATTTAGAGAGTATGTGAACTGTGGTTTAGTAGTGTTGCTCCAGCAACATGGGAGCAGTTTGTGAGCAGCTTCTTCCTGGTAAAAATGCAGCACAGAGACAAATTCTGCATAAGAACCAACTGCCCTCCTTCTGGGGATTTTTGTTGTTGCTACAAAGCCCTGGGATAAGTCTACCCAAGCCTGTCAGTTTGCTCATAATGGTGCTGCTGCAAATGGCTGTAGGGGACAGGTATGTATTTTATTTCTGAATAAATGAAATAACATTGTTTCTGTCTTTTCTATGTCTTCAAATTGACAGTCTGCCCAGGAGAAGGCTAGAGACCGTTAAATGGAAAAATGGGCCATCCTGTCCCTTGAGATGAGCTTTACGTATGGCATTTCTGAGCCAGCCCGATGCCCATGTCTCCACTCGCAGTTCCTCCTCTGTTCCTTCTTGTGACGGGGTAGATGTGCCGGCTCTTGCATGAAGTGCAAACGTGTGTGCGTGTGCTTCTGTCCAGAAAGGCCCCCTGACATCTCTGGACACGAAGTTCTGTCCGTGATAAAGGTTTTGTCCACCAATGAGCAAAGTCTGTCAATGCTCCACTGCATGCTGAAGAAAAACCAGCTGTTTTGTAGATGGAAGTGATCTATGCTATGTTATGTCAATAACAAATTTAGCCCATGCAAATCATGCCAGAATTATTAGTTTATGTAACTGATGTAAGTCAAGTGTTTTTTGTTATTTAAATGTGTGAACTGAGATTTTTGGCAGTGTGGTTGAGGTCAGCATTGACTTCTTGTAGGAAGAAAAGTAAGTTGATATACTTGGTGTTTTCAATCCTTGATAGGATTTCAACCAGTATTGTTGGTCAGTTCCATGAAACATGCCTGCTGGAGACTCTGTGCAATGCATTGGCTACTTCTTGTGTGGTGAGGTTGACAATATGATTTGATTCAGCTAATTTTAAGGAAAGGCTTGTTTAGAAAATGCTTGTTTAAAGGAAAAAAAAGAAGCGTCATGAGCGTTCAGCCCTATGTTGAGAATGCCAGTGCACTGAATTGAATTTCATAACTCTGTGTGTGATAATTATGAGAAAATTACCATTCTTCAGAGTAATTTTTAACAAAAGGATAATGACCTTAACTCAGTACACAATATTTAGGCTGTTCTCCATTGACAGAAAATCAATTAGAATCTTTATTTTTATGCAAGTTCAGAATGATGCTTTGTGCAACAAAACTAGGTGGCATACTGGATCACATAGCACAATGATGCCTATGTTACAGTGGGACAGACTCATGCATGAATTTAGGAAGATTTTGCCCTCTGAATGGCAACTGTAGCCAGAATCCAGAAATGTGAGGATTTCTCGGGTACTAGACAGCGGTTTGAAATGATGTCTCCATCTCCTGCCTGGTGCAGAACCAAGTGGGCCATGGGGAGCAGCGAGGGTGTGCGAGTAGACACAGCAGCTGGTGTCTGCAACTGCTCTGCCCCTTCTCGCCTGGGAGAGCAAAAATACGGTTTGGCTGGAGGAACAAAACCACAGTTTGGCTGGGCTGAGATGGCTTTTCCTTCAGTTAGAGTTGCAATTGTAGCAATAGCAGTGCTCATCACTGTTATCATTGCACAAATCTACGCCTACAGTTTCAACAGCTGTTTTATGTAAATTGTGTTGTAAAACTTAACTGATGAAAATTATTTTGAACAGTAATTATTCTCCATGGGGATTTTGTTGCTTTCTCACAGAAGAAAAATAGTATAGAGGAGAGTTTCTCCTTAGAAACTAGGATCAAGGATTTTTTATTTCTCTTTACAGTATTACAGCTGCATAGTATTTTTTTATTTCTCCATCATCATTGTGTTTCTGGCCTTAAAAATGGGGCCAGGGAGCTAAGTTTTTAATACGGCAAAGGTCACTTCAAATCTAGGTTTGTTACTTTGTGCTGTCGTTGGTGATAGACTACCCTACTAACAGGTATGGTTTAAAGATTGTCTCTTTGTCCTACTTTAAATGGCATCTGTTTCTACTGTATCCCCTCTTCTGTAGCTCATCTTTTCTGGGTTAAATGACCACATATGAATTGAATTCCCTTGGATTCTGGAATGGCGTTATCACATTTTCAGTTTTCTTCATGTGTTTTATTCAATTAGGCCAATTCCTTTTCCCTTTTTATTGCCATTCTGTCTAATAAGCAAATGATAGCAGGTGAGATCTGTGATTTCAAAGTATGGTGCCGTGACGGGCGTGCGTGGCACAGCCAAGTCTGCACCTGTAGGAGTGCAGGAGGTGGAGGTCCAGGGCCTGCGCTCAGGTTGGCTTGCAAAATCCCAATTGTTTATTGCTCAGCTCTAAATCCTGACAGAGTAGCGGATGCATTTATAATACTTTCATGCTAAGAAAATGGCTTATATACTGATCCTATGGTTGTACTTCCAGCAGCATCCCTACTTCTCCCCCCCCCCTTTGTTTTTAAATTTCCATTAATGCTGGCATTTATTTCTTGTTCATAACCCAGGTTTCAAATTTTTTTTTTTTTTACCTTCAAAATCTGGAGTCCAAGACTAAGGGTAGCAGGAGATGTAATGTTGGGGGAAGAGGGAGAGGCAAGGCAGGATAAGACAGAAATAATTCAGTTCATACAACATGCATTTTTTTGCTGTATTTTAGGGGAACTTCTGAATTTGCTGCCATATCCAGGAGCAAGCATTTTTATCATGCTGTTACTGTTATCCAGTTGTCAGTATCAATTCTTTCAGCTTAGAAGCGTGGCAGTTTTCAGTGCATGTACAGTTTGGTATCATCAGATCTGAGTAACTTTTCAAGTATTCACTCTTTTTAACTTCATTTTGAATTGTAAAATTAAATTATTTCCTGTTAGCCCTGACACAAGTGTCTGAATTGAGAATGGAAAATGCTATAAAGCCTGAGAAATGCTGTAGTTGACTAAAAGGTGTTTATAGTGACCATGACTTACAGGTTTAATTTGGCAGACTATGGATTAATGAGTCACTTCAGTCAATACTGAGAAGATAATGAGTCTTTCCTTTGAAGTGTATTTTTTTGTTTCAGTTTTGTTTAAATCCATGTCTGCCATATTTTCAGCTAAATAGCAAGAATTTGATGTATGCAGCAGCTCAAGATTTTTATATAAATAAAGATATAAACAATTACACACTCTTGAAATAATTTTAACATTAAAATGAATCCTAGGCTTGTGCGTTTGGCTTGTATTAGTCCCACCTATTATAAATCTTTGTGCTGTAGCAGAATATATTTTGTTTCAATTAAAGGAACACTTTCAGAGTTTCAAGTAAAAAAAATCATGAAAATGAGATAATTTACCTTTATGCAACTAATATGTAGCTACTAGTAACCTGTAGTTATTAGCAACAATTCAGCAAGGATTATTTTGCAAGGATTATATTATGACACAGTAGTAAAGGGTAGACAATAAAAGGGCAGCAAACACTCATGCATAATGTTTTTGCCTTAAGTGAGCAAGTGCAAGTTGGAGTTGGTTCTGTTTTCATCATTGACACTGATTTGCCATTAGTCTTGACTCTGTTAGTCTGAGAATCAATTTAATTTACATTTCAGGATTCAGTATTTTCTATTCTAGCTTCAATATTATTGAAAACCAAACAAAACTAAACCAAAACAAACTTACAGATTTTATCTTGAAAGTAAGATGACTTAATCGAAGATGTACAGAAAATTCTGAGAGCATAGTAAAAGTATACATTTTAAAATAAAGTTGGTCTTTTTACAAGTGATATTTTGGGCTCAGGAAACAGTTAAGGAAAACCTAATGGAAACAGAGGAATGTTAGAGTGACATACTGGCAGTAATAACTCATACTGCTTATGTGAGTTTGAGGGCAATAAAAAAAACCTAGAAAACACTATTGAGGAATTGAATGATCATAATTCTTTGCTGGGTCAAAGGCTGAGTTTTTTCCCCACTCTGTTTCCTGGAGCTGTTTTTGCATCTGTCTTTCCCAACAGGTAGGTAGGGATATTCTGTTTCTTATTTTTGTGGGATTTTTCTCATGAGTGGAATATAAAGTTCAATGATGTGGAGCCATGTTGTACTCTAAATACCAACACATTTCAGGGTGTGTGACTGAAAGGTGGGACGTGGGCTTAAAGGCTGCTTTTCTAAGTTCATCTTAGAATTGCATCTGAATGGGCTCTTATGAGCCTCAGCGCCTTTTTAGAAGAGGCTTTTTAAGTAACTACTTTAGTAACTGGATCAAATAATTGCATTTTCTTTAAAAGTATATTTCAAAGTTTTATGGAGGATTAATTGCAGAAGTTTTATTGTTAGAGAGTACTGTGGCCACCTTTGGAAAGGATGATGTTCTGATTATAATGTCATTAAATCTGAAAGAATGAAATCGTAGCCTCAGATAAGTAAAATGTTTTTACAGCTCAATAAATTAGTTTAAATATTCTTGCGTAGGTTTGATTTCCACTAATCATAAGGTTAAGTGCCATATTGGCAGGAAAGATGTTCTTATTACTTCTTTTCTGAAAATAAAACTTCACAAAGCAAGAATGAAAGACTGATTTTTTTGTGAACTTATAACTACATATGCATGCAATTGTAAGCAGATTAGCAAATTGCCTATAGAATATATTATATTTCTTAACAAGTAGTTTTTTAGTAAATTCATGTTCAGTCATGTTATAGACCTTAGGGATCACTTAGTGTTTTGATTAATTGCCAACTTTAAAAATCCATTCATTCAGTCCTGCAATCATTAAAACTGTTAAGCAAAGTATATTTGTGATTGTGAATAGAAATTTCACTAATGAAGTCATTTAATGTAAATTATATGCAAAGGTAGCAAGTTTTGGATAACTTGTCCTTTTATGATCCCACAGCTTTGCTGCTTTTAATCGTGAAATGGGTCAGAAGAAAAGGAGCAAATCAGTCCCTTGGGAATTTTGTTTTAAATCAAGAACTTCGTGTACTTTATGAAATAAAGAGTTTAAAATAAGTACTGCATTGAATGCATCGAAATGGCACACAAGTGATTTAAAAGACCTTCAGTTATTTCATTTCCTCTTTTTATCCTTTAATAGGCCATTTATGTGTCTTCCACTACTTACTATCAAAAGGATGGCTTCCTCGTAGTAATATAATGCTTGTTTAACAGGAAATTGAATGTAACCTATCAAAATGTAGACCTATGCTAACATTTATTAACTCTGCTATTTGGACAGTTTGAAAGCTTTTAATGTTATTTTTGCAGGAATGTGCTGTCCTCATCCAACATTTGTGAGGGTTTTATATATGATAAAATTTAGAAGTGCAAAAATATGACATTGTGGTAATGCTCTCCTGTATTCCCTTTGAACAGTTAAGCAGACAGAATCACTCGTCACAAAGCTTATTATCAAAAGTACTTTTATTATGCAAAGAGTAATAGAAATATAAGTTATATGGCTGAACAGTGTGTGTATGGGAACCTCACTGATTCCCATTTGAGGGAAAACCCAGTAAATTTGAATGGCTGAATTTGGGGGGCTGTTAAGGAGGTGAACACGGTAACAGACAGCGGCGGTATGTGTGCTACCATCCTTGTTTCGCTTATGGACAGGTGATGGTGTTGCTAATATAGTGGTACTTAATTATAGTGGGTGCAAGAGATGTCTTTTGTGGTCCTGAACTGGCTGTTCCTGTTACCCTTCTACAAACTGGCACCTGCAAATGTGGGGAGCCTGCAGGTAACTGTTAGGTCTTGGTTTCTGAAAGCACAAATGGGGAGAACTGAGTCTAAATTCTGCATTTATTGGAGCACAGTAACATGGACAAGGTAGCAAGAGGGATTTACTTCACACTGTGTGTAGATTCAGTGCAGGACATTTCTTTTTTTTTGAGGCTTTTTAGAAGTGCTCCATGACTCTGTAAGGAGATAATATATATGCTTTATTTAATGTCTAGCACTTCTTCATGCAAATATTTAAAATTTGTATTACCTAAAACTAATACAATTTGAGTGAGGGCCATATATGATACCCTACTTAAGCATTCTATGTATTACAGCTTTGTTAAAAAGAGGGTAAAGTTTATAATTGAATGTCTGAATTTTAAGGTGTAACAGCTGCAGAGTTGTGGTTTGGAAAGATTTTGTTTCTCTTGATCACTAGAATGAAATATTTTATTTCACGGTGCTTTTAATGTTGTTTTAGTCTATTAAGTAGATAGCCTGTTTTAAGAAAGCGCAGAGAAATAATAAAAGAACAGATGTGCATGCAGTAAAATTAATAATGCTTACCTGTGTAAGAAAATAACAATGTTTATAATCTTTCATTTCATCCAGTTTATGTAGTAGAAACATTTATTGCTATCACAAGGTCCTCTCTTCTGGCCAGGATGATGTTATTGAGTCACAGAATAATTTAGACTAGAAAGGACTGTAAGATGTTGTTCAGTCCAACCTGTTCTAGAAGATCTAGTTTTAAAGTTAAATCAGATTGCTTATTCTCATTCTTTACAAAATGCATGTAAAAGAACTTAAAAATGAGCTCTGACATATCAAAGTCAAGATTAGTGATCAGGAAGTGTAAATATTGTAGTATTTAATGTGAGTAAGTATTAAAAGCACATTGAAACAATTACTTGTTCTATTTCCAGTAGGGGTTGCTTTCTCCAGTGCTAGATTCCCATAGGTTTCTCTTCTGTTACCCAAGAATACAGCAGGTGGGTGGGTGCCTCATCTTTGCCCTCTGAAACAGCTGGATTTATGGTGAGCAGAGGCCAACAATGTTAGAAGAGCAGAAATTACTCAGCTGTGGAGCTCTTCTCCTCCGGAACGTTTCACCTTTCCACTGTGGTAATGAAATACACTTTTTTTGATGATTTATCCAAAAGACAATTAGGAAGACATTGAAGGAAAAAAAAAAATGGTTTTCTGAAGTTTCATGTCGTTTCATCAAAATAAGAGATTATGGTCCACGTAACTTTCTTGTGGGCAATCCTGCTAACTTCTGCAAGGTTGCAAAAATACTCAGTGGTGTCTTTTTGTGGGAGATTTGGCAAGCATTGACTGAGAATGAAAGCATTACTTTTGGAGATGTGAAGTTGAAACACCATTAGATGACTTTCCTGAATTGATGTGTGAAAGCCGAGGCTCGCATACAGCAGCAGTAAGCAGCTCTTGGCGTTTACTGATTGAATGTGCACTCCATTTCTTCACTAAGTGCTGCTCATGTAACCCGTGCACATGTGAGTGTTCCTATGGGACTCTAAAAGCATGCACAGAGACCTTTCTTCTAGGCTCCATCCATGGTTTAAATATTTTAATGCATTAAGGATTTTTAAGGCATTTTTGGAATTTTTTTTAAGAACTTGTGAAGGCTTCAGTCTGAAATCTCTTTTCCCTAATGCAGGATCAACCAACTGCTGACTGTTGTGGAGGCAGAGTTGCCAGTTTGAGCATTAACCACTGAAACCTTTCACTGATGTTGCTTTTTGCAAGGTTAACTAAAACTAATTGTGATTAGCTATGTACTACCTAAGGCACAGTAATTAATGCAACTGCATAAATGCATATTATGGGAAAAGAATTGTACAGAACTCTGAAATACTGCCTCGTACCTGTTCATAAAAATAGATAGGATCAATAAAAATGAAGGATGGAGAGGAGAGAACAGTAAATGAGCTAAGTAGGAGACCCAAGAGAGAACAGAAATTTACATTTGAAGATGCATGTAATACCCTCTTTTCAGCAACACCATAATGAAAATCAGTATAAAGGAGAAAAGGCCTTGTCAAAGTGGGATGAATATTAAAAGGTATGGACAAACAAAGCGAGAGTTAATGATTTGCTCACAGAAGTTGTTTGATAAACATACAGCTTCTGTTCCAATAAACTGTTCAGGGTCTGAAACACTCAGTAAAAGGTAATATTGAAGTAAGTCACCTGCTTGTACAAAACAGAAGATCGTCTGAGGTCATTGCAAGATCATAAGGGATGAGATCATACTAGCAGAAAAAGCGAAAATCAACTGAAGTTTTCTGAATTAGAAAAAACTACACGTAAGGTTAAGTCAAGGAAGGAATAGTGCTCTGAGAGGCTATTGAAGCCTCACTGCTTTACTTTAATTACGAGATGGATTAAATTTTTGTGCAAATGGGACAGGGTGACTGAAGCACTTGGTAGAAAGGATGGAATGCATGGTCTAAGAAATAACTTTGAGTTGTTTTTTTTTTTTCAGCCTTTACCCAAATTTGTGCTGAGAGCAGGATATTAGATGTCAGGAACTGCTTATAAAGGACTATCACTCTTGTGTTGGACAAATCTGTGCTGTCTCTTAGGTATCTGATAAGTCTCAAAGCTAAGGTAGAAGGCCAGCCATTCTGAAGTGTAGTTGAGTTTGAATGTGTCAGTAATGAAGAGTCTTCAGAGAAGTGCAACAATTAATTCTGTATGAATTGCTGATGTAGATGTTTATAGGAAGCACAAATCTCAGTGTCTGGAAAGCATTCATAGGGAGGTATCCATGGTGCCTTCCTGGGTGAAGAAGAGGACTTAAAATTCAAATTATTAATGATTTATGAAGAGCTCAGTCAAGCACAGCTCTCATTTGCGTCTCTCCTGCCTTTGGAGTTTCAGATGGAGAGAAGGTGGTCAGAAAGCCACCAGGAGGGAGCCTATTTCTGGCGAGTACTAGGAGCTGTTTCACCTGAGCTGCACGGGCTGGTCCTGCAAGCTGTGAAGCTGAAGGTTTGTGTGGAGGAGATGTCTTTGGGTGATCAAAGAGAGCATCCTGGAAACCATAGGACAGGAGAAAGGGCTCCCTAAGCTAATGGGGGGGGGGGGTGTGTGACAGCTTTGTTATTTCTCCGTTTTATGAATAAGTGCTTTGTATGAAATTGAATCTGTTGACCAAATGAAACATAATTGAAGACAGGTTATAAAACCGTTGTTGTACCAGGAGGTGTCTAAACAGTTGGCAAATACAGATGTGTAATTTAATATTGGTTGTGCTTACAAGAAGGAAACATAGTTAATGTGAAGAGGGGTTTTCTGAATCAGTATCTTATTTGCAATTCAGGAGGAAAATGATGGACTGAAGACCTCACTTAAAGCAAAAACTTAAAAATACCTACTTCCCCCTGTCCCCCATCCTTCATTTCTTCTACAGCCCTTTTAGGCATAGCAAGCATGCAATTAATTGAAGATCACTAGGAGTCTGTAATGAAAAGTCTAACATCATGTAGCTGCTTTCATTAATAATATCATTGTCTTTTGTCGACTTTAATAGCAATTGGGTTTATCCAGCTGGAAAAAGTGAGACAGAGACGGATAGGCAAGTCTGTTTACTGTCAACTGACTTAAAAAGAAATGCAGTTTTGCTTTTTAAGTACATAAAATCTGACATTTTATTCACTTTTGGGGTTCACTTTAGGAACTTTGTATGTGGATACTGTCAGAAGTTTGACTAATAGAATAAAGAGGTAGTTGTGGAGGACAACAGCTGTGACTTTATAGGAGCTGCTGGTTGTTTCTTGCAGTGAAGATAAATATCTTTGGCAATCCAAGAAAGCTAGAAATGGAAGGAAAAACTGAAATCTCCATTAATATTTGGTGAAAGGTTTAAGCAAGCCTATTATTTGTGTTAACCGTTTTTTCTGTTAGTCCTCTAACAAGACTTTGAACTATATACTGTTAATTAGTGTGTTAGTATGGTTTTAATTTCGTATCTGTGAGAGCTAAATAATGTCAGCATACATGTCAGTGCATCCCTTGACAATCAGAACTTCCCAGTGAAGTGTGTTTATGAGTTACTGGTGGATGAGGAGTGCAAGTTAAGCTCTGATTGCTGGAGCAAAACCTAATCCGTCATTATTATGCCACAAGCAGGCATTGTGTTATCGCAAGTCTCAGTTACCTTTATTCCCTCATGCTGAAATCATACTGTAACTTATCTTAACATTAATTATTCAATAATATGATACTGAAAAGGTACTCAGCAATTACCCTTGTGTTGTTTCATCACTGTGGTTTTGTGCTTCATTGAATAGTAATTGGTGGGAACTAGATGATCATCAGGTGTCAATCTCCGCAAGATGCATTGGTTTGCTATTCACTGCCAGATTAGAAAATGGTTGGAAGTTATTTTCATCATTTCTTCATTCTTTTGGCTCATAGCAGAGTGATTAAGCTAAAGGATAGCCGTTTAATAGCAGTGTTTGGTTATAATCCGAAAAGTAACAAGGGAGCTATTGCTTTATTGATGGCTACAGTGTGGTGGCTAGTATAGCAGTGTTGATGGAAACAAAAATATCATTCTGTTTTCTTATGGTAAACATTTTATGTGAGTTCTGCTTATATATGGGACGGGGGAGAACACATACCGTACACTTCTTGGACTGGCAATAGTGCTGGTGAGCAATTGCAACTCTTCAAAGGGAGAGAAGGTTCTGGAAAGAAGTGTGCCTGGTGTGAAGGATGTAGTGTTTTCAACATGAATTTGGATGGCATGGTTTCGCAGTGGTTGTGGGTGTGTAGGAGAGGGAGATACCATTCATCTGAATGGTGTCTTTGGTGAAAATTAATACTAATTTAACAGTGATGGAGATCTGGAGGTAGACATGCTGATGGACCCAAGGTAAAGCAGTGCAATGTGCATCAGGGGAGCCATTAACTAAAATAGCTCATGATGGGCTCTTGTCAGTAGTATCCAGAATAGCACATCTCTGTGAATGGTGAGTTTTAACTCCTTGAGGCCAAGGAGGTGCTCCTGACCCGTTTAATTGTCTACGTTTAGATAGATCCCTACAGTCTTAGGAAAATGGTGGGTTTATTATTAGTTGTTTGGGTTTTTTTTTTTTTAAAGTGTTCATTTTATTTTGGAAAGGCAATATACCGAGAATACTTAGATGATTGATTCTGTCAAGATACCTGTTTCTAGGGAGAGAGGTGAAAAGTTGGAGGTGATATTTGGCATCCCAAGTCTTTCTGAAACTCTCTTGTTCCAGCAGTAAGCATTACTGCTAAATGGAAATTGTGTCTGAGGAGCTGCTGATATTCTACTATTAATCACTGGCTAGGTGTATGAATTCTTGAGAACTGGTTGTCGTTTAGTAGTGGTTAGTACTCTTAGGAGAATAAAGCTACTGTGCTTTTGAGATTGTCTTTTAAAGTAATTCCAAACCAGAGAAAACCAAAGCCAGCTGTTTTGGCACAGGACAGGCACCTTACAGTGTGTTTCAGCATGAAGTGCGAATACCTCGTATCGCCAAAGGTGTGTTCAGATGTGGGTACATCTGCAGGCAGGAGCTCTTAACCACTGCACAGATAGTAGCACGTCTGATTGATTTTCACTCTTTCCTCTAGTGGTAGTGGAGGGCTGACACATGTTTATGGAGGAAGGGTAAAGCAAAGTTGGGTTGTGTAGTATACAATTTGGCATTAATTAGGGTGGTTTTCAAGCATTTTTGAGTCGTCCAGTACACAGGACAGCCAGGAATCATGAAGGCTCATTTCTGTTGCTCATGGGGCAGATGTTGTGTGCCTTAAGTCAGGGGTTAAGTTTCTGGACAGAATTAACTGCCGTGCTTTTTGCATTCATATTTAAGCAAAAAATAGACTTGAAATCAGTGCGACTTCTCTGCGGTGGTGTGCTTCTGCCGGTTCTACGTTCAGTCTTCAGGGGCTTTTCTTTGTCCCATAATTTGCTTGATTTTTGAATGTGTGGTGTGTGAAATTGGTGGAGTAAGAAACCACAGATTCTTGTCTATGGAGTTCTGACAGCTGTCATCATATCCTCTGTAAGTTGAGATAATTCTCAGTTAAAAATATGAAAATAATCACTATCAGATACCACTTTCCAAAAGGGCACACTGGCAACTGGCAACATTTTATTTTTGCTCACTGAATAGTTTTAAACATGTTTAGTGACAAAATTAATGTTTATTAATAGTATGTCAAGTGAAATGGCACTGACTAGGAAGCAATAGGGACTGTGCGATGTTAACTTCACTGGAGTATAAAATGTTGGCTGTCTTGTATTAATATGTACTGAGCAAATAGCAAACAAAATAATTTAACCCAGCAGAGGTGTCAGTGGAGATAAAATCTGAAAGAACTGATGAAATTGATATCTGTCTTTTTTAGGATTGTACTGGGCTCCAAAGCATGCAGTAGTAGATATGCTTTTATCTTCATATTGATTTGTTTTTTCATATAGTATGGTTACAGTGTGTATATACTAAACTCTGATGGTTGTGTACTGTCTAGAGTACCTCATTGGAAAACCCCTCATTTTCATCTGAATAGGTATATGAGAAGCAAATGTTAAACTTCAGAGTGTTGAAATTCATCTTTGTTATCTAGTACTGCTCTTAACAGCCTGTTACTTTCACTGTTTTTCTTATGATTAAGAACAACCCAATCGAAGTTTCTCTTTGAGACTTGGTTACAGTAGTATCACATGAATGCATAGAAATGAGAACATTTGTGATTCCTTTCTTTTGGACTATTAAAAAGAGTCAGGACCAGGCCTTTCTGCGGGAATTAGCTTTTGGTAGTTTCTGCGCAAGGCAAACTATGTCACTTGCTTCGAAATATGTGCTTTATGTTTAGCTGATGCCAGTTTTAAGACCATGACACATGTCTCTCAGTGGCAGTGGGTGTCAGCTGGAGCTATGTTTGAGTCTTTTGTGATGGGTCCTGTGGTGCCTCACTTAGACACTTTTAAATCTTTTTCCAGCTCTTCAAAATGTAAATAGTTTTGTGTCTGTGATTGGGCTGAGGTGATTATTGGTTTTGAAGGATTTAAATGCTGTCAGTAAAAAGCACTGTAAAAGAACCCCCCCCCCCCAAAAAAAAACCCAAAATGACAACTGAAGGCATTAATTTTGTCTTTACTGGAAGATGCCACTGGAGGTTACAAATATGGCATAATACTACTATTACCACTAATAGTAACTTCTATGCCTATTAGCATAAGGCCACAAGTGAAGTACTGATGAACTGCTCAATTATTGAGCAAAGTCTGCCATGAAGAACCATGTGGTCATATTGTTGAAAGCTCTCTTACAGCTCGAAAAGACGATCATGGGCACGTTTAGCTTTTGATGCTCAGTTTTGCCACTTCAGTTTCAATTCAGGGTTGGTTTGAGTTCAATTTTTGTTTTTCTTTGCACTTTGGAATATGAATCTTAGTCTGCTTCTAGATTTCACAGGGCAGTGACAAGGCATTAGAAAATGAGAGTTTGAAAAACTAGCAGGGAACAGTTATGTATTATTTGACAGATATGTGTTGCCTCAACAGCTATTTAACAGGATTCTTTGCTAAAGATTGTGGTTTTTTTTTGCTTAGATTTTGATGACTTTTTGATACAGTATCAAGATAGTATGTGTTTAATGTCATAGTGTTACTGCTGTCAGTGGTGACTAGCCTCTGCACAAACTATCCCTTGACATTTCATTCTCCGTGCTGTATAAAAATACAGTAGTGACAGCCCCTGTATTGCTGTAGCTGTGTTCATGTTTTGACACTCACTGTTCCCAATGTAAATATTTCTAAGATTCCTTTGTGAACTCAGTATCCAGACAGCCGTGTCCCAGGCTGCTGTGGGTGTGGATGTGTAAGGGTGGTGATACTAGAACACCTTTAGGCAAAAATACCCATGCACAGCTTGTGCGACCAGACTGATTTAGTTGTAAGTGTTCCTGCATAGCGCTCTTCCAAATTATTTAAAGGGTACAGTGAGTGGTTCAGAGGTGCACTGGACAGCTCAAAGTAATTGCTGTAATTGTAGCTACTGATCCGTGGCATTTATTGATATACTTGGTTTGCTAATTTTGCTCTGAATATCAGTGGCTCTGGGTGATGCATCAACTATCTGAATTCACAGCCACCCACTAAAAATGATGGGGTTTTGGGGGGGATTTGGCAAAAATAATTTCTCTGTCAAAAGTAGGAAGAGATTATGCTGTGCTTCTTTTCTGAAGAAGCATTTTATCTATTTGCTTATGCACTTTTTTAGTTACATTTTTATACAACCCATTTAACAAACAGGTGAAAATACTGCTACTGTTTTCCTAGCCACATTAACAAAAGTTTAAAGATTATTCTTGCACTTTTGTTGATACTCTGTAGTTTGAACTTACCCATGTTTCACATTTTAAAGTTTCTGACACCTTAAAGGCTGAGAAATTCAGTAAAATCGATACAGACTGCGGTACCAAATCTGTCGTAATAATAAAGTGAGTTTATCACACCAGTACAATTCTTTCACCAATATATTTTTTTAACATGTTACTGTTTTCAAATTGAGGGAAAACTGGGAAAAAAATTTATTTCAGGAAGGTTTCTAAAGGTTGTTCCTGTCCTTCACTGAAATGCCTTTCAAATAGAAGGCATCCGTATCTCATATAAACAGGTGTTTAATGTGTTCTGTTCAAAGAGCTATCCAGAAAGCTAGGATGATGAGATGGTAACAGCAATAATGACTAAAATACATGGAAGTTACTTAACTGAAACTTACAGATGCTTTTAATCTAATATTTTTCAAAGTTTTAGTGAAATATTTTAATGCTAGTTGAAAGCAAAAAGGCTGGGGGTGAGTGCAGGCTTCTTAAAAAGTGTGTGGGGAAAGCAGTAAGTGCTAATTTGGACTTTCATTTATGGAATTACACCAGATTTTTTTTTTGAGGTTGCACAATAAGGCTTGACCGTCTATTGTTTTGCACCTGTTAAGAAAGCAGAATAAGACCTTCTTGTAAACTTGCACTCTCTGGTTTTCTACTTTTCAGAACAGTAGTAAAGAGTGTGGGTGAGCTTTACAGATCTTCAGCCTTTGGAGATAAGGCTTAGGTGATGTTACACTTGGTCAGCACTGACCATCCTCCTTCTCCTCCCATAACCTCTGAATTCAGAGGTCAGTTCCAGCTGAATTTGAAAGGCAGACTGAAATTGCATTCAGAGTAAGTGGTTAACTAGAAGAACAATTTGCCAAATTGTTTCCCTCTTGAGAACGCAAACTATACAACGCAGATATTACCCAGTCTGCTTTTCAGCAGCCCCGCTGCCTCCCACGCAGAACAGGACATAAAGCAAGTTACAATCCTGATGGAGTAGGGATGATGAGTGGACAAGGACAAAAGGGATTAGTTAACCTTTTTTTCCCTTTGTGTTGGGTTTTCCCATTCTACTCCATCTGTTTTTTCAACAGAGAAGAAATGTTCATAAGAAACAAAAACTAGTTGGATATTTGCTGTTTGAAATTACTCAGCTTTTAAAAGAATTGGTTAGATTTTTAAATCCACTTTGACCTTTTTAAGAGGTTTTTTTTTTTTAGAGCAAGGTATTGAGTCAGACTTAGCTCTATATTTGAGATTATAGTTTAGGAATCCAGTACTTGAAGAACGCTTTTAAAAAATGATAGGCGCATACTAATTATTATGGAGAAAAGTATGAAGAGACAAGTAATGCAGGTGTTGCTCGACAGCAAGGATTATTGTGGATCTAGCACGTTTATGTTTTGTGCTGCATGTAAGTAAGAGTCAAACCATATTTGTGTATTCAACTTTTTCATGTCTATTAAGTTGTTAAATGGAGCATTACTGAAAAAGAAACAAAAGCTTAAACGACTAACAAAATTTGTCAGCAAGTCTTTGAAAGAATGTCAAGATTTATATTTAAGATAGATTATATAGTTTATTTGAAAAAAAAAAAAAGACTATGTTTAACCTTTTGTAACTCTTGGATGATTTAAACATGTATCCTTACACAAATAAGCTGTTCTTCCTCTTTCTTAAAACAACACAATTTGGCCTTTTTGATGTATATCAATCATGTACTCCATTAGACGTCGCTTTATGTAGGAAAGGCCCCATAAATCATGAGTGTCTTCCCCAGAAGAAATTCGAATATGAAATTTTATTGCTTTTTTATTACTAAACACATCACAGTATTATATTGTTTAATGAAATGTGGCAGGCTTTGCTGCAAGAAGTATAATGTCTACAACAGCTTTTTTTATATTTAACAAGGTAAGGTGCCAGGATTTTATTTTCAGGATACAAAGTGTTTAGATTGGAGACAGATATAGGAATTAAACATAATGTATATATGTATACTGTACATATTCAACATATGTGTATATGACTGTTTTTGCAGACATCTGGTAATTTTATCGTTATTTCCTCGTAGGTATTCAGAATGATAGTTTCTGGCTTAAAAAAAAAAATAGGAAAAGATCCATGGATCCATTCTAAGGATTGCATCTAAATTGTGAATAAGACTTGAGCTTCCCCATCCCCCTGCACTAGGGGAAGGTGCTTCTGGTTTCCTAGACCACAAAAGATTGCCAGATAGCTTTTCCTTTTCTCAAGCTTCTAAAATCCTTATTAAAGATGCATTAATACTTAGTTAGATTTAAATATCAGCAGGAATTAGTGCTTTCATTGACTTTGATTTGACTTTAACAAATGAAATGCTTTCTACTTAAAATATATGCATACTAACTGTATTTAGTCATTTAACTTTTTTCTTTTACTTTTTTAAATTTGAAGAATGTATTCTGTTCAGCTAATAGTTTCATCAACTCCTTGTCTGAAATTCACCTCTCTGTAGTTAATTCATTCATCATTTTTTAACTGCAAATGTTCATACTGGGGCAAATTTGAAATAGAGCACTTAAACAATATTATGAAATAATGAAGGGATGTTGCAGATCCCATAATTTTTTAATAGATTGTACAAAGCTGAATAGCCATGGTGCTGTAGCTCTTCTGTAACAAATATTCCAGTCATATTATGTTACTGGAATCATATTTAGATTATAAACTTTTCCGAGTACTTTTAGAATTTGCTTATCAGTCACTTTTGACTGAACCGAACTTCCTGCTGAGAGCCCTATCTGCTAAGGTATTTCAAGATAAAAGCCCTATGTTACACTATTTCTGTCTGCAAAATACAAATGACTATCCATTTGCTAATGCATTTAGTAATTCTCTGCATGGTTAGCAGTATAAAGTTAACTTAATGGAAAATTTTGGTATTAATGCCTGCGTGTACTATGCGTAAGATCTGTAAATGCATACAATTGCTTACTGTCGTGTGAACTTAGAGTAATAAACTTGCGTTATTTTGACTGAGAAGTTCTGAAGTGAGGAAGTTTGTGTATTGACTTCTAATTTGGCAGTGGTTATTCTGATGAAAGAAAATTAAGAAATTAGTGTGTAGCTTACATTGAGCATTTTAGATTCTTGCATATGTTTAATAACTCGGGGGAAAAAAAACCCAGGAAGTGACTAATTTAATCAAATTGCAAGTAACTGGTTGCGTTGATGAAGAGGTGCTTATTTTCTGATGTGAAATCAGACTCCCTAATGAATAGAAAACTCCCAGCTGGGCAGACACTCTTTTAGAAGAAAGTAGGATTACAATGTGGGTATGCACCCATAGGTGCATATGTCCAGATATAGTTTAGGGTAGTCTTGATGCTACTTATATAAAATATTAACCATATTCTAGCTAACTGTGTGAACTGAAGTACATTTACAAACAGCTTGCTTTTTCCACAGGATGTTATTATTGCTTTAGGAGATTGCTGGTGTTTTTTTCCTAGTCAATTATGTTTTTTAAATAAGAAAGAAAATGCCAATGTGCTTACAGTGGGAGTAGGATCTTATTTAAAAGTTAACATAGGGAAAATCCCTCTCCTTTTTTTTTTTTAAGTTTCCTTCTCTGCCCAAGATCATAAACATTAATGCTATTTTTCATTTGCTACAAAATACAGATCTGTGTTTGAGTAGGAAAAAACAATGCTCTTATCAGCTCTAATTATATAACTGAGACTTTAGAACTGAACAGACTTTCTGAGTAGCATTCAGAAGGTATTTAATCTTCTGGCATTTTTTTTCCTGTTTGTGTCCAGGCACATGCAGGATAGAGTAAGAGCAGCTCTGTCACCTTTCAAGTAATGCAGTTAGGGACAGACAGGGTGATAGATGTTTTCATTAAGTACCTCTGACTAGTGAGACTCAGCTTCTTTATTGGTGGTTTATAGTCATACTGTGCAGTTCACCTGATTAAATTCTCACCACCTTAAGTATGGAGGTTGTTTGAATAATTGGATATTATTTCCTCCCCTCTGTTTCTGAGTATCTTTCCTAATGGGAAAACAGTTACTCATGTATGTCTGATCTTAGTGATTGTGTCAATGATTTAAAAATATGATCACTTCCTGCAGTATTTTACACTTTATTTTGTATCCGTTCTGTGTAGTAAGGATGAAGAAAAATAGTTATTTTAGGCTTTGTATCATTTTATGTCTTCAGTGGTAGTGCTTCTCACCAGCTGAAGTACATCAGTTTTGCAAAGTGATCAATGTGCAATATAAATATAACTGTTGTTACTTTACAGCTAAGCCTCTCAAACAGTAACTCTCTGCAGGGAGTAATTGTCACAAAGGAGCCTTATTTCCCAGTACAACTTACAAAATACGCAAGGTATTAGGCTGGAAGCCTCCAGGCAAGGAGAAATTGTCTTTGTTGGCTGTATTACTGTATTATTCATCCATTGTATGTATGAGGTCTCAGGCAGCTGCCTTGATGTTGTGGTTTAACCCTAGCCAGCAACTAAGTACCACACAGCTGCTCAGTCACCCTCCCACCTCCCCCCACTTCCCCCTTAGTGGGATGGGGGAGAGAATCAGAAGAATAAAAGCAAGAAAACTCATAACTAAAGCAAAAGCCACACATGTAAGCAAAGCAAAACAAGGGATTTATTCATTACTTCCCAGGCAGGTGCTCAGCCATCTTCAGGAACACAGGGCTCCGTCACACATAATGGTACTTGAGAAGGGAAGTCTGACTGTCCCTTCCTTCCATACCAAGCATGATGTCCTTGACTACTTAGCAACAATTAAAACATCAGTGTGTTATCAGCATTATTCTCATTTTAAATACAGAACACAGCACTATACCAGATACTGGGAAGAAAAGTAAATCTACCCCAGCTAAAACCAGGACACTTGCTAACTTGTAATTTGTTTTCTTTGTTGTCGTTGTTTGGTGTGGTGGTGTTCTTGTTTTTGTGTTGTGGGTTTTTTGTTATTTTGTTCTGTTTTTAAGTTCGGATGGTCTTTAATGATTTGAGATTTCCTCTACATTTAACACAGAATGCTGAACAAGCTGATAAAATAACTTTAAGACAGCAGAATCAGAAATATGGCCACAGAACTTTGCACTTTCTATTGCATTACTTGCTTCATTTCCTCTTGTTCATATAATGACAGACATCTACTAAATAGGAAAGAATGCAGAATAGGAATCTTCTTCCCTTTTAAAATGTCTTAATATTTTACCTTTCTTCATTTGTAATTTTAAAACAGCACATTTGGTTGAGAGTTAGTAGGTAAGAGTCAAGAAAGTGCTTGGACTGCTTTGCTTTAATGCAACATATTTGTGACAAAGCAATTGTCAGGATCTCTGAAACATGTCTTCTTTTCCTTCAGACATTTGGAGAAGGTATTTCTGTGAGCTGCTTGGTTAATTGTCCCATTTCCCCGTAATAGGTTTTCTTTATCCTGCATAAAGCTCTGATGTTTCTGCTTTATTGAGATATACTGTTTAATAAAGTTAACTTAATCTAAGTGTAGTAATAATTTTCTTGAAGTGTGAATGTTTATGCTTAAGTCTGTATTTAAAACCAAATTACTACCCTCTTTAAAAAAAATAAAAAATTACAACCCAGTAATTTGCAGTGTGAGAAAGATTAGTTTATCTTTTTCTTCAAGTCAAAACGTGCTTTGTAAATTTCTGCATCTCTTCATTTTGTGATCCAAACTGGTATCAAATGTTGAATATTCTTTATGTCAAAGTAGTTGGTTTGTGTTGGTGTGTAGCCATATGAAAGCCTCACAATACAGTTGCTTTTTTTTTTTTTAGTGAAAAAGTATTATCATGATGATACTTGCCCAGAGCATTCTTAATTGCAACTGGAATACAATAATCTTTTGCTTTCCATTAGTGTGTGTCTATGCAATGAAACAGTTCTCTCCAGAAAGAGTTACAAATTCTGTTTATTATTAAACTGTAATCTAGATCTCTTTATAGAGCATGTAAGCAAACAAAATATATATGCTGAATTGTTCTCTGCATAAATGGGCAGTAAGGGAGACTTTGCAGGGCCCTGGCTTCATTTGCCTATGAAAGTTTGAAGGCATTTACCTGTCAGGAAAAAAGACTCATACCGAGGAGTTTTCGACAGAACAGAGATTGTTGCTTTTGCAATCAAAATACATTTATTTTTAATGTTGGCTGTGATATGTCTAGGGAGAAGTACATAGCTAGCAGGAGAGGTTTAAAAATAAGATTGTCAACCTTCTAATGTGTCCGTCCTTTTGAGCTTTCAACATCTGACCTAAGTATGCTGTGAATCAAATGAAAATCAAATTATAGAGGCATAACTGTTGTCTCACATCCTGATGTACTGCAAGGAAACAAAGTAAAGGAGAAATAAAATTTCATTTTATTGCAGGGAAGTCAGCACTTGAAGGACAATGCTTCTAGTTGACTGCAAGTAGTGGAAACTGGAAAAATATTTCTGTAGACGAATTCAATATGTTGAGACATTTAAGTGTAATGAAATTTGAGATAAAGTTCTGTGATTTTTATTGATGAAATACGTAGCTTGGTACAGGAATGCATTATTATCATAGGATGTTTGTACTGCTATATAAAGCATTCTGGATATTTGAAAGTATGATTTATAAGAAAAAGTGGTTTGTTTGACAGATTGGCTTTTTTAATATGCAGTGAAAGCATACAAGGAATTAGGCTTCTACCTTCTTTATTAGATACTGCATTGGAAGCTGTATTCTCCGAGTTATTGTCTTAATTTTCATGAAAATTAGAGTTACTTGTCCAATTCCTTATGCTTTATAGTGACTATCAAAATATTACATGTAAACTACAAAATTTTATGTCTCCAAGGGAAACTTATAAGAACATTTAATAGTGAAACAAGAGATATAATTGAATACTTTGCAGTTCAGAAGCTGAAAGAGGACTTATGTTTGATGCAGATGGGAAGAATAGGTATGGCAAAACCTTGAGATGACTTCTTTTTTTTTTAAGTAATGATTCATAAATTAGTTCTCTGAAATTTTTGGCTTCATCTCTAACCCACTGAGCTGGAGGAGATGCAGAAATCTTTAAGTACTTTGAGTAGACATTTCAATTGACTAAGATTTAGATAGAGATTGCATTAACAGGGATGAATACTATTTTTATTTTGTGTATATAAGTTAATATGTTCTTTGCACCTTCACAGAGCAAATGAAACAAAGAAAAGGGTGAAAAAACTCTACCTTTAAGGTTTTTAAGACTGAGGAGGGGAAAACGGGTGCTTGTAAGGTCAGTAGGCATTTAAAAACCTTTCTGTCTGCCACCTACATTGAAATACGGGCTGTGACACTGCTCATGATTTCAGGCTGTAATCTTTGCTAATTAACTAGTGTTGCCAAGATACGGAAGTTTCTAGGCTTTCACTGATGTTAAATACCATCAGTCTTAGGCTGAGTACATACCTAAGATTTATCAATATGATCTCGATGTACTCTCATTTCAAAAGTACAGTAGAAGAAACTTTGACCAAAAAATACTGTATTGAAAATGACCTACAGGCTATGAAACAAGTTGTGAAGAGATCTTTAAAAAATGCAGCTGAATTGAATTGCAGTGAGACTCGTGAACCTGGCTGCAAATGGAAATACAAGTCATGCAATTTAAAGATCAGAACAAACCTTTTTATTTTAAAAGTGGTCAAGCATTGGAACAGGTTGCCTGTAGAGTCTGCAGAGTTCCATGGGCTTAGGAGATATTCCAAATCTGATGGGAAATGGTCCTGAACAACCTGGTCTAGATGACCCTACTTTGAACAAGAGGCTTGGGCTGGGTGATCCCAAGAGTCCCCTTCCAAACTCAGTTGTTATATCATTCTGTGAACCAAAGATCTGCTTGAACTTGACCATAAAAATTTATTATTCATCAGTCCAGAAACACTTCTGCAAGATCTTTATTCAAATTTGAAAGTGAGCTTGAGGCTGTATTTGAAAACTACATGCGTTCAGTTCAGGCCTTTGATAGTTTTCCATCAAAATGCATTAATGCATCAGAGTGCATTAATACATTAATAAAGATGTTGTTAATTCTCCTATACTATAATTGATACTGACTGCAAGTCTTAAACATACTAATTTGACACTACGTTTTTGCTGTGGAACATGCTCATGTTTTAAATCCTCAAACCAAGCGGAAAAACTAATTAATACATGGAAAGTACGCAAGCTTAAATAACTTGGTAATTTTCCTGATTTCTCATAGTTATGAAATAAGTAAAACTAAAATTTTTCAGTGTCTAGAAGCAGAATTCACGAAGTACTTTAAGGGAAGGCATTTGCCCTAAAATACCCAAACAGTAATTCTCTTTTGGAAGAGCAGAAAATGAGGGGCATTAATTTTATTTTTTTGCTCTGCGAGTATTGTGCAGATTAAGTCATTAAGGTATCTGCAACAACAGCTTTATTTTAAGTTAAATAGAAGTTATCCTGCAAGTGGAAATTAATGAACAAATGTTTTATTAGGATTAAGACTTTGACTCTTTCCCTTCAGTTAGTATGAAATTTGATAATCTTCTGGGTTTTTTTGCTGTGATTTTAGTAAGGAGAAAAATGGGCATTTAACTTAGGCAGGATGAGGAGGCATCTGGTTAGTTCTGCAAATGCATTTTGGATATGAAGGACTATATGAAATATTCCATCTCTGTTTTAATGATGGGTTATTATAATGAAAAATAAATTTGTCAGCTAACTGGCTACACAGATGGTGTTCCCAGGTGATAGTTTTGCTTCAGATTCAGAGAAATGAGGAATTTTGCAATTCAATGTTGTGTCCCACAGAATTAGTCACTACTGACTAAGGTTTTGAAAAAGAATAATGAAATGTGGAGTGCTTACTGTACAAGCAAGAACTATTCTTTTCTATGATATTTTCAGTAAATTCAGTCATCGGCAAACAGATATGCTTTTAAAGCTTACTGAAAATTATACAAGAAAAATTATATAAGAATTTAAATAGATCCAAATAACAACTTAATGTTTCCATGAAGATATGTTTTCAGTAACTGGGAATGAGGTATCAAGCCATTCCTTGTTGAACGAGAAATGTTCATTTCCTGGCAAGCTATCACAGTTTCAGAATTGTTTTACTTGAAAAATGTTTAACTTTTATTTTTAGCCTTGGGAGGAGATTTCGGAGATCAAAATTCTGTGTTGATCTGATTAGCACAAAGTATGCCAGTTCTGTTTCAGCAGGCAAATCCACATGCTTATACATAGTAGTGTGTTGAACCTGACTTCTGTCAGGATGCTGCCAAAAGGATGGAATCAGGTTTTCTTGAAAGTTCTTGTGTGTCAGCACTTCATATTTCATGTACGGTGGTAAGAATGAGATAAGATGACAGCAAGCTGTTCAAAACTGCAGCATCAGCCAGGCACAATTTTAGCTGTTGAATGTCTAGGCTCTTGATAGAGTTAGGATTTAATAGGGCTTATGTGATGCATCTGTTCTGCTTGACCAGCCTTTGGAAGTCCATTATCTCGTCAGTGTGCTTGATGAGAGTGCTCTTCTGAATGCCTTTAATGTGTTGATAAACATGTCTCAAGGACTTGCAGAAGTTTGTTAGTGCAAATTTCTAACCAACACAAAATTTACTGTGTTCAGGGTATCTAAAGATTAGGTTTTCACTCTCCTTTTATGGTGAACTACAAAAGAAAGTGTGCAAGTGCTATATTTCTTGATTTGTTGGTTCCTGCCTGTTTTTTTTTTTTTTTAAAAGGTGATTTGCAGGGTAAAATAAATCTGAGAAACTTCCCTTGGAAAGATTATCTCATTAACTGTATATTATATAATGATTAAACATCTTCTTAAGAATTAGGTATATATTTCTGAGAGTGAGCTGTCTTGTGTGTCTCAGCAGTTGCTGAAGGCTTGACTTAAAGGGAATAAATTTCTTTGTATTCAGTAGTAGTAGATAAAATGAACTTGGATTCAACATCAGTTGTGTAAATCTTTTTCTCTTTGGAAAATTTTAGAGGATGCTATGGAGTTACTATCGTGTACCAGTTAAGCTTTTTTAAGACACGGTGGTGAATCTTCAATATTTCTGTGTTCGTACAAATAGTTGTATTCTTGAAGCTTTTTTTTTTTTAATCTTTGTCAAGACTATTGCTTGAAGCAATATTGGAAAATTGTGCATACAGGTAGATTTAAGATGTGTTCGGAAGAGTCACTAACCTATTAAAAATAAAAATTAGAAAATGAGACCCCACCTGAAGTACTGCATCCAGCTCTGGAGCCCTCAGTACAGGGAAGACATGGACCTGTTGGAGAGGGGCCAGAGGAGCTACAGAAATGATCAGAGGGGATGGAACAGCTCTGCTGTGAGGACAGACTGAGAGAGTTGGGGTTTTCAGCCTGGAGAAGGCTCTGGGGAGACCTTATTGCAGCCTTTCAGTACTTAAAAGGGGCCTGTAAGAAAGATGAGGACAGACTTTTTATCAGGGCCTCTTACAACAGGACAAGGGGTGATGGTTTTAAATGAAAGGAGGGAAGATTAAGGCTAGGTTTGAGGAAGAAATTTTTAGAAGAGTGATAAAATACTGCAATGGGTTGCCCAGAGAGGTGGTAGATGCCCCATCGCTGGAAATATTCAAGGCTAGGCTGGACAGGGCTCTGAGCAACCTGATCTGGGTGAAGATGTCCCTGCTCATGGCAGGGGGATTGGACTAGATGACCTTTGAAGGTCCCTTCCAGGCCAAACTACTCTGTCATTCTATTTAAAAAACACAAAACAAACTACCCCTAGCCCTGTCTTCACTATGTTAGACAACTAGCCTGTTCCATGTAGCCACTGGCTGGACTACCTGCTACTTGTGACTTGAGTTAGACACCTGATTTCACGTAGCTTGTGTGCCATAAACAAAAAAAATCTAAGGTATCTCAAACTTCCAGATTGCAAAGGCATCTCATGTAGAGTTTGTAATTTAGCTAGTGACTGGGATTGTTCCAGGAGTGTTTTTGCTTTCGTGTTGCACTCCACATGGATTGAGAACAGCTGAATTTGTCCTGCCATGTAGTAGATCAAGTTCTCAGGTACATGGTTTAGTGCCAGTGTTAGGTTCATGGCAGCACTTGATGATCTTGAGGGTCTTTTCCAACCAAAACGGTTCTGCAGTTAACGGCAGTAATTTTTACTGTGCTTTGGTGCTGCTGCTTTGGTTGCAGCCTTTGCTTAACCATGAGTAGCAAATGAAATGGTTGCCTTCTTCATGTTAGAAGGTGCAGTTCTGTTTATCCCCTTCCAAATAATCCTATATAAACTTTATAAATGTGATACATAAGGTTTAATAACAGATGTATTTGAGAAGGAAAATAAGTTCCTGTGTGTGTCCAGAACTAAACAAGCATAATAGCTAAAAATACTTTCAGAAATTCACTGTGGTGATGCTACTTCAATTGTTGAAAATAGTTGGATCGCAGTGAGAAAGAAAACGGGCACAATAACGTTATCTTCTTAAACCAACAAGTTTTAAGTGCCTGTGGACAAGTGATCAGTATTCTACACAAGCACTAATCTGTTCCCTGAAATTTAAGGGCTGATTTTATGTGCTTCACATATTTATCACGTTCACACCAGAGCAATGTAAGAAAACTAATATAGGTTGAGCTGGAAAGTCTTGGGGTTTTGCTCATATGTCCTAATCTTCTCATAGCTTCAGCCATAAATGCTAACAATATGCAGGCCTACCGTGCTAATGGAAAAGTTCTATATTTGTATAGCTCTGCTCACCTAAGAATTTAGCATGCTTTACAGCACGTCAAGTCTGCAATTCTACTGCAGAATATACCCATTTACAAAAGATGAACTGAGCCATGAAGTTCACAACCTGAAGGAATTTCCAACTCTCTACTTTTGTGCAAAGAAACTGCTTTAGGGCCCTGCATTTTCCCTTCCTGCTTTTCCTGCAACTGCTGTTGTCTGGAAAGGAGATTAATGTGTTGGAGGGCAGCCTGAGCTCCAGTCCTTGTTCTTCTTGGTAATTGGATGGAGAGTTTTGTGGAAGGGATATCTGATCTGTTCTGGCAAGAGTGCATCAAGAATGAATTGTTCAGCAAGGAGAGAAAGAGCAGCATATCTGACTGTTTCACTGGAATTTTTCAGGCATCCAGGACTGAAGCCTTCACTGTGGAATGGTAATCAGATTAAAAATGCTCTTTTCTGTGGTGAGGAACAGTAAGGTAGAGAAAGGAGCAAAAGAAAAAGCAGAGAGGGAGGGGAAAACTTCAGCAAACTGTTGAGGTCATGAAGAGGTACTTCAGGTGTCTGTGGATAGAGAACAAATAGATGCTTCAATAGCGTAAACTTTTATAATATATTATGCAAGACTATAGCAGTCCTTGGAAAATATCAGTTGCAAAGATATGTGAGGTAGCTTGCGTTCTGTTTTTAATTTTATACAGCCTTACCCTTCTTGTGTCATTAGCACAGTATACTGCAAGTTCAGGTATACAGAAGTGGTCATGTTGCGTTCCAGTACTGGTACAGGCAACTGCAAAGCTTAATACTTCTAAGATGCATCTTAGCAATTCATCTCATGTTTAAAACAGGGGCTTATATTTTTTAATTTTTAATCAAATTAATTTCTAAAACCTTTCATGTCCATTAGTAACTAATCTTTCAGTTTTCAGATTTAATCATGAGAGTAATTAATCATGCATGTTTCTGCAATGTTGTGTTCTTGCTTCTATAATTTAATCCAAATAAGTAACACTGAGGATTCATATCTCCTTCAGTATTCAGTTTATCAAGCTAAATAAGTCGGTCTCCTCTTGTAACTTCAACTATCCATTTGCTTGTGCATTTTAGCATTTTTCCTTTGTACCTTTTCCGATTAGGAATTGGAAATTGGAATTCTTGAATTTAACCAGAATTTTACATACATTTCAAAAGAGGTTTTGCTGCTTCGTAAGTGATACTTTCCTTCTCATCTGATACATTTCCAGGCTTTATATTCAGAGATGTGATGAGCAAATCTAGTAGTTCACTACTGCTGAAAGAGGAAGGTTGTGCATCTCTCCTTCTGCTTACCTTCCATCGATCTTGTTTATGTGAGACTGTTTCATGTGTTAACACAGGATAAGGGGTAAACACAAAAATGCTTTTTCGTTGTGACTGTCACAAGCCCTCAGAGGTTATGTAGTCGATGTCCTTATAGATATTCCAAAGCCATGTGGACATGGTGCCTGAGCAGGGGGGTTGGATCAGATGACCTCCAGAAGTTCCTGTCCAATCTCAAGCTGTGATTCTGTGGTTTGTTACCAAAAGAAAAAAAAAAAAAGTCACTGCACTAGAATATTGAATTTGGGTCACAGATGGGCCTGAGACACGTGTGAGAGGGAAGAGACAGGACTGTATGGCCTGGAGCTGAGGAGGGAAGAGTGGGCATCATGGAAAGCAGAAGCTGGGTTAAGACAAATGGTTATTTGGATTCAGATCTTCATGAAATAGTGGCGGAAGACCTTTTCCATGGCCACATTAAGCAGTTTTCTTCATATAAAATGTGTTGCTCCTTTCTAGCTGTTAGCTTCTCTGCTCTATCTTTTGATTTGCACTATTGAACTGCATCCTGTTTCTCTTGCTTTGATCCACAGTGGCATCCAGTTTTAGTACTCCAGTTTGCCTGTGTACTGACAGTGCAGTCTCATCTTCTTGTGATGACCTTCATTGGAATGCTAGTATTTGTGTAAGAGTTGCTTATGAAAATACTAAATACAACTTGTCTCCTCAGTTGATCTTTGACAAGCTTTGCCTGGGACACTGACTATCTTGCTGAACTAGTTCAGAACAGTATAGTTAATAAAACAGGTGGGGTTACTTCTGTATTTTGACTCTTGTTTTCTGCAAAAATTATGTTAAAGCTTTGCAAGCTTTCAAGATCACATCAAGTTTTAAAATGGCCCAGCTGCTTTCTCTGCCTTAACTACAGCTGCAGATATTATTTGCGCTGCCATTCTGAGTTTGTTTTCCAGTCAGACTGATCAAGGTTAGTGTTATTTAAAATCCTACTCAATGGGTTTGCCTTTTCCAGCTCTCTTTTTTTTCTAGAGTGAGCACAAATCCATTACTTTGTTTTTTTTTTAGCTATGTTTCTTTTAATATGCCATACTCCACTCTGAATGAGAATTTATATAGCTGGCACTCAAGGAAGGAAGGAAAAAATTATTCTTATTACGATCTGTTTCATTTACAAGATGAATGACTTGTACAACCCAGTGTGTGTCTTCTCTCATCCAGTTTCATTGTAATTTCTCTGACTAGCAGACACTGCTTTAAGTTCCTTATATAGAATGGCATTTAAGCACATCTGGCAAATGCTTAATAAAATATTTTAAGTGTATTTAATTATGCTCTCTTAATAAGAGTCCATCAGAATGGGGCTGAACGGCTCTAATCGTGTTTAAATGGGGACTGGCTGGGGAGGTTGGTGCCTGCAGTCCTGTGTCTGTTCCTGGTGGAACCGCTGGCCGTGGGGTTCCTGTGGATACAGCAGCTGCCGTTCAGCACTCGGGCGATCTTTAATGCGTAGTTACACCACAAATGTGCGTGAAAAATCAATGTTGTAGTAATTGTAATTTTACTAAATTGTTTTCAAGTGCTAAAGGCCTAAGGAATTGTATAGTGTGAGTGGTTTTGGTTTTTGGCTTGATATTTTTTGTTTGACAGCTGTGGTTTTTTTTATACACTTTAGAAGTATATGTGGCGTGTTGTATAATAAATTAATAGTATTATAAGTAGACACAAGTATAGGAGCATATATGGATTTAAGATATTGATGCCAGATTTGTATTAATATTGTGCCAGTTTGAAGTGACTTCAACCTGGAAAAAAATGCATTATTATAACTCTTCCCTTTTTAAAAAAGATCAAATTACAGCCATTTATCTGTGTCTCCATAAAAGTGAAAAAGCAATACATTGTTTTACCAAGATTTTTCTTGTTCACTGTCTAGCTTACAAACACAACCTCTTCATCATATTTGCTTTTTAGTAGATGGAGCTGGCTGAAAATAAACAACAAAGGTAGGTAGAAAAGAAGTTTATTACTGAAATGCAGTTCAGAGATGATTATTGGTGAATCCTGTATCTCACTGCTTACAGTAGTAAAAGGTCATAAATAGTGTTGTATATCTAGGTGGAGCTCGAATTGATCTGATGCTCATACCTGGGCTGTTGTTTCAGGGCAAACTTAGAGTCCAAGGCCTCATCGTTTGCAGGACTTACTGGAACCTCTGCAAGTGCAAGTTCCCAGGTTTGGTGCTGCAACTACAATACTGAAAAACTTAATTTGAGTAGGCTGCCTTTTTCCTCTGTTCATAATGGAATACTGTAAATCCTCTAACACGAGAAAAATTAATAATGTTCTTGAGCTTTCTAGAAAGTCGTTTCAAAATTAATTGAACCTTTCTATATACAAGTCATAAATTAGAAGTATGTGTAAAGAGGAGTGTAACAGTGGATTTGGACATACGGTTTTTAACCTGTGTGATTCTGACCTGGGCAGAACTTAGCTTAGTTTACTGGGGCTGTGTAACTAGGTTGGAACCATGCGTTCACTTTGTGTTTATATTTTTTCATTATTCTGACATTCTCCTTTTATTTGAAACAAAGAAACTTTTGTTTACTTACATGATAATCAAATTAGAAAAAAAGAAATAATGCAAATCCTTGAAGTTTAGTTTTAACCTGAAGGTAACTTTTTGGCATTTGAAAACATTTTTCTCTGGCATAGAAGAAAAAACTCATGCACCTTGTTTTTAAAATCTATTCTGGTAAGTAGACGATGCACTTATAAAGGCCTCATGCACCTTGTTTTTAAAATCTATTCTGGTAAGTAGATGATGCACTTAAAAAAAAAAAAGCCCATTGAAGATAAAAGGAACCAAGGGAGAAACTCAGAATTTATCTTTCTGCCAAATACATTTGTTACAACCAGGAATAGTCAGAAAGCTTTTTTTGTTGAGACTTAAATGTGGTAGAAGAGAAACCCTCCTACAGGACAAGATCTACTGATCTCATGTTGCAGTCTAAGTTACACTTTAAGCCATTTTAGCTCACCACTTCTGCAGCCCTGTCCTTCCCTTGCTGGCACTTGCAGAACTGCAGTTTATGTTTTCAAATGTAATAGTAATATAACATAATCACAGGATTAGCTTTATTTATTTTTTAATTTTGATAAACTGATAACCCCTCCCCTCTCTCCAGGTATTGTAGATAATGCGGACTCTTAGAACTACATGTAATTGCAGAAGTAGTTGTATTGCTGAGATTATGTTAATGCTAAAATGATTATGTGCACTTTAGCTGAATAGTTGTCTAATTCTTCCAGCTGTGCCTTGACAAATTACTATAGAAATAACCATTAATTATCTGATCTATAAAGGCAGAAATCATTTGATCTTTTTCCAATTATTACTGAGTAATTAAATGACAAATTACCCACATGTAAACTAATCTGCATATAACAAAACAGTACCTAAGACTGCAAAGCTCTTTTAATATGGTACAGTAGAAGTTAAGGGAGGCTACTGTTAAAGAGTTCTAACTCACAAGCATAGTGAAAAAGGTGGATATGTAGTCTACTAGGAAAGTGAGAACAGGGAGTCTTAGAGATTTATTTCTGGTCTTTATAATTCTCGACCAGATTTTCAGCCCTATGAAAAATTGTTTGACTTAAGAGCTTTTATTAATAAAACTTTAATTTTATTAGCTACCTGTCATATAACTATAAGGACATCTGTTTCCATAAGAACATAATATTTTCTGCATTAGGGGATTGTTACATTCCTACAAGCAATGCTTTGAGCCTGTTTCCTTTATTTCAAGAAAGCAAAGAACAGCATTCTACTTAAATAGATCTTGAATAGATTTTGTCTTTTACAAAGAAGAGAAACATTTAGATTCAATTTGGATTTTTTTTTTGAAAAATCATGTGTGAACAGACTGTACAGGTTAGCAGTGTTCTCAACACAAAAAACTGAGCTGAGTTTTGTTTAATTCTAAGACTTCTGTTCAGCTGGTGTCCAGTTTCCTGTGTAAATAGCTTTACTTTATAAATATAGATCTATGGCTGGTATTAATAGCTGATAGTACTGTATTTAAAGTTTTGCAAATTTTGTTTTAGTTTGACAGCTGAAATAAGTCCAGAAAAACTTGTTTTGGTTATCCACAAGTAATATTTTGTGATATTCTTCAGATAAGTAAGAAAATTGGGAAAAAATAGCTTTCAGTAAATAAACGGGGGTTTTTTTTGTTACCAGTCTACAAAGCTCATCTTGGCTTGATGCTTTCAAACTTTTTATTTAGAAGTATTTATGTGTTGAACATTTAAACATTTCGTACAGAGTGTGTCCAAGTTGATCTTTCTGACTTGGTTTGGAAAAAATCCATCCTAAGCTGTGCATAAAAATTCAGCACAAATAGAGCATTTCAGGTTGAACCAGAACTGCGCTTGGTTGCGGGGAGAGGTGGGGACATGGGGGACCAGATGCCTCCTCCAAATCAGCCAACTCTTTCATTGACTTAATGGGTTTTGTGCGACACAGAGCTTGAGTCTACTGTTCATGGGGAAGTTACTGGAATTTCCCCATAGTGTATTTCTTCAATTTCAGTGTGCAATTTAGTTGACCCTTTCTCTGGAAGCTCATTCTAAATTATCAGCCGTTGCCATCTCTTCGAAGGATGAACACCATTGTCAGGAATTTGGCTTGAATAAAGAAAAAAGTAAATAATAATAGATAATAAGTAACATTTTTCTGTTGTGGGTTTTGTGTTGGGTTTTTTTTTTTTTTCTGGAGACATTTTATTCAGAAAGGGAGGAACTGCCTGATTTCAGTCTTGCAGCCCATTTCCTACTGTGATTCAAAGTCCACTGGAAAGCTAGACAACAAAATCCTTGCTGAAATTAAAATAGTCCATAATACCTTGGAAACTTTGTTATCATCTGTTGTTTTAATGAAGCATCTTTCAGATACCATCATTTACGTATCCATTCTTGTGTATGTGTGTTTAGTTCCCTATACAAAATTATTCCTGATTAAACAATTAAAGTAGGTGTGACGTTGTGGCATGACATCTCTCCTACAGTTATACCGTTCTTGATGATAATCGTTCTATAACAACCTGAAAGTAATGGAAGCACCAAGAACAGTGGTAGGATTTTGACATATATTAGGCTTCAAATCTGAGGCTCACAACAAGAGACTTTTTCATAAAACTGCTTTTTCTGCTTAGTATTCTTCTTGCTGTGGATTCCTAGTACTCAGAAAAAATGCAGTAGTTCCTAATATTTCACATTTTTAAGTGCTGAAAACAACCTGGGAAATTCATCAATGATGTGTTCTTGGAGCTTGCTTTAGCACATTATTTTTTCTTATACTTTTGTTAACTTGTATTTTCTAAAATCACAGAAATGTAAACCATCAGAAAGCCTTTCACTTTCCATGTTAGTGGAAAGAATGGAAATGTTATTTAGCTGTCTTTCAAATGGGAAAATAGAAGTTTGGTAAGAAAACAAACTTGAGGCAGTCAGCACTTTTGTTGCCATGATGAATGTGAAATTTTTTTCAGGGGAATGTTGGCACTCGAATGCTTTTTTCCCCCTTTGTCTAAACAAATAATACCCTTTCAAGCTAGGTTTTAGAGGTATGAAATTAAGTACAGTGAAAATTCCGGTTGCTTCCTTACAATGTTAGATGGGAGTCAAGCACAGTATTGCTATTGCTGTCACATAATGAGATGATTACTACTTATGGAAAAGCCTTATTAAGTTAAAAATCACTTAGTAAAGCAGCCTCAGTTTGATAATTAGACACATCACTTGCAAGCATTAGTCTATAAACAATCTTTTCAGCTAGTTAATGGAGATGCATAAAACTTGCAAAATTTTGAAGCTAATCAGAGTGTTGAGGAGACACATTATTTTGAAAAGGGCACTGGCTTCTGAGAAACCTTTTCAGTCTTCCTCAGATGTCAGTGCTCCCTTCTGGCGTTAGAAGAGCTGATGGTCTCGTGTTCCTGGTGGGGAAAGCTGTTCTAGCAGCTGGTGGTCTTCAAAATTGACTTTTCTTCACTGGGAAGGTCTGTGGCAATGTACATATTCTGCTTACTGTTTTCATTAACAGATACTCATTTTCTAAAAGTGCATTTTCAAAGATGGTATGAAAATACATTTTGAAATCATAGGTATTAGGATTGAAAATAAATGAGTGGAAGTTAGCAGTCCATATCCTTTTAGGGATCTTGTGTATTCTTCTTTGATCTCTCTGCCTGGAAATGCCTTCATAAATTGTTTTTGTTTAATTTGTTTTACCTGTAGTTTACAGAAACTGAATATTACAGTACTGGGTATTTTTGTTAGGTAGGTGACCATGGACATTGGGAGGAAAATTTTTATTTTTCTGTTTATATTATCGATATGGATAATATTGCTAGGTGTCTGTGATTAAGTTTGAATTGAAACCATCAAGGAATGGGAGACCGTGAGCCTACTTTCCATGCAGAGTATGGCGAGAGCTGGATCACTGATCTACCTTCTGTTTAGGCACTGCAGTCATGTTGAGGATCTCTCTGCTTTTGCAATTCTCTTGTTGGCAATATTAGTCTTGTTTAGTCAGCTTCAACAAATAGATAAAGATTTATTTTTTTAAATTGTAGAGCTCTTAGTTATATTGGTAATAATGATTGTGAGTCAAGTCAGCTTCATGAATGGGAGGTCAGGCAATACCAAGTGTAGACAGTGCAACCAGCACAGGATTTTTGGAGGGGCACACCTTGCGATCATCAATCTGGCAGTGATGTACTCCGTTGAGCATTGGCAGGTAAAGGACTTAGATGGCTGTTCACTTTATGTTATGCTAAATCAACATAATATCTTATAAAATTGATACATTAGTAGAAGAATTAGAGAAGTAGAGCACCCTCCCTTTTTATTCATTCAGACAGGGGCATTTGAGGAGGGAATGTGACTGACTAATAATCCTACAATTAAAAATGTGGAGGAATCAGAAATTGAATTTGCAGGTCTATTTCCAGTCTAGGAATTGTGATTATATTTTTGTGTTATTTGCTCTTCAACTACAAGACAACACCAGATAAACAAGTAAAGATGATCCTTATCTGGTAGGCAGATTGATACAGGAGATAGGGACAGGCAGGGAAAAAGACTCATTATTGTGGTTCTTTAGACAATAGCATGTATTTGTTTTAGGGAAACAATCCTTATGCTGTTCTCTTAGGAGGATTATTCTTTTCTCTTAGGGGAAGTTTCTAGGCAGAAACATTAGGTACACTTAGAAAAATGCACTTTTTTTCCTCAAATGCCCTTGCCTGCAAGATTCTGGAGCATCCTTCTTACTGGTTGCCTGGGTCTTCAAAACTTTTTCCAGAGGTTTGAAAACAACAAGTCCACTTACTTAGCTAAATGAAAGTAAATCCAGTTTGAGATGGTCTAGGATTTTAGAATTGTCGTTGAATGTTGTGGCCCAAAAGTTATTCTTCCCAAGTAATTGGCAATATTCACACAATGGTAATTTTTGCTGAAGGTGCTAACTCATTTTCAGCTTAACTGTCTGAGAAATATTTGCAGCCCTGCAGATGAAGACATTGAATGTATCACAAAGTTCCTATGTCCCATATGAGACATTTCACAACTGTGGTATGTGCAGTCAATGTTCTTTCATATTATTTGTCTTTATTTATGTTTAACAAGGAGGTTTTTAAATAAAGATTTTATTTATTTTATCTTTAATGTGGGAATAGAACTGGGAGTAAGCTGTACTTCCTGTTTTTTTTAATTTGGGATCTTGAGACCTAAATATCCAAGCTCCCTAAAGAACTTCTTGAGGACACAAAAAGTGTGATGGGTGTCTTAAATCTGTTATTAGACAGACCTGGGGAACGAAATGTGTTTCCAGAGACCAGCAGTAACCAGGAAAAGTCTGACAGTGAGGTGATGGAGTGCACAGCTCAGTACATACTGAGTTGACTTAACTAAGAGTAGAAGAGGTGGAAGAACTATTCAGATGTTGATGCACCTGAAATCTTACATGTCTTAGTCTGCTAGATATGGAAGCCTCTTCCTATATATCTCACAGTCCATGTTCCTGGCAGTCTTTTAAAAAACGTCATCTTTGTAGCTAACACTTTCGTATTTGTGTGGAGTGGTAATTTGTAAACTTGAGTAAATGCGGGAAGGAAAGACAACCTTGTACTTTGTTTTTTTTCCTGCATCCTCTTGCAGCCAGGTTGTGTGAGAGGATGGTCGGTGCTGCTGCTGCTGTGCCTTTTAACACAGCAGAATTTGTTGGCTGGTGCCGAGTGGGAGACTTTCACTTACATTGTTTACATCCTTGTTCTTCCATATGTGTATGAATATATGTTATATATACTACTTCATAGATGATAGACTTACTGCTATCTTACACATGTGTATGATAACAGTTTATTATATATCATACTGAGGGATTTAGTACTGTAATTCTTGCTAGCTTTCCTTTAAAATAGTAATAACGTGAATAATGGCTGTTTAATCACCTACTCCTCTTGGCAGCTGTTTCGACAGAAGACTTAACAGCATAATATATTCCTGGAAGATCCTGTCATACTCGCTTTGCAGGTGTTAAAGAAACTGATGTCATGTTTTACCAACAGTGCCAACTGGCATACCGCTGTCTCTGCTTGAATGTACGCAAAACTCTTCAGAAACTGGGAAAATGATATATTTTAAAGCATAAGGAGTGGCTCGAAAGACTTCAGTCTGTCATACCAGTAATTTGCAAAGAGCGGAGTTCAGACATCTTGGTAGCTACATAAGAAAAGGTCTGTGATGGCAATATTCCCAAGAGGCTTAGAAAAAAATACTTAAAGTTTTGTTAAACTTCTATCTTTAGAGTTGCTTGCCTTTTTTTTATTTTCCCCCTCCTCGTAGAAGCAGCTTCCATCTTCACTTTTTTTTGCTGTTGACAGGAGATGGCTTTTCTATTAGTATGCTATTGCCTATGGGGAGCAAATACACATGCTAAATTCTATTAAAAGTAATTCCAGGGCTCACCCACGCATGCAGTAATTATGATTGTGAGCATCCAAGGAAAATGAGTGTATAATATCTTAATTAAAGCAGAGTAATACAATTTTAGTTACAGATTAGATAATTTTAAGACTTCAGAATGTTAGATTTGCTTTTTATTTTCATGTAATTAATATTGTTATAGCTATTTTGATAGTACATTTCCTTGTTAATGTGAGGTTTTTGGGGGGTAGGAAAATGTTCAAAATGTGAAAGTCTAATCAATTAGAAAAATTCTGTTTATTTTGGTAGACTGTATTTACTTGAAAGTCACTTAGTTACTTGCCCAAGAAAAAAATTGCATGCATGAGAATGAAGAAAATAATTTTTGTAGTACACTATATAACCTTGGTTTCATCTTTCTCATTAACTTCAGTAGTATACTGAAGTTTGTTGGTTGAATCTCCAGTTTGTTTTTTTTATGGTAAATTTGAGCTCATGTAGATGTTAATGTTATCTTGAAGCCAACCTGTGTTCTGAATCTTAATGATGCTGAACTGATTTTGCAGTAAAATAACTGAGTTGCACAGGCTGGAGCTGTCCCACTTATGTTTAAGACACCCTGTGTGGTCGCTCTGTAGAAGTCAGTAGCAATTTTTGATGTATAGTTTAGAATAACTACCCTTTTGCCAACTAAATGTATGGCTGGAAATCACAGGTAACTAAAAATGTGTCTATACCACCTCTAGTGATTAGTGTGTTCTGTCCACTTAAGGAAACCTGTGAGAAAGTAGTTAGCTTGAGTACTGGCAGCATGATGTTTAGCTTGGGATAAGTGTTTGATTGTTACCCATTTTCTCGGGTAACCTACCGTGAATTTCTTTATACTGCAGCTACACTGATCTCAAAACTGCCAAAGCAAAATTACTGGTTGTACAATCAAGTTTAAAACTCGTCTCAGCATTTTCACATAGCACTGCCTCAGGGCAATCTTCGTACAGGATCTCAGCTCTTGACTGCTACTCAGTATTATAGAATCATAGAATCATTTTGGTTGGAAGAGACCCTCAGGGTCATCGAGTCCAAACATAACCTAACCCCAGCACTAAACCATGTCCCTAAGAACCTCATCTAAATGCCTTTTAAACACCTCCAGGAATGGTGACTCCACCACTGCCCTGGGCAGCCTGTTCCAATGCCTGACAACCCTTTCCGTGAAGAATTTTTTCCTAATATCCAATCTAAACTTTCCCTGGCACAACTTGAGGACATTTTCTCCCAAGTAGTAAGTTATAGGATGAGAGACCGACATGCTCCATGTTACAACGTCCTTTCAGACAGTTGTAGAGCGCTACAGTACCAGGCTTGCTTCATCAGGCAGAACTATTGTTTCTAGTCTGCTGAATGATTATCTAGATCCTGTTGGTATTTTCCTGAATTTCAGTTTTGTGGGATTTAATCGTAGTCCACAGGAAAAAATCCTTTCATCCATTTTAGAAGAGCACGTGCCAAGTGCTGTGCTGTCAGCAGGAGAATGGCAGGCTCCTCTGTGTGCTCCCTGCCTCCTCAGGCTCTGTCACCGCTGAAGACTTGGTTCCTGCTCTCTGCCAGCTGCCCCAGCTCTCCTGCTGCCATGAATTTCCACCTTGAGATGTTCATCTTGCTTCTGGCTCTCCTAATTATGCCTTCAACACCTGCAATACTTTCAGTTCCTGTCATGCCATCTTCAGCCTGGGCTAATCACCATTTCCTTGGGGAGTTTAATTATTGAATCATAGAATGTCCCGGGTTGGAAGGGACCCACAAAGGTCATTGAGTCCAACTCCTGTCTCTGCACACGACAGCCCCACAGTTGACGCATTTTTACATGTATTTACACCTGGTTGTTTCCCTAACTGGGCAGCAATCAGGTCCTTCCTTGGCATTTTTCACGTGGAAGCTGTTAGAAGGGTTTGGCATAGAAATGACTGCAGAAGGGCAGCAGTTACTCCAGCTGGAGCCACTAACTCTGTGTCATCCCAAGATGTGTGCAAGTGATGGGTTTGTTTTGCAGAACCCATCATGTAATGGTCTTGAGTCAGTGGAGGCAGCTGCACTTGGGGTTGAATTTCAGGGTTTTTGCAAGGAGATCTGTGTCAGGGCGATTCCAGACTAATCCCGTCAGACTTCTGAACAGGTCAGCAGAGACATAGAGTCCTTTGCGCAGGAATGCCATGTCCTAGACAGAAACCATCATGACTGTGACTACATGCCAATGTAGGTACTCCAGCCTGTGTGTATTTTAGAAACTTTGATACCAAGCTTCTAAGCTGACAGCATTTAGGCCCTGATAAATCAAACTGTATGAGAATGCTAATTTTGTATATAACGTGCACGGCTCCAACCATCAGAGTTATCTGCTTAAGGGAGATTTCCAGTCTCACAGGCTTTCACATTCTGTATCCACAAATGTATAATCCATCTTTAATTTCAGTGGGTACTTCTAGCAATAATTACCAGAACTCTAGATGTATAAAAAGTGTTAATCAGGAAAATGCAGCTAATGGATTTTGCTGAATTAAGGTAATGAGCTAATCCAAGACGATTCACTGCAGGTTGTGGTACTGAACTTGATATACATTACAATACTTCACTGTTTCAATGATTTATGGACTTGTCATTTTATCTTATATAAGAAATTGGGTAAAATGACCTTGGAAGGATATTTTCATGATTGTTTTTAATACATAAGGGGAGGAAAAAAGCAGAAAAAATTACCCAAAGTATCGGTATGCTGTAGAAGTCATTTAGAACTTCAATAGTGTTGTCAAATGTCTGTGCTGTAAACAGGATTTAGACAGATATAGTCTGCATAAGGAGATTCTGGCTTTTTACTTCTTTGAACATTAATAAAATCTTTGAGTCCATTCCCCAATTTAAATAATGAATGAGCTATTTTCTTAGTGCTCTCTCACATATATACCCTCAAGAAATGTGTCTTATGCACTAAACAAAAGCTAGGATCATTTTTTTGTTTGTTTATTTCTTTATGTCATAGGAGTTGTATTTCATGTGCCTCTATCCACACTCCAATGGGTATGTATTAATACTCGGAAAATGTCTAGGAGAGGTAGGCCGTTGCACAGAAAATAGGAATGCTGTGTCCTCTGTTACTACTTTGAATGTGGTAGTGGTTCCAAATACAGCAGCAATAGAAAAATCCTTTTATTCTCTTCCCAGAACTGCCTTGAAAAAATAGTCCCTGTATTCTGTGCAGAAGTGCTTTTCTGGGATAAAGCTCTTGTGCAAACCTACGTTTTAGATTCCTATAATCATATGTCTACACTGGCCTTAAACCTAAATGTTTCAGTGTAGTCTATACGCAGAAAAATACTAGAACTTAAGAAATCAAATTAGATGCCTTTTAGACCAAGGTCAAGGTCTTGGACATGAAATAAGAATTTTTGAAAGTAGTATTAATCATTTATTTCCTGCTCTGTAAAAACAACATTCTGGGTTTATTCCTTTTCTCTTTTACATTATGTTTTAAAATTAATGTTTTTCTAATTTTTGGTAAAATAAGTGTATTAAATTCTGTCATAGTCTACCGTTGCTAGTTTTTGTTCTACATTGCTTCTCATTCTTAAGTACACAAACTGTGTTTTATGATCGAAGCTCTTGGTCTCGGTTAGGTTCCCTTACATTGCCCCTAAAGGACTCCCATGACAAAGTTACATACCCGAAGTTTTAAGGCTAGGTCCAAGTCACCTCTTTTTGTGGCAATGCAGCAAATAATCAGTGGGGCCTGGGCTGAGAATGGAATTAGAAATTGTATGGCTACAATACCCTCTGCTGATGAAAAGTCAGGCAAGTAGCCATTTATGAAGCTGTTCTGGCTGGTTAATTCAGACGTGTTTTGCAGCTGCTTCATCTATATCACGGAAAAATGTTGGCCTCAGACTTACTGGTCTCAAAGACGGTTTATGTATACTTACCCGTGACTTTTTCTGTGTGAGAGATTGCTTGGGTGTAGGTGACTACAATGAGAAGCAGTGGCAATGCAAGTTCTTAGCTGAGGTATAGGAAAAGAACATAAGCTGCAATCTGATTTAGGTTACGATTTAAGAAACGCTGAAGTTATATACTCTTTGCTTATTCACATCCATAGTATTGTGTATTACCTATTTTGAACCATCAAGGGAATGATAGCATTTGACATAGCTATAAATAATGCGAATGTCAAACATCTGTTGCTGTGGGGCTTTGGAGTCAGCAGCCTGGCTGCCAGGGCTTTCCCTTGGTGTCATGTTGATAATATTTCAGTGACAGCTAAAAAGAGAGTTCTGTCAGTGCTGTCTCTGTGTCAGCTGCCAAACCACAAGGCACAGACTTAGAGTAAATCTTTTCCATCAATATATATGTTTGAGTAACTGTTAATTAAATCCGATTTGACTTTGGTTACTAATCTGCCTCCTGGATCAATCAATACATGCCTCCTCTTCTGAACCCAAGTATTTCTTTGTGTTTAGAAAGTGTGGTGGTAACACAGTATTTCAAATGTCTTGTGCTTTGCAGACGGAGCAAAGAGTGCTTGCCATATTCAGAAGGGTTTCCAACTTTATTTTGGATCTGAAATAATGAGTTAGGAGAAACAAACAATATCAAGAGAATAGTGTAGGGAAGAAGTTAAAATAAGTTATGAATAGTGTGTTCTTATGTATCTTCTTGGTGTAGCTGGGATGTTTTTATTATTGTTTGGGGAAATAAAACTCTGACTCTTCATCTTGGTAGATGTATTGCATACTCAAGTTTAAAAAGCAGAACTCTGATTTTTCTCTTTTTTTCCCCAATATTTGACAGTGTGTATTGTGTAAAAAGAGGAAAAGCAGGCCTTAACTGAGGCAGTAGGTTCCAAGTTGATGTAAATCAATGTACTTCTCTTAAAGCCAGTGTTAAGCATTCCAGCAGAGGGTCTGGTTTTCATACCTCTGTGGACTTGAGTCCTGTCATGAGTCTCAAGGGAAGTGGGTCCTTTTGAAGAGGTATTTTTATTCAGCCTTCCTGACTTTTGTTTGCTTTTACTTTGGAGCTGGGTGTCACTGAGGAGTGACCTTACAAGGGTCATGAAGACCTCAAGGACTTTGTGATGCCACCCTCACTTTTTTTCCCTGCTCAAAACCCAAACTTCTCAAAACCCAAAAATGATTTGCCCTCTGCTATGTTGAGAGGGAGGATGTGTTGGTGATTGTAAAAGCTACAGTGCAGAAAATGTGTAAGTTTGAAGTATTAATTACTACTCTACAATGTGTATTCAGAGAGGGGAGTTACTGAGTAGAAGAAAGAGGTCTGTGGCTCATTTGCAGTGATGAGTTACTTTGTGCTGGCTGAGGTTTCCAGTTCAGTTCTGATGCAGGCTATTCTGAGACTTTTGAAGGCTTTGTGCTCCTAAATTACGGTCTTGGTGTTGCAAGTGGGAAGTTTTTTCTCAGCTTGATTCCATGTCTGAGGCCAAAGCTGGTTTAACTGAGATCGAAGTCAAACTACTTGAAGCAGTATTTTCAGTTTAGTTCTGTTTATATGATCAATCATATACAACAAAAGAATTGGTATCCCTCGAACTTCTATATTAACTATATTCTCAAGTAATCATAGGGTTCATTCTTTTAAATTAATCCAGTACTAATGTTTAAGTTATTTTTTTAAATACTGAATCATCACAAACTACAAAAGGGAAAGAAATGGAAAACCATTCATCTAAAAGGAGACACAGTTACCATTTTCTTCTCAATACTTACCCATGCTTAGCTCAAATTACTTTCTGTGTGAAAGAGCTGCTATGCTATTTTCTTAAGTGCTATTTTGAGAACCTATCAATTGGTTTTTACAAAAGTTAATTGGTGATGTGAAGGAAAGTAAGAACTGCTTTTTAAAGGTAAATTGCTGTTTAAGGTGGTACAGTCATGTTTTCAATATCCATTTTGGAAGAGAAAGCAGAGTAATTTCATTAAGAAGTATTAAATAATCAATTAAAAATTATTAATTTAAGATCTTTCAATCTGTTCCATATCTCAACATTTTTAATATACAAAAAAAATGTATATAGTGTTTTGCAAGAGGTGGCACATTGTGATAGATGCTATGAAATCCTGCTTTCAGATACAACATGACAATGTGCCTCAGATCTCTGTGCACTAGCAGGCTACTCTATCTCATTTGGAAGTTTTCATTATGTTTTGTAATTGTGTCTGACTTGCCTCCCCCCCCAAGGAAGCAGAGAATCATAGAGTTGTAGAATCATTTAGGTTGGAGAAAACCCTTAAGACCAAGTCCAACATTTTACCTAACAATGCCAAGTCTACCTCTAAACCATGTCCCTAAGCACCATATCTAAACTTTTTTTAAATACCTCCAGGGATGGTGACTCAAAATATACCTTTTGGTTTTTACTGTTGTCTTGTTTTACCTCTTTCCTACACATAACCTCTTCTGTTCTCTATTTTCTTACTTTACCAAGGCCATGTTCACATTAAATGCCTAAGGTGATGTATATTGGAGTACATTTGTTGTAGTGAGAGTTGCTAGAGCAGTACAAACTACAGTTCGTAAATTAATACCTTGCTGTTGGATTGTGAATTCTCCTGGGAATGGTACTGGTAGACAGTTATATGCCATTTAAATGACTTTGTGTCTTCTGTTTTGTTAGCAATTGAAGTCATGTAAGATTCAAATAGAAGCCAAAATAGAACCAGATTTTTTTGCTAGTAAATACTTGGTTTTTGTGTGTGTGTGTTGAGTGAGTTTGTTTGTTTGTTTTGGGGTTTGGGTGGTTTTTTTTTTTTGTTTGTGTGGGGTTTTTTTTGTTTGTTTGTTTTCTTTTTTTGGTTTTGTGGTCTGTGAGGTTTTTTGGTTTGGTTGGGTTTTTTTGGTTTGGTGGGTTTTTTTGGATGTGTTTTTTTGTTTGGTTGGGTTTTGTTTGTTTTTTTGTTTTGGTTTCTTTTGAGTAGTAATGTTTATCAGTATCTCCTAATTTTTTTCATGCTGCATTCTGAACTCTGGGAATCTGTTCTGAAATGTTCAGCTGAACAGCCACTGGGATGTTACTTGAAGAGGTTGTTTAATTCATAGCAGTGCAATAGTACAGAGTTGATACTCAGTGCAGTGTCTCATCTATGTGTAAATAGTATCTCTTACCCAGTCCTGTGCCTCACCTGCATCTGAGGTGTTGACTTTTTCAAGAGGGATATCCCATTCTTTTTTCTTTGGTGTTAGAATCGTCATACAAAGAGGAGGTTTGACAGTTCAAGGTGTGCATGTGAGCAACACAAATCTGATTTTTTTAATGAGGTTTAGCAAACAAAACGCAGAGTATGAATTTTGACTCTGACACATAGATGCCTTGCATGATGCCTGGAAGTTTGGTAACTATTTATCCTAGTTTTAAAAAGATTATTCTGGAAGATGTAGTGTCTAGTTTAGTGTCAATGCATCAACACTGCATTAAAGATTGCTGAGAGATGCAGTGTTTGTTTCTTTTCCAAACCCAAGAGAAGGTTATATTTTAGTACTAATAAAATACCCTATGCATTGCATCAGGATTTGTTAGGGAGGAAAAAAAAACAAACCAACAAGCCACCAAATATGTAAATGAAACTTATCATAAAACTTTGGTTATTTTAATGACTGATTGTTCAGGACCATGAATAAGCTACCTGTGTGGTGTGGGGCGGGGCTTGTTTGTTTGTTTGGCTGGTTTTTTTTCCCCTCTCCCTTTTCTCTCTCTGTTAGTCAGATTTGTTTGTTGGTTTTTTTGTTGTTGTTGTTTTCTTTTTAGTTTACACAGTTGCTGTGTTCCTTGAATGCTATTCTTACATCGTGTGAAACAAAGCACCCAGCGGTCCTGTTGTGCTTGTCTCCAAATTTTCAGGTGAACATTCTGGGGTTAAAATGTTTTGTTTGCTGTTGAAATTATTTTATTTTTCCATCATAAATTTGAATTTGGCTTTTGATTTGATCTGAACCTTTTCTGGAGGCTGAATTTTGCTGTCAGCAGAAGGTGCACCTTTGGCAATTCTTCAACGAATTCTTCACAACTTGAATTGTCAAGTCCTCGAGGCAGATATATTCGTCTGCATGCTCAGGGCCAAGCAGGCCATCAGGATTTAACAAATAAAGAGAATAAGGATTATTAATTATCTTAGCTTTGTGTAGCTTTTTTAATAGAGAAATTGAGAAGATTAATTAGGTTCATGTTTGTACAGTGTTTTCAAGATGTATATAGCTGCCAAGTATTATTATTGGTTGAAGTCTCATAGGAAGAAAGGAGATGTTTAACAGGAGCTGTAGCTCCGTGATTATGAGACATCACATATTCGGAGTTCTTGGTGTCTGGCACATTATCTTTTATACCTATTAAGTAACTATACAGGAAGGATGTGCCATGGCAATTGTTAAACTGAAAGAAAAGGCCATGCTTGTTTTAGTGTTCTCTGTGAAACAGAAAGTCATGATACATCCAAAAGGTAGAATTCTTGTGATAGTGTTGATTGCTAATAGCTATACTCTACATAAATAAAATAGGGCTTCTGTAGGAAGGCTTCTCATCTCAGAAAGGCCTTATCCTGGTGGTAGGAATAGGTTTTGTTAAACCATGGCTCCTGCTAGGGCCAGGATTAGAGGGAAGCATCTCCGAACAGAGATTGATCAGAAGTGTCCAGTGGGCAACTCACCTTGTTAGGCTGGGTAAGAGAGGCATGGGAAGGAGGTTTATAATCCAGCCTCTCAGGACCTTCTTGTGCCTGCACAGGAGTTTCCATCCGAATTAACACCACCAGTGGGTGCATGATCTGCTGTGGATGTGCTGAATTCAATCAGTACATGCTAAAAGCCTCTTATGTTTGAAGTCACGTTGTGAGGATGGGAATAGATCCATATTTCCTGTGTTGTGGTGGTGTATGTTATTATTACTTTTTTTTCCCTCTAATGGCTTTGCCCTGAGCTATTCAAGTCCAAACCACACTTAGGATATCAGGCAGCTTTACAGTGCTCCATAATTCCTGGCGTTGCAGACTGTCCTTTCCTATTGCATGGATGATGTATTTTTCTTTTCAAGACATCTTCTGTGATTCGCCTTAGCTAGCATGTGAAGCGAGCTTCAAACGTCGTACCTGATCTCTTTCCTTTTTGATTCAAGGGCATCTTCCATGCGTGGAATATGACAGAAAATATCTTTATACTGGAAGGGAATTATTGGTTTCTTGGTGCAGATATTCTCTGAAAAAAAAAAGTCAGTTCTGAATTTTGACAGGTGGCTTTACTGGAAAGTCGCTTTCCAAGCATCAGCTTTCTGCAGGATCACACTTGAAAATAGGAAGTGTTTTATTTCTTTTTCTGTACTGATGAATTTAACCTACATGTTAGTACCCTAATATGGCATAATACAGTTTGTTTACTCCTGATGACTTGATAGTGTAGTAATGATTGTACAGAATCTGCTTTATATGAGGAAGGCTTCATGTCCACCTGTTAGGGAAAATTAGTGATTACTGTCCCAGACGTGATCCTTTTTGTGGCAGCGGGTAGTGCCAGGACATCTGCAGATCAAAGTGCCCCTTTTCAGCTTTCAGGATTGTTTCTGAATTTCCCTGCTCCAAACAAGTTAGAAACCTTAAAAGATCCAGTTGTCTTGCAGTACCAGAGCCCTGAAAACTGTTCTGCTAAAAGATAATACAAAAACTGGAGGGAAGCAATTTTCAGATAACAGGTTGTGCAACAATAATCTATTTACTCTTCCGTATTGTTGTGATGGGACAACATCAGATAAAGTAGTTCAGTATTGCACTTAGTCTTCACTGAGGGGTTTTTTCGCTCCTCTCTCAGAGGTAAACTCTTTTCTCGGTGCTTTCTATTCACTTGTATTTCTGGAAGACAATGTCTGAAGAATATCTCTGTTATGTCCCATGAAAAGTGTACATCAAATTTGCTATTTGAGGGAATTTTAGAATTACGAATGTAGTGAAAAACCTTCTGAAAGCCTGTTCTCCATCTGAATTCTCCTTCCTGCAAAAATGAGTATCTGGAAAGAAGGCAGGTAGAGCAAGTTAGATGGCCTCAACCTCAGGGTTATAATATTGTACTATGAATATTTTCTTTTTTTGAAAAGCATTCTCTCTATCTCACTGTTCTTGTATACTTCATTTCATTGTTTAAAGGAAGAATTACATAAATAGAAGTAAAAGCTTTGGGGAAAAATAAGATACCAATCTTTCAAAAATCCAAGATAGGCGATTTGAGATGAAAATACAAAATAAAAACAAGTAAAACCTTGGGCAAAATATTAAGATCCCAGTGTATGGTTGAATAAGTTTGTCTTTAAGTCAGGACTTCAGAAATAGTCCTGAATGCCTAGGAGACAGGCGCTCTCGCTTGTAGGTGTTAGAATTTGGGATCCAGTGAGCCGAGGTCGATGTGCTGTTCCTGGGGCTGCAGCTCTGGGGCACGTTGGGGAGGAGGCATAAGCTGGTGTTGCTGCCAAAAGGAGCAAACCTCTGATTTCTTAGCAGCTCTTTCCAGCCTCCTCACTGCCCTCATGCTTGTAGTTGCAGTTTTACATGGCTGTGCTATGAACTGAATCAGGAGGCTGGTGCAGATTTAAATTAGCCCAGTAAAATGAAGTGCAGTTATTTTTAACACAGATGAGTTAACTGACCCTGGTTAATTGTATGGGTCTTAGACCAACAAGATCTTATACACAAGGAAGGGAAAAAAAGCAAAGAATGGGGCTGCAGTGTTTTCTCAAAGTGCTCTCTGATTCTGGCATAAGATGAGCCTGGAAACACAGTTTGAGACCATCCTAAGAGCTGTGAATTATGCTCAAGAATAAACCAGTGTTTTGTCAGCTGTATACCTATAGTAGATCTGGTGGGTTTGTTATCATTCTTCACTGTTTTAATATGTCAAGGAGAATTCCTCTTTATCAAATATACATTTATTTGCACCAGCTGTTTTTCTGTTGCTTTGTGGGACTCAGAATATATACTGTGTATGTACGTAGTACACGTAACATACCCAGAAGCAGAGTTTACTCAATGTGATCATAGCGATTATAGCTGCTTTAAAAATAATTTTACCTTTCAGTACTCAGGATGCTTGCGAAAATAAACAATGAATCCAATGCAGGAATTCTCCCTTTAAATATAATTTCTCAGTCAAAATTTTGTTAGACTTAATTGAAATTTCTTTGACTGGGTATGAATAAAAGCTAAGGACCTCAGGATGTAGTTTGTGGAAGGTTTTCACACCCTTTCTTAAGCAGGAAAACATGGCAGGTATAAAACATATTAATCTGTGCCTATTATTTGGCACAGGGCCACAGAAGGCTGTCGGCATAAGTAGGAGCAAATTAACGTGGCAGTTCTCACGCTGGAGTCATACTGTGTTAATTCAAGGCTTCAAACTAGATAATATGAAACCTGAATTGTGAGTGTAATGTTTAGGGCTCCACAGTTGGAGCTGTTCATCATGATAATTACAGCCATGCCTGGGATTCTCGGCCGCTCAGGTTACAGTGTTTTACATGCTTGATTTCTAATGGAGTACACAGCGGCTGTGCATTAGTTAGGGCAAACAGGTTGCCACAAAATAGACTCGCAGCTCGTTTGTAATGACCACCTGAGGAGAAAGAAGCTTCTTGAGGAACAGAGTGAGCTCAGTGGTCGTGCTTGGGCAGGGTTGGAGTTACGGTTTCATCGGGGTTCAACGTCACAGTCTGTTTCTTTTATTAAACTGCAGCGGATCTGTTATTTTCATTTCCTATTATGTAGCAGCTTCTGAAACTGGCTGTTAGTATTTAACCCGTATGCAGTATATAACTGGTATGTTAATGGGTTGTTTCTCTGGTTTGACAGGACGTGCACATTTCTTAGTGGTTTAATCAAGATGGCAATGCCATGACAGCATTGATTTAGTAACATAACAGTCTTTGTGCTATGAAGCCTGGTAAGACCCTGAGAGGTGCCATTGCCTCATTAGAGGAGGCACTCTACACAAGCAGGAAAACACCTCTCCTTTGAAAACCTGACAGTTAGAGCCCAAAATTAGTTTACAAAATTTGCTGTGCCTTGTGTATAAGCCAAGCCATTTGGGGTCAGTGTGGCAGTGTGGTTGCATCTGGATACAGACTTAACTTACAAGAGAATAGATCAAGTCTTTCAGACAGAGAGATGTGGAAGATACGGATGATGCTGACACCAACATTTGCAGAAGCTCTACCTCAGCATTGTTATATTTTCAATGCAAAGGGTTTGTGTTTATGCCATTGTTTATTTCTAGCTCTGCCTCTTTATTTTTAAGCTTTTCAGGCTGTTTTTAGTGTGTTACTGTCTGTGCACTTTTTCAGTTTCTGCCTGTTTTACTTGTCACTTATGCCAAAAAGGGGCAATGAAGTATGGCTGAGGAGACTAGACAGTGGCAACAGGTTATGTGTGCATGAGGGACAACTAATGAAAACATCAATTCAAAATGCTACGTTTTCATAGATTTTGCTTCCGATTCCTCTGCTAATTCAGTGTAAAGTTATTTTAAAATAGTTCATTCTTGTCAGTGTTGTTGTGAAATGATGATGCTCCAGAGGTTGATGTCCAGAATAAGGATTCATGGAGCTGATTGCTGCTTCTGTGCCTGGTGCTGACTTATTGTTTGGCAGCTGGCAACTCGTGTAGCCTCCGTCTTCACTCCAGGGTCATAATTTGCTTGGACATAACTATGCCTCTCCCATCATACTTTTTCAGGTCTTTTTCTTCGTAGGTTTCAGCATTCAGAATAAGGTATTATGGTATATTGATATACAATTCTCATAGTGTTTGGGTTCCATTTCAGAGTCATTCTTACATAAAAACATACACAGTTAATCTGTATGCTGTGTAAATACATTAACAATATTCATCATTGACATAATCTCCTTGCAACCTAATTGATTTCAGAGGCGTTGCAAAACCAAGTTCTCGCTCATTTTTAATCATTTAAAATATACAGACTTTGCTTAGACTTTAAAAGATTATTAATGAGTTTTGTGATCATTTGCATGATCATTGAAAGGTGTCTCAGTTCTGTATTGACATTACATTACAGTGATCTTCCAGTGGAATATGTAAATGTAATTTAATACTTGTCAGCGTTTCTGGAAGGCACAGAGACTTCAGTGACTGAAGTGCCAAGTTGCTTGGAACAGCATCTCCCAGGTCTGTTGTGATTTACTTACTTGGGTCTCATTTCTGAAAAACAAGCAGTAAGATAAAAAACCTCCTTTAACATTGGAATGTCAGCTTTAAAATCTATCCCTTTGTTTCTTTCAAAAACATACATACTGTCTGTATATTTACGTTGTCTTGATTCTGACTGTCAAACACAGGTATTTCTGCTGAATTGCTGAGCTACTGATGACCGCGCTGAATACGTACAGTCTTAGTGTGCTCTTCTGTGTCGAGTGTGCAATTGAAATTGTAAGATATAGTTGGTGTCAGATTGTCTGTTTTGTCTTGTACTGTGGCAGATTTTGGACAGAGCTGCTCTATAATAAGTGGACATAGGAGCTAATGTGCTCGGAGTGTACGGCCTTCTGCCAGTGGTCCTGGATAAGCGACATCTAATAGCTACTGCCTGTGCTCAGGTGGGCACGGTAACACAGATGGTAATGATGGCGCCTTCTGCTCTTCTTGCATACCCAGCAGAAAGTAACCACAGTCTATTCACAGGTAGTTGAAGCATTTCTCAGGAAACTTTATTTTATTTGCTGAAGGAGGCACTAAAGTACAGGATGATGTTGTTGGAGTGATGGTAATTCCACGTATTACATTGTGTTTTTTCAACTATATGTTTGTCCAGAGTCACTACTATTTAGCCCAGAATGAATCTCTCTGTGAAGAAAATGCTTTCAACTGGAGTTCTAATACTTGTAGGCTGTAATTTTTAACATCAACACCCCAACACTTCATGTGAGAAATAAACCACAGGCTATGTCTTTACAGAAGTTAGCACATTTTTAAGTGATCATAACTGACCTGCACTTTTCATATCTGTGTTGTTGTTCACACTACTGCAGAAATGAAAGCAACTATCATCCAAATGTGATATGTGTATCAAAGCTTTTCTGATTATTTTAGACAGCTAAACTGCGATGTGAAGACGTTACCCTATGAACAGTTGGCCTCTCATGTTTTGCTTCCTTCCTTGTGTAAAGCATCTTATGGAGCTGGCAGTTCTGCAGGGTCTGAACTTGATCTTAATGAGAGGAGAAGCAGTAACACTTTATATGGAGGGTTCATATCAGTCATGACAACAAAATGTGCAGATATTCTTTGGGAGCAGAGTACTACGAAAAGAAATGATGTAGTTTAAGCCTTTTTGATACCATGTTATCAATAGCTAAAATCAGTTATTTTGCTATATGGGCTATTTAGCAGATGATTTGTTGTGATTTATACCTCCTTAAAGATATTTTTCATGTGTTTGTTAACTGTAAAGGAGACTTTATGGCATTCCTGTCATCTATTACACCTGTATTAATTTTTCAGGAGAAATATCTTGCAGCTTAGGATTTAATAAAACGATATGTGATGATAAAAGAGGTCTGTTTCTTGTGTAGACTGGCATAGGTCTGTGTTCCATGGGATGTGGTTTAAAGAAACTGGATCTGAGGAAAGTGTGCGATTAATCTCATTCCTCATAAGCCGGTGACATGGGGGTGTCCTTAGCAGCAGTGGCGTTGCTGTTGAGGCTTTGCCTGGACAACTGGTTGTCACGTGTTCTCAGCGGGAACAAGGGCCAGACTCAGCTGGCTGGATGTTCTCAGAAACCAGCAAACCCAGAAACTCAGGGTGCCATCCGCTATTTCTGAGAACCTGACAAGCAAACTGGTCTGTTTGTAAGCACGGGCCCTGTGTGAGTTCAAATACAGAGGTCTCGTGAGGAAAATGTGGCACAGAGACACCCTGGGAGCGTGTGGCAGAATTGTTTCAGTGTACAAGCCATATTTCACAGTAGCTTTGGAAGTGATCTATTCAGACTTGCCTGGTATCAGGAAATCAGGCACAGTGAACAGGCTTAGGATATGGTTTGCTCTGGGAGGCAAGTTTTGAAGTTATAGGAGGGATGGGGTAGCAAATCACCCTGATTTCAGCCAAGGTAAAGGAACGTATTTGGAGCATAGCTTGTTGCTTTGCTGTCTCCTCTGTTAGAAAGACTACATAAAAACATGATATCTGAGACTTTTCAACAGTACATGTTTGTATATGTACATTGTGCCTATTTCTGTCACATATCTAGATAATGTATTCTGTGCTTTTGTGGTGAAAATCTCATCTCTATTTAACAAGCTCCCCTGCTGATTCCTGTTGGTCCTGAAATCAGATAGCAAGTTGGGTGAAAAGCTGAATGTTGTTACTTGAAGGGATTGTAAAGGAAGAAAATTCCCCATATTGTAAAAAATATGTTACCTTGTCTTTGGTTATTTGTGGCAGGTAGTCGAGTACCATTTGAAAGAATTCACATAATAAATCATTCCAAAGCTGAACACCTTTCTGCTTTTGTGACATATCATCACAAAAGGGGGTAAGTAATTAAATGAATGGTCGGCCTCAAAATAACATTCTTGTTTTCTTCTGTGATCATGATTCAATCAACCTAAGTTTTATGGGTTTCTGCTTGCAAAATATTATAGTTGTACACCTTTTCTTACCTGACCATAAGGTTTTAACTGTTCACTGTTAGAATATCCTTATGGTTTTTCTGTTAGCTTCATTTAACCCTTTGGGACAGAGGGAGGAAGGAATAATGCTGCATTATTAACAGCATATAGGTGATTTCATGTCAATATTGGTTGAGGAAACAACCACTCCAAAGAGAGAATCCAAATTAATCTTTAGTTCCACTCCCAATCTCTGAAGCTTTGGGGAAAGGACTAAGACTGAGTCTTAACCCTGAGTGCTATAACCATCTCTGTGGGGAATTTAGTTTGTCCTGCCTCAGAAGTGGCACAGCAGAGTTCAGTGCCTCTGTTTGAAGGTCAGCCTCTCTTCATATGTACTCATACGTTAAATTACCATTCACTACTGTGAAGTGTCTTGTGGGGGTATAAATGCAATTTCTAATTTTCTGCTGTATGTTCATGGTCACAGGTTGAAGATCCAGTTAAAATATTGGTCATAGCAAAATTGGTATAGCCTTCCACTGGAGATGGCTGAATAGCAGAGATGTTTCTATGTGAATCCTTGACACCTGCAGTCTGCATTTAGTTGGAAACTCCTGAAAATAGTATGTGGAAGGATATAAGGGTTATGCTTGGTTAACTGGTGTGCTCTGCAGCAATACTAAATAACACACAATTATCTGTAATTTTGGGGCATGTGGCCTTTAGAGTGGTCTCTCTACACTTAACACATCAATGTCACATTGAAAGTGGTAGTCAGGAACTAATGTTCATGGTCATTTCTCAATGGGAAGAAGTGAATTGCCTTTTTACTTTCTGGATTTTGGTGGGTCTGGTTTTGGTTTGTGTTTGTTTTGTTGTGTGTGTGGTTTTGTTTTTGTGTTCAATGAGAAATAGAGGATAAAAACCTAATTTACGTGTGTCAGGAAAGTGATATATGAAAGAAAAGACGTTGCAATAGACCATCTTCCTGGCTATTAACATCAGAAGCATAAATATTTTCACTGAGCATCCTGAAGATGATTGGATTAGGCACCAATGTTAGATATTCTTAAATGACATGCAAACTTTCATTTACCACTTTTTTTCTTCACTTAGGAATAAGAAATCAATTCCTTAAGTAGGATTACTTTATTTGCGGCTTTCCGCTGATCCATAGTCTATTTTTGTACTAAAGGTATGAAAGGATGGAGAGAATGCATTTTTCATGTTTGCCGGGTTTTTTCTTTTCTAATTCACTAGGAACCTAGAGACACAATGACGTAAAATCATGTTTCAAATATTTTTATTAATGTGTTGTATTTCTGTACCTATGCTCCTAATGTCAGTAATCTAATCTCCACTTTTGAATGGTGTGAATGATGTGTTGATCGATAACAGCTACTGACGTTGAGAAACTGACTTTTTTTTTAGTTTCAGATCAAATTTAGAGCTGGTATAACCAAGAGCTTTGAGGATCATACTAAAATCAGGATTATGATCATCAAGGAAGGAAGGGATAGTTTGCTTTGATTTAGTACTAAATTTTGTACTGAGAAAGATTTATAATCTCAAGTGACTTTGTATGCAAAGGCCAAAGGCCATTCCTGATTTGAAAACTGGAGATGCTATAGCTGATATATTTATTCCATGTGTAGTGATTGCTGTGCTGAACAGGGCTGAAGGGCTCAACAGTGTAGATAGATAAAGTTTGTAGCTCATAATTTAAGGTTACAGCAGACATTGCTGAAAGCCATAGCTACTCAGTGACCTACAGGAGAATTTCTCCATCTGCTTACCTCTCTGTTGTCCCTGACCTTGCTTCTGCTGTGCTAAATTTCAAACGTTTCTAAAAATGTTCCTTTTTTATTTGCTTATGTGACATCAAATAATCTGCTGATTCTTAGAAACAACTGTGTGTTTAGCCACATGGAGTTTAAAATTAGCAGTCCTGACTTAATTCCACAATTTCTTAACAAGTGTTCACATTTTGTTTAATGAGGACCTTAGTCCCAGAAACAGGATTAGAGCAGCTCTATGGCTGTGAGGGCTTTTTAGAGACCTTTTGCTTGGGGCTGCACACTGTCCACTTCATAGTGAGTGAGGACGAGGGGTTATGCTGTTTAGGAGAAAAAGGAAAGAAATGTCATGTTTGGAAATGAAGTGTAATAAATGAAGCAGCATACCCGAGTTGTATGAGAGAGAAGAGCTGAAAATGAGTTGGTGGGTGAGCTCACTCCTATGTGAGTAGTCACCGCTTATTTTGGGGTTGTTCTTTGGCCATTACTTTGTTCATCACTTAGGTGCTTTGACCAGTAGTTATTGGTCCTTACTTGGAAGTTTCTTTATACTAGTGGGTTCTGCTCGATGTCTAACTGGTTGTGTGGTATTAAGACCCATTGCCATGTTTACTTGCCCAGATCTGTCAAATGCTTTTGTTTTTCCCTGCTGGGAAGAGAGTGTGGGTGGGATTTGCTAATCTGAACAAATGGTTACATGTTCCAGTTTATTTAAGCTATTCTTTAATGTGTAATGACATGATTTTGTTTTGACAGATGAATGTTGTTTCTGTAGATCTGCAGTGACATTGCTCTATTTTGACTTTGTGCTGTCATCTTGGTACATTTATTCTGACACTGTTATATTTCATCTTGATACTGTATTCTTGATTTGACATTGCAATGCCACCTCCATAAATTTGTATTGACGTTCTTGACTCATTTTCTTGGTGTTTTTCAAAGTGAATGAAAGTCTGACACAGAATTGGGAGCAATATAAAGGCAAAATTGTGGAGATGTATCATAGAGGAATGAAAAGGGCAGAGATGGTGTTCAGTGGGGAGAAACCAGGTGTGTGAGAGGCAGGGATGGTGCTTGCAGGGAGCAATGTGACATTCTGGTAGGGGCCATCTGAGCAAAGCAAATGTGTTCTACTGACATGTTGTCAGTACAGCCTTAACTTTTTCATCTCCTGTGCAAAGACTGTAAAAGAAATCTGGATAGTTTTGCTCTAGAACGTACTCTGTTCAGTTTCACGTAATAATTGTCTTAGCATGACATGATTGCTGTTATGGGAGCAATTTTTTCCCCTTGATATCATTATTGATTCAGAGCTTTACGTCAATACCCAGGTTTCAGTATGTGATAGTTGAACAGGCAGACAATAGCATCCTTCCCTCTTTTGAGTTTCTTAGTGGTTTTCTAAGACAGCGTGTCCGCTGTTCAAATAAGGCAGAAAACAACAGAGTATTTTATGTTCTGCATCTGTACAGAAGGTATCATTGCAATTTTTAATGGGCATATTTACTATAGGCGGTATATGCCCCTCAATATATCCACTCTCTCTGCTGCTCAGTGCATCCTGGCTACATTATGATCGTGGTATGTGTAGCTCTGAAGATGCGCACTCTTTGTAAGGCTGCAGAAGACTCATTTGAACATCTTATCTGTCCCACGTATTTTGAGATTTTTCTGTGTGATTTATAAAGTACCTTCAGATTCTCAGCAGCAGTAGTGGTGGTTGAACAGAAAGTGTATTTGCTGTTTTATCATCAGTGTTTAGAAGGACCTAGGTTAATAAGAAAATCATGTTTGCAACTCTGTGTATATTGTCTAGTGCACTATTATCTACACGATGTCTGTTTAGTGTAGAAGTTGTTCAAACTTGTCTGTAAAGTATAGGGAATATCTGCTCAGTACAGAAATGCTATTGACCTTAAAATTGTTTAGTTGAAAATCAGTCTTTTTTTCTTTTGTTAAGAAAAAAAGAATGTTTTAGTCATTTAGTGCCTAGGATTTTTTTTTATCAAATATGTTGCCAAGTTGTTTTTTTTCTTCTTCAAATTTGAGTATGCTTCATCAAAATAATGTGAAAATAGAGGCAAAGTTAATGACACCCTTGTATCTCCATTTTGCCATCATCATAAAATCCTGAATCCTACTCCAGATGATTAGTAAATAAGATGAAGTAATTTAGCTGAGAGAATTGACTTGCTACAGTGCATGAACTGTAATTGTGATATTAATATCAAATAGAGTCAGTAATTTCCAGTTATATTCTGCTCTTGAGCATGAAGTACTTTCCCCTCTGAAACCCATGAGAGCTGCGTGCATGCAAATAACTGGAACCTGAGTCTTGAGGTCCCAGCCAATGAAATATATTTTGGCCTGTTAACTGGGAAAAAAGTATATTCATGCATTGCCCTTACCCTTTTCTATGAAAGGATTCCATAATACAGGTTGTGAAGGATATCTCTGGTGTTGGAGGTCAAAGTCTGACTTCTTACAAGGAGAAACTTTTTTTACCTTTAAGACAGCCAAGCATTGGGACAGGTCTAGAGAACCTGTCAGTCTCTATCCTTGGAAGTTTTCCAGAACCAGCTGGATTTAGTCTTGAGTAGAGTGCAGATGTAGTAATGTCATAGGTCAAAGGCATTCTAACTTTCTGATATTTTTTCTTTAACCTTTTTCATTTGTATAAGGCAATAAAGGTCCTATTCCTGACTCCATGTTGATCTCTCCAACCCAACAGAGTCTTCACTGAGGTTCTCCATGTCCACAGTCGTCGGCAACTGCAGGCTGGAAAAAATATACAAGAAATTTCAAAAGTGTCAGTTTACAGTGCAATTTCTTTGTAATAAGATTGCTAGTGTGCATCAGGAGGCAACAGGTTAAATAAAGCAAGAGCTACCAGTGAGAATAGACTTGTCTGTCCCAGTCTTTTCTGATGTCTTTCCAGTATTCCATGCTGGAAAGCTGCAGTTACACCTTGACACCTAGATGACTTATATTGTGCATATTCTTAAAGTTTAACTACTTCAAATTTTTAAAAGCAATTGAAAAAGAAGGAAAAAAAAAAACCCATGAAACAAAACAGCACTTGTTTCATAAGAGTTTTCTTGTCATAGCTGACTGAGATAACAGAAGTTGCAGCAGGGAGGAGAGCCAAATTATTCCAATATGTCATGATCTGTACAATTAAAGGGATGTATTTGTAGTGTCTGCAGGAACCTCAATCTCAATGGACTAAAAACAAAGAGGGGCCAAAAGGCTCTTTAAAGTAGTGTTTAATATGTCCACTTTAGATTTTAAACTTTGCTGAAATGCTTTTTCAGTGGTTTATTGCTGGTCGTCCACAACTTGAAGTCAGGTGGGCAAAATCATAACTTGACAGTGATGGTAATTTTTTTTTTTTTCATTTGCAGACTTAAAATTGCTCAAAAATTCTGCTCACTATTCTAGCATATTTACAGCATCTATTAATAATGGTCATTTCTCTTTTCCACTTTCCTGTCCCTTCTTTTAGGGAGGTGAATTGTTTAATTATGTACCATTTTTGGCTCATCTTCTCATAATTCTTGTTTTAGTTACTGGGCAACATGTGCTGGTGTCACACCTAAATGATTGTATTTTGAAAATGAAATCTTTGCAGTGGTCACGTGATAGTCTAGCCCACAAAATTCTGATTGATCATGTCCATGTGATAGTGTAGCTTTTAAATTGGTAGGTAGTGCTTTACTGGCAGCGCAACCTTGAAGACACCAGTTCTATTAAAGCCTCTGGATTAGGCTCTCAATTACCTTGAGTTCCAGTTTCATTTAGACTAACTTGGAAGAAATTACTAGCCTGCTGTAAATGTCTTTGGAACAAAAGCAAATGAGAAATTGCTTATTTTCCAGCAGGCATCTAAGGAAATTGCACTTTGTGTTTCAAGTGGTCACGGCTGAGCTGGGCTGCAGCCAGGCTGGGCTCGGTCTGCTGCTTGTACTGCCTAGTGGCAGTGGAAGAGGAATATTTCAAGTATCGCACAAACTTCTGGATTACCGTAAGTCAGGTTCCCCGTAGAGGGTTTTTGTAATCGTTGTTTAGTGCAGAACTGCAGGAGAACTCAGTGCAGGAGATATTGGTGTGGGAAAAGCTGATACTGCCAGATCCATGGGGAGCCATATGGATACTGCCATTGGCGATCTGCCGAGTGTGGCCATAGATGCCTCTTTTTTTTTTTTTGCTGTAGGGTTGCTATTGAGAATCTCCAAATGTAGCACAGCTGTTGCACAGGATTTGCATATCTGATACACTGCTGGTCCTGAAGAGCACTGCTTGTACAGGTCACTAAGCCGAGCACCTCACAGTGATTCAAATTCCCTGGAATCTCCGTTTTTATACTAGTGTGTATTTAAAAACTATTTTTTTCCTACTGTTTACCATAAGATAGCATCTGAAATTGCCTGGCTTTATGCTGTACTTAAACCAGAAGACATTTGTAGTAGCTGTTTGGTAACGATAATAAAACTTTGACTGCAAAGCTGCTTAGAATATATGAAGATAAAACTATGAGTTGAAAAAGAGAGGTGAAAGGGAAAAAGGAGAAAAAAGTGTAAAAGAAAAAAGTTCCGTTAGTATACAAATCCATGAAAATATAAATCTGAATATTAAAATATAAATTGCACAACCATGAGAAATGTTGGAGACTTGCTGAAAATGACTGGTGATGTTGTAGGTCCTAATTCTGCCATTAGGATGTCACATCAGTGAAATGCTTGTCTTCACAGATCAGTTTGCCAGTAGTCAATTCTCAGGACTGTGTTTACAGCATCAATTTTGAGCTGAACTACCCATTAATGAATAATAAAATCTGCTTTAAAAAAATCTCTGGCAGAGTCTAGCTGTTTCCCAAATGTTTGAGTAATTTATTGCTAAATGGATCACTGATATTTCAACAAAACAGTTCCCAAATCCTTGAAATTAAGAAAGCCAGAATTTTTTTCTTATAAAGTGTGCGATAGCTTTCAACTAAGATAATTGTAGTATGTCATTTGATTTATTAATTTTGTAGCTTCCCTCTTGTTTCACTGTATTTCTTTGCAGAGCTATAGTGTGTGCTTGGGCAGGGGAGGGAAAGGAACAGTTATCTATCTGGTTTTTAATAAGTGATGGAAGTAATTGATCTGAACGTGCTGATCACTTAATACCAAAACTGTTACGGAATTATTCCTTTTTTGCAGTGGTATTGTAATTTTCCCTTCATGTAGTTTAAATGTGAAGGGAATTTCTTTGTCAGCTATAAAAAGGAAAAATGTGTCTGTAACGATACAATATTCAGGTAAGTCATACAAGTCCTGTTCTTACATGACTGAGAAAAAGCCTTTGCACGTTTACATGTAACACAATGCATGTCCTTCTTTACTCTGATCCTACAATCAGTAGGTCTTTGCGTAGTCGTCTATACTAATCAACAAAACAATGGTACAGTCTTGCACATCGATGATGTTTTGCTTCTGTCAGCCCAAGTCACGATTTTTCCGCAAAATAATTTTGAGTTGCGTTTTCCCGTGATTCCTGTGGTGTGGTCTTTCTGAACAGCACCACTCTACAGTTCTTCACACATCTCTGCATGCTGAATAACTGCACTAGGGAGGAATTCTAGAGGTTTTAACCATGAGTAGCTACTGCTGATTTGCTCCAATGGGCTTTAAAGAGAGAAAAGGAGAAATGCGGTGCTCAAACACTCTATTCCCATACGTTCTTGGATTGGAGCAAGCTGCCTTACCCAGTGACTTTTATAGTAGTCTCAGAAGAAAATCCTCCTGGTGAACCCAAGGCAGGCAGCACTGAAGTGATTTTAAATATTAAGTACTACTGCCATAATTAAAAAAAAAAAAAAAAAAGAAAAGAAAATCAGAATGTCTTGTAGAGTCTCGGCAGTTTTTTATTTTAAGTGAGGAGTCCATAGATAGTGGAGAAAAACAGGATGCTGGAGAGAAAACAGACATATGACTTGAAGTAAATGAAACTATTTCAAGTTGGAAATAAACGCCCAGGAGCTGCTGAGCTTAGTCTGCACGTTACAGCAACACCTCACTAATCCTCTCGTGGTATAATTACCACATAGAAAATGTGCCTTTTCTCTTCCTGCTGTTTAACAAAGGTTTTACAGCAGGGTGTTGTACTGAGGGCTCATATTCCAGTTGACTTTATTGACTTGATGGAGTGTTCTATATTACATTTACTACAGAATTATGTTACAGCACAAATGTTGTGAAACAAATTACAGTGGTCAAAATAAATGAACAAATAAATGAGCCAGATTAACTAGCATGTGCCAGTTGTCTTCTACTTCTGTAGTCATGCAAAACAACTGTAAATACAGTGTAAACAGCCAGAAAGACCTCGATTACTCTCCTACTTGTTAATGCAGATTAACATGATGTTACTCTAAGCGATTTAAACAACAATTCTTGGAACAACCGATGAGGTTCATTACACCAGTGTAAATCTACAGCTTCTGGGTTTTGATACTTAAAACTTTAAAGTATCAAGCTGCTCATCACTCTTTTAAATGGTGCTGTTTGTGGAACTCATAATAGAAATGATCTGTATGTATTTAGTGAAGTGGGGGAAAAATTGAAGGGTTTTTTAGATGTTTGTTCTTGTAGCATATAAATTCTGTATATAACCTTAAAACAAAGCTTCCAAGATGCTAGTTTAATGTAATTTTAACAGATAATGGCAAGAGAAATTGCCTACTACCAAGTAAGCAAAGTGAGATAGAAATGTTATATCTTTCAATACCAATATGGATTTTGATTAATTTTGGAATCAGTAATAGAAAGTTTTCATTGAATTGATCCAGAACAGGCATCACTAACTTTATGGGTTTCATTTTGTGGTTACAAGCGATCAGTTATTTGAAAACTTGTTTGTTCTTAAACTTTATTGGACATCCTGCTGGTGGGAGGGAATTGCAGTAGTGCAATAATACAAGTATTGCAATACTCTTTATCTCCTTTTCACACTGAAAAGCATCTTACTTCATAAGCAGGATTATTGATTTTTATGGGGCTTTTCTTTAAGGTATTTTGTAGATAACTTGGTAGGGATGCAGTCTGGCCAATGTGTTTTAGGAGTTTTGACTAATGAGTCACAAAAGACATTCAAGAGTATACCTGAAGGATCTTAAGCTCTGGGCTTTCTTGTTTGCAACAGTACGTTCCCTTTCTAAGACTTGTTAATGTAGTGCTATTGTAGTGAATCTTTCTTTGATAACGAGGAAATACACTGACTGCATGGACTGGAAAACACCTGTGAAGTAAAGGCTTATTATTATTTGCAGAAACTTTTGTGTGTGTGTGTGACAAACAGTAGATTTCACTCTAAAGAAGGAAGAAGTCAAGTTTTACAGTCAGGGAGAGGAAACATGGTTTGAACATGGACAGGTAAATGGTAGAATTGCAGGACAGTGAGTTAGGAGACAAAGAACCGGGTATTGCCTCATGTAAACTGCGTAGCTTTCCTAATTTTAGCAGATCCTAGATCAGGTCTAGCACCCGAGTTCTTGCATATTCTTAAATTAAACTCTAATGAGTGGCATTGATATGTCGTCTTGCCTCTCGTAGTCTGATAAAGTGAGAGTCACACTGACCTGTGTCTGCTCTTGGGCTGTTCCCTTTTCTGATGTAGCACAGAGCATCACCATGGGCCACTGGTACAAATCGTGATGTAAATCTCAGGAGGGCATCTGGGATATCTTCTGAGGGCCCACGTGGGGTTTTGGCTTCACAATGAGTCCTTAATCATCTTCATTTACTTGGCATTTTAGCCCTTTGCTCCAGCCTTCCTAGTTTGACATTGTAATTTGGATTTCTTGCATTCACCGAATTCTCTCTTGGTTTCACCTGTTTGCACTAATAGATTTTTCTTTCTCTTCATGATTCAAATTTTTTAATAATTATCTTTCTTCCTAATTTATAATGAACAGAATATCTTTTAGTGACCCACTAATCTTTTTTCATTTCAGGACATCACTTAGTTCCTTCTTCCGCACTGTGCCTGTTAGAATTAACAGTTTCATAGTCAATACTGCTAGCTCTGGTTTCTCCAGGTTTCCTACGAGTGCATAATCCTTCTCAACTACACTCCCAGTTTGTAGTCTCCAGCTGCTTTCAGGGCTGTTCTTCCATTGCCACTATATTTTTCCTATGTAGGTAAGTCTGCATTCTTAATATACAGACTCCCCAATCCCTTCATTTCAATTTTGTTACTCTTCCCTCACAGTCAAGTACTTTATTCACAGTTTGTCTTTCCATCAGACTGCCCAGTCCAGCTCAGTGCTGGTGTCTCTCTCTGCTTCTGCATCTATTTTCTTCTACAACTCACTGGAGGACATTTCTGTCTCCTGTCTGTTCTCCCAAACAACTACTGTTACAGCTTTTCTTCAGCAACTCGCTTCCCAGATCCATCTCCTCATCCTATATGCCTACTTTCTTTTCTCACTATAATTTTATCTTAGTCCACATTTCTCCTCTTTTTTGTCTTTTCCCTCATAATAATATGTTCTAAAAAGTGTTGTGTTCTTTCAGTTTGCTCCAAAGTATCTCCAAGTTTGTTTTTCATCTGTTTATAACAGCAGAAACTGTTTCAGCAAGCCTAAAAGAATGTTTTCTCCATCAAAGATCACAGCCTTTGCTTCAGGCTTTCTCATAGATCTCAGTACTCCTCTTAGTAACACTGATCGCTCATTCACCCTTCTTTCATAATTTCTACTCCTTCCATTATTGTGCAGTTCTCTGTCTCTGCAGTTACCTCTCCAGCATCTTGCATCATCATTTTTGTAGATATTTTCCTTGTTCCTTTCAGTTTGTAGGAATGCTGTGTTGCTTTTGACTGTCTCTGTGAATCTTATCACCGGCTGACCTCCTCTTCTCATACATGGTCAGGTACAACGTTTTATGCAGATGATTTCCAAAGCTGTTTGTCAGCCCACGGTTGGTTTGCCTCTGTTCAGACATGCTTTTCATCTCGCAGCCTCAGCATTTCTGGCTTGACAGCTTGCTGATAACAAAGGTAGAACAGAGCTCTGTATCTCCTTCTGCGTCCCTTGCTTTTTATCCCACCCTCGTATTAACATCTGCAGTCGGTTGATGCTTGTTATCTGTCCCGTTCAGTTATGAATTCTTCTGCTCTGGCTTTAACGTCACCGTTATCTCAGCCATCATCTAGAAAGTGTCCCCAGTGACATTTTTTTCTCTTCAACCTTCTGTTTAGAATCTACCCAGCTCTTAATATTTTCCTCTCTTTTTCAGCTGTGGACAAAAAGGCATCCTGTACTTTCAAAAGTTACACTTTTATTGTTTTAATTGCCTTCCTTACCATTGATATTTTCAGTCTAGTTCATTCTAGCCACTCCTGCCAGGATCATCTTTATCTGACACAGTTCAGTTCACTGGAGTAGAATTTCTGCATTTGTTCCCAGTTATCAGTGCATGGTTTCATGCTCTTTTTGTCTCTAGAGCTGCTGAGACATTTCTTACACAGCTAGGAGTCTGCCTTAATTTCCTCTAATTCTCTAGAATGTTTTTCTAACTGTTCTGTTCTCAGGACTTCTATCTTTGTGCTTTCATGCTTTCTGAAATACCCTTACACCCTCCCTTCAAATGGAATTTCTTAATCTTGTAGCTTTGAGACTTTTTTGCATATGCTTGCATAAATATCTTTTTTTTTAATCTGTGCAGCATTTGTCTAATCTTTTTAATAAGATAAGGCCAACAACGTAGTTTTTTCTCTGTCCTTTTTTATAGTGAGTTTTTATGCTATTTAGGCACCGTAGATTTTTAAATTGTTATCAGTAATACTTCATAGGTTTTCTTTCCTCCACAAATACACTTGAATGGGGTTTAGGCATAATTGCTAAGATGAAGATGATAGTATACTACATACAAAATACAGTTGCTGAAATTAAATTACACTGAGATGTGTGAATGGGAAGCAGTTGCAAATCTCTGCACTTGCCCCTTTGGCAGATAGTGGCTATTCCTTTGTCTGGTCAACTGGGAACATGACTTAAGAAGAAGAAAGCCAGTACATGTCTGTAGCCAATATTGTATATGATACAGAGCTATGCAGTTAAGGAACATAAGTAGTAAAGAATCTAAAGTAATGATTTTTAGCTGTGTTCACTGTGGAAGAAATTTCGGAAGTTCTCATGTGGGAAATCCTTCCTTGTGGAGGATTTAGCAGAGTATCTGTCTCAAATCTAAATGTCTTCTAGGAGATTATGGGATTATGTAGTATGGAATAAACGGACAAAAAGAATAGTAATGGGTCACCAAGATCAGATCTTATTGACTCAAGAACTGGAGCCAGAACAGCTTAAATTACTAATTGTAATGCATAATGTGTTCCTTAATACTTCCTTAGTACTTAAGAACTTAAAGTAGCTAATATGAGCTCTGAGCTGACCATTACTGCTCGAGAACAAGTTTTTGAGATTGTGCCAGGTGGCTGTATGAGAACATCAGCTCAGTGCTTAGTAGTGGTCAAAAAATAAATAAAATATTAAGAATTAGTTAGAAAGGAATAGAGAATAAAGCAGGGGATATCACTGAGTGAAATTTTGTTTGCCCACAATGAAAATAATTTGTATAGTTCTGCTCCCCACATCTCAGGAACAATATACTGGGTTCATAAGCTATCCAGAGAAGAGCAACAGTGTCCTTTATATGCTGTTTTATCAGAAACAACCAAGCAAGCCAGGATTCTTCAGCCTGGAAGAGAGGGTGTTTATAGAGTCATGAATGACTTGGGAAGAATGAAAGGGGTTGGTGTCGTCTTTGGTGTTGGTTTTGGTTGTTTTTTGTTTGTTTTTTTTCTGTCTCTTGTAACACAATTAAACCAACATGGGGTGGTTTATGGCAAACATAAAAGAGTGGTTCTCCTTGCATCCATCCATAGTGGATATTTGCAGAGGCTCAACAGGAGATTAGACAAAGCTCATGGAACAGAAATTTCTGGAGTTCACAGAACTTGTATGTGGCTCAGGAAGTCTCTGAGCTGCAAGTGGCTGATGGCTGGGAGGTAACAGTTCCCTGTTCTTTCTTCCCTAGGTGTCCACTCTTGGCACATATAGAAAATAGGATAGAGGGTTCTATGGATCTTATATCAGAGCACTATTGCTGTTTTTTCAGTGCTATTTTGCCAGTCCAGGCATTATGAGCAATAGTATTTTAATTAAGACCACATTTAACAAATAAACGTGGTTATAACCAGTAATGAATTGGGGTTTTTAAAAGTTAACTTTCTATTCTTTGGAGTCTACATGGGTGTCATATTTTTATTTGCACACAGAAGGCACTATGGTGAATATATGGAAAATTTATTTTCATCAGAGAGAGAAGAAAGGTGGTATCATTTTTCACTTTAACAGGTTTTCTTTAAAGTAGTAGCAATCAGCTTGCTATATTTTTCCTCGGTTTGTTGCAGACTGCGTGGCTTCTTCACATTTCATTTCAATAACAAGATCTTATTAATAAATGTGATGTTGATCATCTTACTGTCTTTGTCTGACATAATCTGCATATCGTAGTAAGTGATCTGAGTCCTTCTTAATGATGAACTTGTGCTGAAGGTTCAACACTTTTGCTTAATTATCTCCATAACCCACTGACTGAAAGATGTATGTTTTGTGTGTTATAATAGACCTCAGGGTTTTCCAGCAGGGTGTTTAATTCAGATGGTGTCTTTTCTATTTGTAAGACAAAAGGAGAGCTCAGAAATTGGCAAAGTGTTGCATTATAGCTATATTAAAAACAAAAAAAGCCAAACAAACAAGCCCAAACAGATTGGTATTGTAATATGGAAGCTTACACTCATTTTTTACAGATCAAATGAGAATAAGTAAATTTGCATTAACTATAATGTGTGAACTAGCAGCACAGCTAATTTAAATTCAGAAGAGAGACAAAGGACATATGTATATCTAAACGTCAGGGTAAGAACATTTCCAGGTGGAAAGTGGAAATTAATGGAGCTACGACAACTCACGGCAGCTCGTATATTTGTGTTTATAGTTTGTTTTCCTGCATCACTCAGTTAAAGGAATTAAGGTTGTTTTCTGTTTCTCTTCTTCAGCTGGACAGCACTTCTACTTAAATTTTGTGAGTGTGACTTCATAGAATCTGTTACTATTAGCCTGAAAATAGCTTTTATTTTAATTTCTGAGATTTTTGGCCTAGTTCTCCTCCACTTTTATGTGTAAGTAATAATGTGTGTTTCTTTAGGAAGTAAAATAAAAATAAATGTTATAACTCCTGAATGAATTGAGGCCGTGAAAATGTGTATGATGAGGAACTGCTATGGAGATCCTCATCATTCCATAGGCGGGTCTGGGAACATGAACTGTATGGTTTGACTGGTGTGTGGTATACCAGTCTATGGCATAGTATCCCTTAAAGATATTATATATCCAAGAGACTTCCCAGTTGATTGAACTGAGAGACAAGAGTGGAGAAACAGTCTGCCTAGAATATTAAAAATGAAGACTTCTGTAATTTTTTGTGTTAAAAAGTGCTTGGCATTTAGCAATTCTGGGGAGACTGTTCCTGGTTAAAGACTATTGGATGGTGGTGGTAAATCAACTAATCATAAGAGTGTGGATTTATATGGGTTTTCACTTTTAGGCTTGTGCTTACCAGTGACCCCATGGTGAGGTTCTTTTTCCTGACAATAGAAATGCTTTTTTACCAGTTATTTAACTACTAGCAGAAAACAACCTGTAATATTAAATTTGAGTTTGCTTGCAAAAGTGAACAAAACAAAGAAAAATGAGATTACACAAGAACAACTTATTATCCTGGTTATTCTATTGGCTTTTTCTGAAAGCAGAGCAGTGTTAAACATTTTAGTAAGAACTCAACTAATTTAAAAATGCCCTCAAAATAGACACAAGTAACAAGCTATAACTAGTTAACTAGGTTTCCTTAGAAGTACTAAGGTGCTCACAATACCAAGGTGAAGTCTGAAAAGATAGGAGAGAAATGCAGAAAGCTTGTATGCATCACGTTAGTTACCTCCTCTATGTTTTCCTTTTCTGCTGAGGCTAATAAGACTGTCAGATTGATGTAAAACTTCTTGCTAGTTAAATTACAGCATGTGGATTTACATTAGTATAAAGCATTGAAAATGAAAAATAACCCATTGCAGAACAGGTGAAATTTGTTTTATTTTTACAAATGATTTTCTTACAAACTTTTTTAGAAGTTTTATTCGCTTTCTCTGTGAAAAATGAGAGGTTTTAAAATAAAGAAACAGAGAACATTTTTACCTTTCCCATTATAGTATGTAAGAATATAGAAATCACTTTCAGGGAAAAATGTATTGCTGTAAAGATTGGGCATATTTGTTTGTGGTGTTTTTTGTTTGTGGGTTTTTGTTTTTTTTTCTTTAGGGGGAGCCTGGAGTGTGCAATAATTCAGAAAAATGAGAACAAATTCCTTTTTGTTATATAAGAAAACAAAACATTTCTTGTTCTTGCAATTGCTTGTGTGAGTAAAGACTAGCAGAATAATCATCAAGCCTTTTTTTCCCCATCAAAATGAAGTAATTTTGTTTGATTTACATGAATCTTTTTTCATCTATTAACTTTGTGAATAATTATTAAATAGGTATAAGCTAAATTCTGAGTATGTCTTTTAACAATCAGCATTCATTTAATGAAATTTCTAATGCAAGTAAATTTTAAAACGTGTATCGCTTTTGATGATCAAGTTGGAATGTGTGATTCTCAGATATTTCAGGTAGGAAAATGGCAAGCAAGTGTGAGGCTTGGCTGGATCTTAAATGAATATTTAGAACTAGAGAAAAGATGCTTGTTTTCTATCCATATTGTTTCCTCAAGAAAATTCTATCAGAAAACGTGCATTTTATTCTGAATAATTTCAGAGCTTCTGTTTACATTAAACATAATTTTGGAGGTGAATACTGAAAATGTTTGCTAATGAGAGATTCAAATTATGCATGTAGTGTTTTTTATTTTTTAAAAGACCATTTAGAGACTGCTTTTAAAATTATGTCTTCTTTACAAATTAAAAATTGAGATTAATGTCACCTCTTTGTGTTTATCCCTTAGGGTGCAGATGTACAACCCTGCTTTTACTTTCACAGAACTCTGTCTATTGTGAGACACCTCATAAAATTGGGAGCTTGGCAACCAGGGCTGTGTGTTAGGGCTTGAAAACAGCTGGGATTCTCCAGGCTTCTCCAGGTTCTTATAAGAGTCCAACCCCCTGGGATGTTGTCATAGACAACATAGTTCAACGTTATAGGCTCCACAGCACAGATTAACAGTGATAAGGAATATTCTGGTGTTTGATGGCTGCAATTTTCAAGAGCTGCTGGGTGTTTTGGGGTGCCTTCATTCTCCCTCTCTGTTTTTGGTGGTTTTTTGGTTTGTGGTTTGTTTTTTTTTTTGATGTGTGTGTGTGTTTTTTCTTCTCTGATTTGATCAGATTACAGTTGTTATAAATCTACTGTTCTTGAGTTTCCAGGGAGTGAAAAATACATTTTCATTTCATGAAGCCGTGTTGGATAAACTGTATAAACCGATATTGTGTCTCAGTGTGTGGCTAGTGGTCCCGCTCCCTGAGGACACAGATAATGTCATTAGTATGTAATGTGCTCATGGCCATGGGATATTTTTCATTTTATAGCCTAAAATGATCTCTCCATGCACCAGATTACCATGGGGTAGAAGAATCCAAAGTTGCCAGTCTAGTTAATTCAGATGACACAGCATCCTGAGGTTTGGCTGCTTGCATGTATGAGAAAAAATGGATTGAGAGATGATTATGAAAAGTTAATACTTTAAAACCAGAAAAGCAGTAATAGACTATTATGTAATAGCACTAATCCATAAAACTCCTTTGATCTCACAGTATAGCATATATTATTTTGAATGTTATGAAATATAATTTTTCAATTTTGAGACATTCAACCTCAAAAATGAATTATGATAATGCAGATTAAAGAATTTAAACCAATCAATTTTAACCCTCCTTTGTTGGAAATACTCCTTAAAACTTCCAATCCACATGACAGTTCCTGTAGGATTTATGTTTATCCAGATTGCTGAATAGCACGTATGAATTGCTTTTTCTTGTGACTTTATATATAAAGGCTCCTTAGAATGACAGTGTTGGCTTCCTTGGCTTCACTGACCACAGGAAAATTAACTTGTATAAAAGATGTAGCAGCACATGACTTTTATCCTTTTCTTTTAGCCTGTAAGGCACAAATTACTTTATCTTGTGAGCTTTAACTGGAGAACACAAATCTGACATAAACTGCAGCAGCGGTGGTCAGAAGTGTTTTATTCTCTCCAGAAACCTAGAGATCAAAAAGGCTGCATTAAATAGAGGAGGGACAAAAATGTACTACAGGATGATTTCCATGGGCAACATGTTTTTCTTTTTTACACGAAGGACTCTGGTTTTTATGAGCACAGATGGCTTAAAAAGTGTACCAGCCAATAACTGGAGACTGCTGGGAAGAGGAGTCCTTGTCCAGTTGATAGCATAATTGAAGGTCCTTCAGTGAAATAAGGTGTCTTTGAAGTGACTCTCTCGTTAACTTCTCACTTAGCACATCAAAGTAAGGAAAGGATGCCTTTATTTCTTGTAAATGCAAATTATGTCACTTGATTGTTTGAAGCCGTGGCTTCAAAACCTGCAGATGTCCCAGGTGATTTTGATGGTGAATGTTTTGTCATTGGTAACACAGTAATAGCTTTCAGTTTTTAATGGAAGTGGTGTGCTTTGGTGATCTCACTGCAGCAAATTGCATGTGGAAATTGATTTCTCACTGGATCTTCCTTTTATGGTGTTTACAGTATCGCCCCGAAAGAACTAAGCAAAAGCTTAAGTAGTTTTCTGCTTTATCATAATCCCAAAATCACAGATTGAATGTTGCAGACAGTATACCGTTCAAAATGTCTGGTTTTCTGTTGTCTTTCTGTACGATATTATTAATTTTTTCCCATGACGCTGAAAACAGTTTTTCAATAAATTGCAGTATCTTAGTTAAATGAAATTTATAGACTCTTTTCCCGTTTTAGTTAGTTTTCCCGATCTATGTGTCGTGTCAGGTACACATTGATCCTGTTTTCTTGCTGTGATCAGTTGTTAGCACTATGACTGTTGGCATGGAAATCTGCTGCTAAGCGTGGCTTAGTGAAAGGCAAAGAGTAGTACGTGTTTTGCTACTTTTGTTTGTTGCAATGACTAGATTATAGCACCATACAGGTATGCAATATTCCTCTTAAGGAAACATTACAAGCCTCATCATCAGGTTTTCTTAAAATGCAAAGGAAAGCTTCACTTCTTGGAAAGCAGCGTCATCTGTCTCCAGATGATGGGTGGCTTGATGCAGCGAGTAGAGCAAGGGAGCTGGAATGGTGCCCAAGTGTTGTGAAGGATGGTGTCCTTCCTTAGCCCAGCAGTCTGTTCCTGCAATATGGATGGTTGTAGGGACTGCATGGTAAGCTTTTTCTTTGTCAGAAATGGATGAGCCTCCACAATTCTACTGTTTGCTGTAAAATGGCGTGTGTAATACATTGCAATGAATCTTTACATCCAAAGAAAAGGAGGAATTGTAGGAACCTTTGATCCTTTTCCTTAGATCCCTCTTACCTTGGGATGAGGTGTTGTTACTGGAAGCAGCTTTCTTGATGCTGCAGATATCAATACCCATATTCAAGATGTGGCTGTTGCAGGAGAAGCTTTATGTTTACAGTCTGGAGAGAGGCAAAGTGAGAAGGGATTATACATCTCTGAAGACTTCAGAGAGCAGAAGCACTAAAGAAACTGGTAAAAATAAGCAAACAAAACCTCCAACATATAATAACAATGAGGGGATAATTAGTCTTGTTAGCTGAAAAGCAAAGGATCATGAATGGAGGGCTCTCCAGCTTCAACAATCAATCTCTTGCATCCATCCCTAGTGGAGGAACGCTGACATAACAGTAGATAAGTTGAACAGAAAGCTCTTCTAGCCAAGGAATTTTTCAGTGAACCAGACAATATTCGCATGGGTAGTAAGATCACTTGGCTTTCAAGTGTCAGTAGAAAACATCGAAACCTATCCCACTTTTCCACAGAGACTGATAAATGAGCTCTGTAGTCAATGCTGCAAGCACAAATGCCATCTATATGTCTTCAGACAGTATAATAATGCTACAGTATTTAACACTGACGTGAGCCAGAGCCGTACTGAACTCAGACACTGACTCCCAGAGTCAGCACAAATGTGATACAGGAGATATGATCGCAAAGCACCTCAACCCAGTTCAACCTACCACAACTGCCTGCAGCTAATGTCTATGAGCTGGTAATGAGAGAGCTCACAAGGAAACCTTCCTGAAGAAGGGAACATCAGAAAATCTGGGGCTGTGAGAATCACAAAAATGTTTCTTACTTGTCAGGTGTTCTCCATATAAATCGTGCTCTTCTTGCAGGTGGACATCAGTATATTTTTGAAATCTTAAAATTCTTGAATGTCAAACTTAATGCAGGACCCCTGGAGAACATGGACACTGCCCAGCACCAAGGTGGGTCTCAGCCTGTTTGCTTCCCTCAAGCTCTGGTCTTCCACACAGCTCCTCTTTATAGACAGCTAGAAAGGCCGTTGATACATTGCACTTGGATACTGGAATGTACACAGCATCAAATGGCTCAAATTCCTTATCTCAGAGGGATTAGTCATAATCCGAAGGGATAATTGATTTGTGTAATTATCCATAGTTGGATGCTAAAATGATTCTACTCATTTATCTGTCTTGGAAAGTTTGGCTGAACTGGTGTAGTTCTTGATGTGATCTGCTGTGAAGTGCACAAAAGCTGAGGTAGGAGTTGATTTATGGGCTTGGTCCATGTCCTGTCAGTATTGACAGCTCTGGCTTTCAAAGAAGATTTGAATTTATTTGCCAAAGATCTAAAATGTTAAAAAAAGAAATTGAACAGCTTAAAAAAAAACATTCTCCCCCTATTTTTCTCTACTAATTAATGAATGTTCTGCTTTTGAATTTAAATATTATGATGAGCAATCCCAGTGCTGGTGCCAACAGACAACAGGTACATACAATTCTAATAAAGATGAATTACAGCTTGAATGCAAAATCTGATTTTTCTGTGCCCCCCATGTTTCTAACTTACCTGCCTTGCGCAGTGAAGGTGATTACTGATCTAGTGTCTTACAAAAATTCATTACCTTTCTCTTGAGCTCAGTCTTAATATTACTTCATCCAGATGCTGTGATGGAAATTTCAGCTAACTGGCAGATTTTATTTCTTTTATGCTAAGAACATGAACTGATAATAGTGTGGAACTCTCCGCAGCAAGTTGTAAAGCGTGTATGAAATTACAAAATAAAATCTATGCTCAGTCCACAGAGTGATGGCTTCAGTCTCTCAGGCTTTGAGGTGTTTATTGCACTATTCATTTTGGATCCTGAAATAGAAAGTCCAAAAACCAGTCAAGTAAGAAATCCAAAACTTTTTAATATCTCATTTTTAGATTTCTGCCTTGTGTCCTAAATACCCTTCTAGCTATCTTTTTTTGAGTTTTCAGGAAGACATACTTAATCTTTTAATCAGTTAAAATAGTGGCAAAATAAACTGTTTAATATTAAAAATTTTGTATTCCATATAGCTCCTGTAGAGCTAGGGGTCACAGGAAGAATATGCAGTAATTGAAGTCAATAAAAAGCATTCACTGACTCCCATCAGTCAGTGTTTCAGTGCTGCCTTAGGCAGGTAGAACAATTTACTAAAGTGATCAGTGACAGTTTCCAGGTAACCTACATGATGAATATATGCTAACTCTCACTTTTATGTAGTCATGTAACCCGATATTCAGAGACACTGAAAGATACAAACTAATTCCTTGTCTGGCTTGGTGCGTTTTCAACATCTTTCCAAATGCACAAAGTTATTCAGCTGTGAATTTGCAGCTGAAGCTCTTGAAAATAATAATAGTTGAAGGGCATGGGACAGGGGAGCTAGAGGAAAACCTCATGTGGGTGAGGGGTAAAACCAACCAAAACTGGAGATGCATCTGTTGAGTTTGAAATTTTGTCCCGGAGTAAATAACCCCACGTGTCAGTACAAGCTGAAGTCGGCTTAGTTTCAGCCTTGCTGGACAAGACCTAGCTGAAGGTGAGCCAGCCATGTGCAATCATCCCAGAGAAGGAAAACACCCTACTGGGCTATACAGGTAGGACCGTGGCCAGCAGACACAAGGGAAGCGATTGTCCTCCCTTCACTTGGTGCAGGTGTGGCCACACTTGAAAAACTACATCCAGTTTTGGGCCTTTCCTGTCCAAATGGGTTTTGAGAAACCAGAGAGGGTTTAGCAGGTGGCTACCAAAACTAGTAGGGTCATAGGGCACATGACCTAGGAAGAGCGGTTGAGGGAGCTGGTCTTATTTAGTTGTCCACAAAAAGGAGACTGAAGGGGGACTTGAGTTGAACTACAGCTGCTCTAAAGGGATTGCAAAGATGATGGAGCCAAACTGTTTCTGACAGTGGCAGATGATAAAATGGAACTGTGGCCACAAGATGTAGCTTAGGAGGTGCAGATCGGACATCGCAAAACACTGTGTCACCAGGATGATAGTGCAGCCCAGAAACGTTGGGAGAGAGGTGAGCGGAGCTCCGTTCTTGGAGACTTGCAAGAGCCGGCTAGAGAAGTGCAAAGCTGGTTTGATCTGGTGTCGGTGACAGACCTGCCGTAAGCAGGAGCTGTTCCTGCCTTTCTATGGTTCTAGGAAAAAAACCCTAGAGCAATCTGTTTTATTACTTAGCAACTGATTAAATTTAACAAGTGTATATAGAAGACAAATCTTAGCAAGAATCAGCAGAGAAATAAGGCAAAGAACATGTTTCCTCTGTGTATATAGCTCACAAAGGAAGCTTTGCAAATTACTATTAACTGTATCAGCATGCGTCTCCTTCATTTGCATTTGTACTTCAATTAATTTTGTAATGTAATTTGTGCAGTTCTGGATATTTCAGTGTATCTCTGTGAAGGGAAAATTTTTAATGGACACAGCTGTGTGAGCTTCCAATAAGTTTCTCCAAATACAAGTGCTATCAGTATTTCTACTTTAAGAATTACTTCTCTGTAGGGGCGTTTGAAGTAGCACTATAATCATTCACTTTTCTCAGTGTTTGCGTTGTCTGATTTGTGATGTAGTAGTCAGAGCCAAGAATCCCACTAGCAAGCAGCTAGTGCTTTCTGGTGTAATCTGTTAAGCTGCATGTATTATTTATAAATCTGATTTTTGCATTTCTGTTGCTATTATTTAGTTAATGTTTTATTTTAACGCATAGTTAAAGTGACTGAAGATTAACTGTTAAATTCATACAATGTACTCAACAGCTTTTGAGTGATCCTGGGGAAGAAAAAGCAACATTGAAGATGTTTTAGTATCACTTTCATTCTAAGGCTGAAAGATAAATAGTTGATAGATAAGCATCGCAGTGATGTTAAATAGTTTTTTCAAGTGTGTTTATATACTTGTGCTGGCTTGTTGTAAGCCAAACTGCCACTGACTGCCTGATTCACTTAGAACTTGTAAATTCTCAGAAAGCTTGGTCTTTGATTCTTCTGAGGCAGTAGAGAAATAAGTAATTTGTCAACTGACAAGCAAGTTGATGCTGTGTTGGGATGATCTAAACTCAGGTTCAACTCAGTAGTGCACTTCAACTAGTCATAAGTTTGTTAAGAAAGCATCAAGACAAACACATCACTAGGTTGTGGGGTTTTTTTAAGTACAGAAATCAGTAGGGCAAAGGTTATTACACTGAAACGGGAGCTCTATATACTTGTACTATACGTGCTAATCACGCTTGCGTTTTATTTCTGTTGTTTGGTGTGGTTTTTTGGTGTTTGTTTTTTTTTTTTTTTTCCTATATACTTAGTTGCCTGTATTTGTTCTCTAAGAGGAAAGCAGAACTGGGTGTCCTTGCGTGTTGCAAAGTTACTGCCATGCTGGGTCCCTCTGCCGGCCCCACCAGGGTCATTAGCCACCTCTGCTCCATCCCAGGGCAGGGACAGCCCTGGTGCCAGATGCCTCCACTCTGGGGGTCAAATGGCATCAACTGCTGTTTAATTAATAAATTCTGTTTTATTTCATTCTGCCTCATGGCCTGGATTATATACTGAGTCCTTCACTCAATTTGGCCTCCTCAATCACAGACCTCTTGGGGGAGTCGGGGGGAAATCTAGTTATTTGTTAATGGGTCTGCTGTCTGATAAATGACTGACCCTTGCTGGCTTGAGTCCTGCTTTGAACAGCAAATATCTGAAATGCAAATAGTTCCTGTGTTGCTCTGTTCTTTCTGCCTTCTTTTTACCAGTCAGGAGCTTGCTTACTCCTCGTGAATTATGTGACCTAATGAGATGTGCCGTTTTTTATTTTTAAAAGATAAACTGTAGTGCAGGTGAGGATACTCTCAACTGCAGCAAAGCCAGTGGATCCAGTCACACTGCCAGCTCGGCTTTCAGTGCCTTATTAGCAAGTTTTGTGGGTCAGTAGGAATGAATCTGAAACTGTTGGTGTCAGTAAATTAGGTAGTGGTTGTTGTACCAGGACACTTTATTTTTTTCTTGTTTGCCAGTAAGATAACAGGAAAACTCCGTGCTTGCTTGTTTGTTTGAGTTTGCTTTTGTAATGTAATCCTGGTGTTCTCCCTGGGTATTTTCCTGTCAGGCAGACTCTTCTATTTGAGGATTCTGTTTGGACTAGCATCTCTGTTAATGCATATCAGTAATATAATTTCAACTTTTAAAATGCTTTTAGCATAATCACAGTTTCCAGTGTTGTTAGACTTAAAGTAAGTTTCAAAAGTCCAGGCTGTTCTTTCTCTAAAGCTGAAGATCCTAAAATGTGGCTTTGAAATGAATGATTACATGTTGGTTTCCAAGTGCCAACTGTGTGACTTTGCTGTGAGATTCTTGAAGGACAGATGGGTATGGCTAACAAGAAGATTAAAGGAGCTAAAGGGATCTTCTGTTCTAAGTTCAGAAAATGGATGTAGAAAATAACAGCCTTTAAAAGATGAAAACTCAAATGTTCATTTGAATTAACAAACCTTGGAGAAATACAGTCTTCCAAAAGTAATGAAAACGTTCCTTTAACACTTAATCAAAAAAGGTGGCTGATCCATAAAAGCAACCATGGCAGCTGCAACCATTTGGAGTTTTTAAAAAGATTTCAGTGAAGGTCAGCACATAACAGGCTTCCTCTATTCTTGGTGACAGGTTTTCTTCACTGAGGGTTTTGGATTACTTTTTGTATCATTAAGAATATATGTAGTTTACATTTGTATTGTTCCACTAAGAATCTCAGAACAGAAACATAGCATTTTCTGAAACTTAGTGGAAAAGCCAGAATGCAATACGTAGTTAGAAAAGAAGATGACAAAAAAAATCTTTGTGTAAAGGTATCTACACCTGCTAACTTTCCTTGGCATGAATGCCAGGACCACAAGGAGTTGATAGAAACTGAGAAGGAAGAAGGGACTGGGTATTTAAGCAGTAATGTTTTTCTTTTCAAGTAAAGCAGTGGACGAAGTAAAAAATTTAACTGGGTCGTCTCAGTGTGAGATGAGGTCAAAGGCTTTGGGTGGGTTCTACTGACTGGTGAGCGCTGCTGTAGCCTGTGCATTGGGGAAAGATCCGATCCACGCTATGTAATGTGTGTGTAATACTTCTCTGTAAAAGGAAAAAGATTGTTGAGAAGCAGAATGTGTTTCCTTGGGCTGAACTTGCAGTTGGAGCTGGGGGGGAAGAGAGAGGTGTTGCAGAATATAGCAGAATATACGAGGGTCATAGGTGTGTACTGGACATGCATCTGTACATTTTAGGGTGAGCACCACATGAAGCTCTGCTCACCTGAATGACCGCAATAAAGATGGTGTCTGCTAAAGGCTTTAATCAAAGCTACTTTTTTTCTGTTCTCTTCCTAGGGTGTTTCTTTCAGTTGCGTGCCTTGAACAAGGTCTATTTGCTGCAATGTGTAGCAATTTGTATGCCTCAGAGCATCTGATGAAGCATTCCTTCAGCAGCACAAAAACAGAAAAAACACCTTTCAAAGCTATATAGTGGTATTGGTGTTTTTATAATTCAATCAAGGAGATCCAACTTTCATTTGTGTGAAAGCCAAGGACTTATTCTAAGAACAGGATTGCTCCACGTAGGATAGTGTTGTTACTACCTGCAACTAGCAATTCAAGAGAAATATGACAATAGTATCACTATTACTATGTTACTACTATACTAGTAATAGTTGTAGCTGTTGCTTATACTCTAAGCAAATTATTAGTTGACTTGATTGAGGACTGATTTTGACAGGTCCTGTAGATACTGTTTATTCTCTTCATGTGTAGCAGAAAGGAAGAAAGCAGTTGTCTTTTATCTCCAAAATCTTACCCTAATTTTTATGTGCGATTTTATGGTCATTTGTAAACTGAGCTAGCAAGCTGGTGAATTGGTGGCATCTAAGCAGCAGTCAAATTATTGCCCTTTCCATCTCCTTCAATTTATATGTCTTTGTGGCAAAAGTAGTGCAGTGGAGTTTGGTCTTGAGAATTAAAATTATATACCTACAGGAACAAGATGGTAGATACAAAATTGCAAACTGAGAGAATTAATTTATTTTGTGATCTGCACAGGGTCAATGATACTGGGACCAAAGATGGGATTCTTGAGATGATAATTAATATGTCATTATTAGGAGGGATTTCCAACACTATCTTTGCTTTTTAGATAAGAAGGGCACGTGAAGGGAAATGTGAAGTTAGGTTTCATATTAATTTCCCTATATGTTGCAGTACAGATGGTACAAAGGTTTATATTCAGCAAAAAATTACTGTAATTTTTATTATTTCTGACCTAAAGGAACAAAGTTTAGATTTTTTTCTGTGCAAATGCATAGCAAATTTCAGTTTTCCCTGAAAGTTATTACAGTTTGTCTAAATAAAATTTGTCAGCCATTATCACTAAGAGATCTAGAATTTTCTCTCAACACACAAAAAAAGCCTGATTTTCTCCCTGTGTACTGAAATACAAGTCAAATGTTTATTGTTATCCATGAGTATTTTTGTCTGGCATCCTTTGGAAACCAGGCATCTTGACTCTCTTAGGTAAGAGCAAGAGCTGAGTAGAATATTAATTTAGAATATTTCTGTAGTATTTCACTATTTCTTTATCTGTTTCCTTCAGGAGTGTGTGATTTGATTCTTCAGGGATATAGCATATTTTTTTATGGTAAAGAAAGATAACTTTTCACAACTTTGGCTTTACCCATTGACTCAGATCCCATTAGTTTTAATTTGCATTTTTGTGTTTACTTGCTTCTTCCAATCTGTTACTGTGTAAATGTTGGCTGGAATGACGTTTTAACGTGAGTAGATCATGTTCAGATTTGGAAGCACTCACAGTTTCCACAGAAAACTGTATTTTTCTTTACATCTATATAAAAGCCCAAGGAACTTTCCTCAAACATCTCCCCAGGTTGAGGTTGACTCCCTTGTGCTGCTCTTCTCTCTTTTCTAGTGGGATCATCTCCATGTGAGACAAGGCAAGAAGCAGCTTATCCAGACAAATGGGCCTTGCTCTCTGTCAACGCAAAGCTAGGAGTAATGAAATCCGTAGTTTACAGTAGCATTTTTAATGTAAAAGAGGCAGAATGACATCCAGGTGTATGGATGGGGGGGGAGAAAAAAGGCAAGGAAACAAACACACAAAAAACCCACGAACACCACCAAAAAAACCCCACAACAAAACCAAACAAAAAACAACCACACACAAAAACAACAAACATGGAAATCTCTGGTTTTGGCATTCAAAAATTAATGGTTACTCAGGATAAGTTCATGTCTACAAAATAGGGATGTGTTTGTGCTGCTTTGGTCAAAACCCTAGAGAAACTTCAGGACTGCTTTATGTGAATATTTAATTGCAGTTGTCATGATTGGCTGAGAAACTTGAAGCCAATCTTATATAAAATCGACCTTATAGACCTTATGTGATGAATACATTGAAATCCTAATGTGTAGCCAGCAATATTCTCATGTTACAGCAGGTGTTTATTTTCTTTTTAATTACATGGCTTCCAGTGTTGTTAATATTATATTATTGACAGATTAATAGTGTCAGCATGGTAAAGTTAATCAGGCCAGTGTTAAAAAATACCAATAAATTATGCTGATTTTAAAGGATTCCTTTTGCATCATTTAAACATAAAAAATGTTTGGAGAAAAGGGGAGATTAGATCTAGATTTTTTTTAGGCAGGAACAATTGGCTTTTTGGTGATTCTGTTCATCTAAATCCTGAGTAAAATAAATGCACCAAAGCATTTTATAGAGACTTAATAAGAGCTCTGGAGTCAGGTTTGAGAGGAGATTTATTAACTGTGAAAGCACAGAGCATATTCAGATTGTTGCAGATCTAGGAAAAGCCATGTTTACAGTGGCAGATTCAGAGGCTTAGTACAAATATTAGCCTAAATATTATTACGCTAATAGTATGACATTCATACTTACATTTTCCTTGAGAGGTGGATGGGTTTTAAGAAAAACAAACAGAGTGTCTTTGCTCCTGCTGCTGTTGGCCCTCTATTATTACTTCCTGTAGTAATTATTTACAAAATACTGGTTTGTTTAGATTAATGTAATGTTTTCTTTTTAAAGCTGATGGTTAATATTAGGTTTGAAGCAATGACAGCTAGGAGAGGATTTCAAAGTTGTGATTTTGCAGATCAAATTGTTGAATGTATTTCGGGATGGCTGCTTTGGAAATGTTGCCCATCAGAAGTAGTCACCTTTTAAAACGTGTGTTTCAGAAAGTAAATATTGCTGGAAGTACCAAAGAGATAACAAAGAAGGTAATTATTTCATGAGGAGATGATAATTTTATGAAAAGCACAAATGTATTTCAACTCTTCAGAGAAAAAGAGTAAAAAGTTTGGATCAGACTCAGGTCTGTGATGTTCTGTGTATGAATGAGCAGTAACTGATTACTGACTCGAAGTTAGTGAAAATTGTTTCTTCTTACACACTGATTAAATAGTATGTACATGTCTCTGCATTGTGATTTGTTAGAAGCAGTAAATAGCAAGGTTTTCCAGGCCGTTTAATATCGGTATCTGTTTACTGGTGATATTAGTAGCAACTTTGAGATACTGCAACACTCTAATTAAATCCAGACATTTCAGGTGTAAAATTTAAAATTGATTCATCAGTCTCCCGGTGAGAAGACTGCTCTTGTTGTTCTGTGGTATGTAACATACCATAATTTTGCTGCCAAATAGTTATGTGTTAGGATGAACTATTTTATGACAGTTTGGCTCTAAGCAAAACTATAACTCTGCCTATATTGTGGGAAGGAGATTATGTTCAGAAGTCCTTTCTGAATCGACTCGCAACCTTATAAATTCCTGAGCCTCCAAGCCATATTCATCCCAGTGTACGGCTGTTGTTGCATCATGATGAATGTAATGTTGATTTCTTGGTGCATTTTTATAGCTAATTTCTGCTATAGAAAGAATTTCTTTAAATAGTATATTTTTTTCTCATTAGCTTATTAGTAGTCAGAATATGCAAAATCTTAATAAACCTCCTTCAAAGGTTTTGCTTTGAGATTATCTCTTGTGCCCTGTGGATATACAAGGAAGAATTGTCTGTTAAATTGTGTACTTGCAAAGTCAAACTGCAATAACACAATTTCAACAATAAGTTTACACTCTAAGGGAGGAGGTATGAACACTGTAGGATTTAATAAGTACATACATGCATATATATATAGATATATATATATAGATATATATATATTTCACAACAACATGGTTGAGACCCAGATCTTGCTGAACTTTCTTGGTCCCCAGCGCTGAGCTGAAGGAACTCGGGATACTCAAGACAGTTACAATGACCATTTTACAGGAGGAGAAACTAGAGCTCAGAGGATCTGAGTAGTATAGCCACTGCAGAAGCTGCGTGCATCAGTTCTAGCCCTGCAGCCCTTTACTGAATAACCTCAGGTGTCCCAGGGAAGACGTGCCACTCCTGCTTTGAGACCTACTTTGTGCTTTTTAGGCAACCAGTTTCCATCTCGTTCCTGTCCTGCTGCTCCTTGTTCTCATCCTTTGCCGCTCGTGAGCTCTGTGACTGCAGCTGTACTGCAATGGAAGGTGAGAGCATTGTGCCTTATCAAGGAGTGGCCATTCTGGTCCCAACAACTTCAAGAAGAATGTTTATGATGCAGGGACTTAGCGGCTTTTCACCCATGTCATGGTTTTCCAAAGTTATTGCTGGGGGGCTGTGGAAACCTGTGTATGGCTCAGCAGAAGAGGCATCTGGACTGCAGAACCTACTGCAGTTGGGCATGTTCCACAACAGTTGTATATTACCTGGATCTCTCATACCTTGGTGCTTCCTCTAGCTGACACATTTTGCCTTTTTAATTCTTGACATACTTGGGAAAATAAACGTGCACTTATCAGATTTCTGCATGTGGTGCTCGTTGGAAGATTATTTTGACTGAGAATACCAGAAACTGCGTAGAACATGGCAGGACTTGGTCTTGTATGACTGAACACACACCACAACTATCAACTTGTTTCATTATAGAATAGCGGGTTCAGTGACTGCTAATTTGTGAATACCTGCAGGGACCAATTTTTCCCATGTATATCATGCTGCTGGCAGGGATAGATGTAGGATGGATCCGATCATCCAGAGATGGATCCAGGATCTGATCATCCAGAGGGCTAAGGATCTTACTTCAGCTTTTCCTCTGTCTTGTGATGCTTGTGTGCGATGGGGCTTGCATGTGAAAATGCTTGAATTTTGAATTCTATTTAAGAGTGTTTAAAACAATAACGAAACCAAACAAGCAAAACCCAAACAACCACAACAACAAAAAACCCCCACATTTTGTTGTTTGCTTAAATGGCTGTTAATAACTAGATGCTAATTGCATCTAGCAAGATACTTAGGAGTCACAGGAGAAAAAAACAAGACTCCAGTTTTAACCTGATTGACTGCAATGTTTAAATGTTCATTGAAAAGTCTTTCTTTCCTTGTTGTCTTTAATTTGTATTAGACTAGGATTTGAATACAGATAGTCTCTATTGCAGTGTTCAGTTGCCTTTTGGTAATTTTTCCCGTTTTCCTTTAAGTGTATTGAACTGCAACATGTAACTTAGTCTTTCTCTTGGAAATAATATATTCTGAATCTTATTGAGCATGTCTGTTTGTTTGTTTTTTTTTAGCTGAGATTTCCTCTGAAATACTGTCCGTATGACATAATTGACTTAAAACATCTATATTCTTCCATATACATGTTTTTAATGCTTGCTACTGGAAATTCAGGACCTTGGAACAGGATTTATATATGTATTTCTCTTGTGCTCATACACATCACCAGAACTTGATTATTATTTCAGGGGGCTTAATAACCATGTTAGAAAATAGAGAAATTAGAGGTAGGATTTACAGTATAGCCTTTACTCATGCCAGTTCAAGATTTCTATTCATGGTACTGGATTTTGAAGTGCAATATTTGTTTTCATTTTCACAGACCCAGATAAAGAGCCTGTATCTGTTGGAAAATGATCACTTTTCCCCTCTTACATTAAATATAAGCTTGTGGGGTTTTTTTGTTAAATCCTGTATTACTCTTCCACATTTATTCAAAGCTCTGGTATCTGTACTCCTTATTCTTTTCCATTAAGACTGTTCTCTTTGCAGATGTTTGGCAATGTTTAGGGGTCTTCAGTATTCATCCTGGCTGTCCTTCATCTCACCCATACCCTCCCAATTTGTTGTCTAAAGAAAACATTGCTGACAGAATTGCCCTTTTCTCCCACTCTGGGTGCTATGTCACCCGTTCTTCAGTGATTTTGGGCTTTCCTGACTTTCCTTCAGCACCTCAGCCTTCTGCTGTTTTTTTATCCAAGCTCTGCTCTGTTTTCATTGCATCTGTTGGTATCTGTGACCACCTTTCTTTTCCTCTGTAGAAACCTCTAGTACAGCGTGATATTTTTTTTCTGTTTTTGAACCTGATAGGATTATCTGTGTGAGCAGGAAGATTTGTGCTAATAAATATTTGTGAGAAGAAAATCATCACCTGTATGGATGATGTTCTTAGTGGATTAGGCTTTAATTCAAAGTTTTAAAAAAATCAGAACTATCCAGTCGCTAACCAGACGCAACTGGAGTGAAGTTCTGGCTCAGTGCAGTCAGTGGGAGGTTTTGCTGTGGTTGTCAGCTGAGGCTGAATTTCACACCCTGCATTTCTTTTTAATGATTTGAGAAGACTCACAAGTTTCTGGCCAAATGTTTTTATTTATATTTAGCCAAGGCTCAACTATACTATTCTAAGGGTGATGATTGAAAGCAATGAAATGTCTTTTTAAACCTAAGCACCACTGTGTTATTTTTAATAGAAGCCTGTTCATTCCTTGTTTGTCAAGAACTGTTTTGCTTTGTACATGACAGGTACGTTTCCATATTCCATACATTCTTCTTTTGCTGGAATTTCTACTTTATAATTAAATCTTGCAAGTTATCTCCATTATGAAAGGGTATGATGACCTTTTAATAATAATTTGTCTTTGCAATTTTGACATACCTCAGAAAGTCTGAAGCATTTAGCTGAACTTCAATAAAACAAAGTTTAGCATTTGTAATCTATAATTTTATTTCAAGAAGTTGGTGTAAGAAATGTTAACATTTGTAGATGTGAAACTTCCAAACATGTGGTTTTCTTTTGAGCCAAACTGAAGTGCAGTTTTTTACAGTAGTTGCACAATCTAGTAGCTTGTTATTTTAGATCAGGAAAAAAAAATACTATGTCATTTATGTGTCAGTATTATGACAGACAGGAAATACCCTAGCATAAAATGAAGGTAATTTAACTATAAATAAGCTAGTAGTTTTCTCTTACTGAATTGGCACAGTTTCTTTAACATGTGGCATGCTGACTGTTTTTTCAATAGTTTCATTGGCTTTTGTAAATGCCATTAATTCATTCTGTCTTGAAATACCTTTTTCTTCTATGGATTCTCTTTACAGACTACACAGAAAGGAAATACAAATTAAAGTAGTTTTGTTTTCTACGTCAGTAAAAATGATTTTCTGTTGCAATCAATTTAACCGTGACTTTTTTCTTTGAAACCGAAACAAGGCTCCAGACCCATCTTTTTGAATTCTGTAACATGTTCTGCCTTCGTTAAATTTGCTAGTTAAATGTGGGTGCTTTTAGGGGAAACCAGAATATCAGAACTGACATCCCTGAAAATACATCTCCAGGGAGAATTCTGCTTTCTACTTTTTGGTTTTTTATTATTGTTTTGTTGCATGTACACAGGACTGATCCTGTTTTTGAAAAAATAAAGTGTGTGTCTTTGTATGCAAACATTGACTAATAGATACACACACACACCTTTGCATAGTTTTGCATCTAGTGCATCACTTGGCAGCGTGAGACCCTCCCTCAGTGAAGGCTGGGGGACCAAGGAGGGTAAACTCCAAGTGAAATGCAAGCAGGAGAAGGGACGTAATATGAATAATACCGGAGGTTTGCCCCGACCTGCAGAGGCTCAGAAAAAATACCTGATTGTCTCTGACTGTGAAAGACTTGGTTGATGCTGAATATAAAGTAACTCCTCCGTCCTTAAGAGTTGTTACAACATGCAGAAGCCCTCAAGCCTTGCTTGGTGTAACGGGAGGTTTCTGCCCCTGCAAGCCGTGGGGATCAACACAAATCCACCTGCAAAGTGCATCGTAGCACATTATTGTGTGGGCTGGGAGTGTCGGGGTGTGTGTCCTGTGAGGGCTCTGCACCATGTCTCTGGGAACCATAACAGCATCTGGCTAAAATTGCCTGTGTGAAGATGCAGAATGAAGGGTATGTGATCCCTGTAAAAATGTAGGTTGTGATTGTCGCTGGAACATAGGGTTGCACTTTTGTGGAGCTGTGCTGCCCCTTAGGGATCCTTACAAGAGATTCTGCCTCTTGGAGCACCAGGGGAAAAAGTAGGGGCTGTTGCAAGTTGGTGCCATTCAAAACAAAATTCTGTGTTCATGGAGGACTTGACTGCTTAGCAGGAGACTCCTGATACTGGCCACATGAAGTGCTGCTGGAACCTCTGCCATTGATCTGCTACAGGGAAACATCCTTGTGTAAGCCAAACGCTGATGTGTAGACAGGCAAAATTTCATCTGCAGTTTTGCACTTGAAAAGTGAATTGGTTGAAATAGCTCGGTTTCTGACTGTCATTTGTGCACAAGAAATGAAAATGAGGAGCTTTAAAATTTTGGAGAGTAGCTCAAAGTATATTTAAGGATAGCTGCTTTATTATTTAATTTTAGCTATCTATTAGAAATTATTGTGGATGGATATGTCAAAACAGAAAAAGTAAAAAATACATGATAGTATTATCACAACATATAAAACTCATTGCAAAAGGTGACTTAATAGTCCATTTACCCTAAGGTTTGGAAGAACAGAACTATATCCTCTTTAAATGTAACATGAAATCGGGTACTGTTACACTTTTATAGTAGTGAGTATTGTGTGGGCTTGTTGATTTGCTGTCAGTGATATTCTCTGCCTATTCTGCTACAGATGAACCAGTCCAAACCTTATTTCTCTTGTCTCCTTGATCTTATTTCTGTACCTGTTGCTATTTGTTCTGCTCTACTAAACCTTACATCCCCACCCGTTTTCTGCTTTAATGCTGCAAGACACTGTCTAATGCTTTCTCTACTCTAACAATTCTTTTAAGGACAGAACGCACTACTGCAGCAAGCCTGCCAGACCTTTCAGGTGGCTTAGAGATGTGATTTGTTTTCATGTTTTCAATCCATACTACGCAGTACTGTGCTTACAGTAGAATAAATTGTCCATTGTCTTACCCTACTTATGTATTTTTCTAATACTTAAACATTTACAGGTGCAAGCACATAAGAGAGAAACTGTAGGGAAATTCCATTAACATTTTCTGAAATGTAATTTGTTTCCTATTAACCTAGGGGAAGAAATTAATGAAAATTTACTCTGTTAAGCTCAGAAATAAGTTTTCTGGAAATGAACACTTGAGTTTTTTATATATTTATTGAATATTTAGGACACCAGCCCACAGCTCTAGGCACTGTGGAATAGTTGGAAATCACAAATTTCGGTATGTTAAATGGCTCCTGTCCAACTTGCAATTGAATTTTTTTTATAAATTTACAAATTAACAAGAAATTTATAATAGTGTCCATCTGTTCTGCTGTAGACAATTGCAAGAAGCCTGGCACTAGAAGCCCGTGAGCATTGGCTAGGAGAATCCGATTCTAATTTGTGTGAAATATGAGGATGCTCTCTACTCATACCTCTTTGGTGTACCAGATTTAGTGTGACATATCAGTTTTTCTGCCCTGCAGAGTTCTGCTGCCTCTTTGCTGTGTGGTTCCAAAGCCTTCTGCATCCCACAAAAGTTAGGCCATCGTCTTCCTCCTTTTCACCCTGCAAGGAATATTCTACCAGCATGTCATGCGTTGCCACACTGTTTCCTCTGAGTAGCATGAGTGAGTTTGTGTGTTTGGATCTCTCTGTGACACTTTTGTCCATCACTGGCATAAGTACATTGGTGATCATGTATCAGGTATCAATAAATGACGGGCAAAAAATGCCAAACAGAACTTTTAATGGCTGGAAACAACACATATGTGTTTATGTGCCTCATCGAAAAAAAAATTCATTGTAGAATCCAAAATTTTACATTTCTTTCTCTTTCTTTCTTTCTTACGGACACAAACATTTCAAATTTAAGAATATATCTCAGTTTAGAATGATGCAATGCGAATTATCTGCCCTATAGATTATATTGCAACACTAGTCCTTTTCCCCCAACCCCGTAGGGCATGTGAAAACAGGTATAGAACATGGAAAGAAGACTGGACTTTGGGCTTTCTTAGTCTGGTGTTGGTGAATTAAACTGAACCGTGTTGCTGCACTTTGGTAATGGTTTGTTTGAATGCACGTGAGGCTGCTAGAAAAAAGGTCATTTCTTGTGTGTATGTGTGTGTATATATATATATATATATATATAACGTTTTTAATTGGAAGTATTAGTTGCAAAGGCAGCGTTAGTCTCTCATTCTGAAGTCCTTTTCCTCTTGTGATCATTTATTGGCCATGTCACTTGCTGTGAAACATGAATCCATATTTCTATTTTTATTCTTTTAGGGCCTACCTTTCTCTCAATTCTTTCTTGTAAAAGAAAACAAAACAACCAAACTGTCACACTTTTGTTTATTTGAAAAAATGCCATTTTCACATTCCTGCTCTGTTACAGAGACTTTCTGCTCAAGCATCTGTCAGTGTGTCCTTTATGCATTGATTTCACACAGATTTCATTCCCTACTTGAAATGTACTTTGTCTTCTTGCTCTACCATATGTATATGTTGTAGCTTCTTTTGCATCAGAGAGTCATTGGGAGAGGGATATTTTACAATACTTGTTCTCACCTTTGAGGCTGTGGAACAAAAAAATTGTCTAAATGTGTATCTAGCATTTCTTACATGCTCAACCATTAGGACATGGAAAAATGTGAAAAATGCATCATCCATAAAGTTAAATGGCAGATGGAAATGGCAGCATTTGTTTATTCATAGAATTCTTTATGCTAAGCCATTTCACTTCAGAAGGAATTGTAAAACAAACAAACAAGCCCTCCATCATTTGACCATTTATCATTTGATAATTTGAAGGCAGACAGAAGCAGAGACCTAACTCGCAAAACTAGACTAGTATTTTTTTCAGAATCTCTTGCAACCAGTCCAAGGTTAAAAAGTATTTCACTGCCGATTTCCTTGCACAGCTGAGAAGATGGGGACGGGGGGCAAAGCGTTTGGAAGCTGGTTTGTGTTATATATTTCTGCCTTGCTCTTTCTGTGGAAGCGTGATCTAGAATCCCTCTGGGAGTGAAAAAAAAAAAAAGTCAGTGGAAAAAAGTTACTGAACTATAGGTGTTTCAAGAGGAATTCAAGGAATGAAATGAATTCACATCTGAATAGCGCTGCTGCATCTCCAGTGCCTTTCTAGCCTCTGTCCCTAGCTAGCGACAGCCCTAGGTGAGCAACTGGTGTCCTTACTTGCTCCTTTACTGCTTTTGAAAGGTGTGGGAATAGTTTTCAGTTTAGTAGGTAAACTCTGCCATCTGGTGATGGTTGATGTACGTGTGGGGTTATTGCGTTGGTGAAATTTGGCCCTTTGAAAGGGAATTTCCTGCTGCCTTTTTACATGCCCTCCCTTTTTTTCTTGGTGATAGGACCTTCTTTGTATATTATACTGCACTTAATGCGACAATTTTGGACACAAAATTCCTAGAGTCAGCAGAGCCACCTCGTGCTCCTGCAGCAGTCTCAATTCCTGCAAGGACACTGAGGTGCCTCAGGACGAGCCTTGCCAGTCTGTTGTTATTATACACCTACTTCTTTGCTGCTCCCGGTGTATATTTATGATGTTTGTAAACTGCAGTCCAGTGGCTTGTAGCCTTGTTATAGGTAGAACTTGCTACCTCCATCTTGTCCTTTCCCTCCACAGTTCCTCTTTCTTTCTACATGTGCATTATTTCTTTCTTCTGTTGCCCCCCCAAACACCACTCCTGGTGCCCTTGTGCTCCCAGCATCACTCCAGCACTGCTGCTGTTGTCTTCTCTTCCCCTCAGCCAGTGTTGTCGGACTGGGCCAGCATGGCAACTCCACCATACCTTGCTTCTAGTAAACACGAGTATTCGATACGGCATAGGATTCCTGATGAATGCACAGCATCAAAATCGGTATTAATTTTTCCTTTGCAAGAGTGAGTAAGGATCTCTTAAGCCAACCAGCCTTTTACCACTGCTTCTGCAACAGCATCCCTCGTCGTTGTGTAGTGCTGTCCTCCCTTCAGTAGGGATCTGCGTGCTGCGAAGAAGCTGTACGAGTCCTATTTGAGCACAGTGATGGCACGATGCCAGCTGATTCCTCCGGTGCCCACGGATGTGCTCAGTGTACTCAGCTGCATTTACCTGCTTTGTTGGGTTTTGGGGAAAGGTTCAAGGAGGAGGAAGCTCAGGCAAGTCAAAATCTGAAAGGAGGCTGTAGCGTGGAGGGTGTTGGTCTCTTTTCTCAAGTAGCAAGTGATAGGATCAGAGGAAATGGCCTTAAGTTGCACCAGGGAAGGTTCAAATTAGACATTAGGAAACATTACTTCGCAGAAGGGGTTGTCAGGCATTGGAACAGGCTGCCCAGGGCAGTGCTGGAGTCACCATCTCTGGAGGTGTTTAAAAGACACGTAGATGAAGTTCTTAGGGACATGGGTTAGTGCCAGAATTAGGTTATGGGTGGACTTAATGATCTTAAGGGTCTCTTCCAACCAAAATGATTCTATGATTCTATGAAAATAGCATTAGTCTAATCTCAGGACAACTTTTTCATCTATCAGGCAGAGAAAGAGTTGTTTAATTAAGCATCAAATAAAGTGGAACGAAATGGCAAAAATGATCATGTTTTTTCCACATGGGGTGTACCAGATCAGATGTCTGTATTTAGGAAAGGCTTCCACTCCCAATTTTACCTACCCATGTCACGGGCCACAGCCAGCTGCAGGACTCATGGCAGATAGGAGGTGAAGGAAGGGATTTTGGGCAAGGTGCACATTCCAAGCCACAGGGGTTTTAGCAGCTGTTCTAGAGGAATGTTTCTTGAGAGGAAGAGTTTTATAGCTTGTCATCTTCCTAGTGTAAATAAGTTTTGAAAACGATATTTGGCTAAATCATGTTGAAAGGACAGCTGGCCAAATCAATAGAAACAATTTCACCTTTCTTCCCTCAATGGAGTGTTTATGCCATTGCCTTTCTTAGTAAATGGAAGTTTTTCTTTTTGTTTTGTTTTCTGTGAAATGTGACCCAGTACAGCTGACTGGATGGCACTGCAGCTCTTCAGCAGTTATCCGTGTCCAATGACTTTAGTAACAGTTATCTTGGGGTGCTAGAATAATCAATATTTTTCTTGGGATAAACATAATGGTTTTCAAAAAGTATTCTTTAACCCTATTTGCCATAATCTACAGTAGCGATTAACAGACAATATTCTTCGTTAAAACCCTTTTGATTTAAAAATTAGTGAAGTAAATAAAAATTACTTAATGACCAGTGCACTTCTGTTCTTTGGTGGATTGTAGCCAGTAAGGATGCAGGTATTATATAAAAGAAAAGGAAATATGTTTCCAGTGTGTCTTTTGAGACAAATGTAGGCATAGAATTTTGCAAGGGCTAAAAACCTTAGCAAAATTAAGAAGTACTTTCTTAAGAGTTAAAAGTGTAATTTAAAATAATATGGTTCAAAAATAGAGGGGGCGGGGAGGAAACAAACCAGCCCACGTGTTGTTTGAAACCTGTAGGACATGCTGTGCAGCCACAACACTATGTACCACTGGAGTTTGATGAGTTGATGATACTTTGATCCAATGGGGACAGTTGCACTTTTTCTCATGAGCTAGCTTTTCAAAACATCTCTTGGAATTAAATTTTTTCCTTGCTGCTAACACATACAGAAAGAGGAAGATAGTCCTTCTTGCAAACAAAAGTTAAAAATTGCATTTAAAATTGTAATGTCCCTAATGGAAAAGATATCTGTGCTGTATTGTTTAGAGGGATATGTCTCAGCATGGTATGCAGTTTTCAGTAGTATAATAATTCTCTTGAGATTCTTAGGACCTCTGAACAAGGGCAATACATAGTTTGGGGAAAAAATAGAAGGATGGTCTTACATTACTCTGTCTGGCTATGAGTCTTCGTGAAAAATACACATATGAAGTATGTGTGTGCAGTATAGATATGAAGAAAGAGATTTGAATTTGTGGGTAGTGTGGCATTAAAACACACGAGGCAAATCCCCTGTCAGAGGCACTGTGAAAAAACATTTTATGTATAGCAAGAAACACGCATCGGAAGAAACAGAGAAATGGGGTTCAGTAAGTTGATGTTTTTAGAAATATATAGTGATATCTGTAAAAGAAGAGCTAGAAGGTTGTTGTCTGGGAGAGCAGTGAGGAGTTACACTGGTGTGACAGACACTAACACCATAACTTTTTGCATTTTATTCCTATCTGATTTTGGAGAGGCTTGCTTCATGGGTGGGTGTGCATTTAAGGCCTTATCTTAGTTCTTAGAATAATTTTTTTGAGTTTGAATAAGGAGGAAGGCAGGAAGATAGTACCTGTGTCTACACAAATAAGAGCTTTACATTAAGTGGAGTGAACTGTGTGTATTTAAGCACAGAATCAGTTGAACGTGCTGTGTGTCTGGGCCAGTCTTGCCCTTCCCGCTCTGGTTTTGCCTTAACCTCTCCCTGCATCTCACACTGGTGCAGCCGTGGTGTTATCTGGGGGTAAGCCCAACACTCTGCAGCAGTGGCTTTGGAAGAATTTTGGAAAGCCTTTTAGGAAGATGGTAGCGTGGTAGTCCTGCAGGACACTGTCACAGTGACCTCATAAAAAATATTAAAGACGTGTCATTAAACCTTCTCGCTTCCCTTGAAAAAGGAGTATTTGTGTCTTAGTAACAAGAAAGATGGGAGACCAATAGTTTAGCAGAGAGGACGACAGCAACCTGTGCACCGGCAGGTAACCAGGATGCCCAGCTTGATGCTGAGGCTGGCAAACTTCTGTCTGCAGGGTGCTCCGTGCCTCTGCGCACAACGAAGGCTGGTGGATGTTGCCCGGGTGGTTGAAATCTCTGTACTTTCTGTGGCTTTCTGCGTTTCTTTTGCTTGTGATTAGCTAGTTAATAATTTGCATTAGTTATGGTGAGGGAGTTTATGGAGAAGTGAATTAATACTTCGTTTATATTAAAGAACAACATGATTGATGTGCTAATTACACGAATACTTGTTCTCAATATTCTACTTTATTATATACAAATATGAAGGCCAGCTGCAATAGCAAGTTCTGGTAATACTTACATATATATACACGTGTATGATAACAAGGGCAAGATGTATTATTTTAGGGTTCATAAAAGTTCAGACAAGAACTCTGGAATGTCTTCTCACTAGATATAAGGGAGCTGGGAATAGGGGTCGTAAGTACATAGTGCTGTGTTGAGATCAACTGCTCTTCTGCACAAGTGATGTAAGCACACAGGGCAGTAGTTAGGGGTGTAATTAATCCTTCTGACACCAAAATAAATTGCTGTAGTTTGTTGTTCAGCTCTGCTTTGTGGAGCTAATTGTGTGCATAAAGTTATGCCTGTAGCTTAAGTGTTTATTACAATCGGAACTTAGAACGCAATAGAGTATTGTATTTTAAAATATCATAGTGACACTGCATTTCTGTATCCCCCTTAATTAGCCTTGTTCTTCCAAGTTTACTCTTATTTAGAACACTTAAATTTGTACAAACAGCCCAAATTCCTCTATTTAGCTCATTATATATGCAGGGCTAGGTTTTAAATAGAGCATTATAAAGCTCTGCTGTTATATAGCCACGTACATGCCTAACATCTGATTTATTTATTAGTTTTAGGAGAGATTTTAGTTGTAGTTTAACAGACTGAAATATTTTGGTACAGCTACTTTCTGCATTTTCTGACTTGTAAAGCCTTAATGGCTTAGTACATTTATTTGTACAGGTTTGCAGGGGTAAAATAAGCTAGACTAGATATATTTTGGAAGCTTTAAAAACAGTTTTAAGTAGATGTTTCTATAAATCCCTATTTTATTACTGTAAGTGCAGTTATTTTATGGAATAGGACATAGGTTATTGTTTCCTTTTGCACTGCTGCTTGGTACACACAGCTGATCAGTGGCATTTACAGAGAGAGAATCGGGCACATTAAGCAAGTGTTTGCACAGTGCTATATGCCGAAATACTAAGTCAGTCCAAATTCCCATGAACTTTAAGGGTATTTTTTTTCTTCTAAGCAATTCTCTGTACAAGTCCCATTAAATGAATACATGATTTCTATTGATTGTGTTTGTTTTACCATCTGGCTATAGGGATTCAAGCCTGAACACAGCAAAACTCTGTCCATGTTACATGCAAACGAAAAGAATATTTTCATGTGTAAAGGAATCTCTCGATGTTAAAGAGATTCCTGTGGCTTTGAAAGCATACCTCTTGCTGACCACTTACAAGCTATAATGAGACTGATAGATAAAAATGAATTCCTGAACAGACCTGGAAAATACCCCATTTCAGGGCAGATGCTGCGTTTTACAGGTGCGGCTCTGTGGTACACAGCACTACAACTATCACTCATTTTTTCAAGCCACAAAGGGAACTTTGCAAAACCAGGCCCTGGACTTGGTGTGAATGTTCTTTTGCATGGTTTTGCTGTGGACTGGGGCAGGGGGGAAGTTTAACATCCCTATCGCTGGCATTATGAATTTCCACTACACGTAACAGACTGCTCTGCGTAATCCGATACAGGGCGGCCGCCTGGGAGAGAGCAGCGTGCCGACACCTTCACTTGATGTGCTGAACTGGAGCACCGAGGTGGCTCATTTACCGACTGAGACTCCGCTTCCAGCTCTCTGTAGCTATTGTAAGAGATTTTTGTCTGTACAGTTGCCATTTTAGGATAGAGAGTTTGAGCTATTCATGCTCAGATTGCTTCTTTTTTCACTCTGCATGGTAGAGGAACTGATGAGGCTCCTTTTAGATGAGTATAGCTTTATATAGAGTGGCTCCCCTCAAATCTATTGTTTACTTTATTTTTTTGATGTTTATGTCCAATGGATATTATCATTTGTTTATGGTGTGTGGTTTTTTTAAGTTAGATTGCTTTTAATTAGAAAATGAAACAATATTCATATTAAAATTGAAGTCAATATGATGTGAAGTATTTTGCCAAATGAGAGTAATTAATGGTAATAAAAGTAGTCCATGTAATTTCTGATTTAATGGTGGTTTAAACTGTTACGTTTCTGTGTCTGTAGCATTAGAGCTGGAATCTTTTGTGGTTTTTTTACTTTAAGCAATCTACTTTAAATACTTCTATAAGAAGCGTTATTTAGTGCTCTTAGGATTACACTAAACTGATCTAGGATGTGCCTCATTAGTTTTCCTGCTATGTGGAATAAAAAAATTGCCAGCATTGGTCTTTAAACTGCCTTTTGTACTTCTGCAATTACCATATTGATGGGGTTTTTTTCAATGACAAATAGACTAAGAGTTCTGGTGCACTCTTAACTTCTTAGCAGATCTTAAATTTACAATAATACTGAGCTTTCAGTAGGCATGATGGGGGGTTCAGTCTGCAGGATATATTGATCAACTGTAAGTGGTATTATACATATGCTAAAATTAGAATGTGTGAGAGCACTACATACTTTAGTATGCTTGATGAGCTATTTTGTAAAGCTGATCAAGAATTGGCTTTTAGGTTGCTGGTTTTTAGTACAAAGAGGTTACTTATAGTGGTACAAAGTATTCTAATATGTTGAGTTTAGAGGAAATGGGGTTTGTATTTAAAACAAAACAAAACAAACCCCAAAACACGAAACCAAAAACCAACAACCAACCAACCAAAACCACCTATCACCTTCAATGGTCTTTCTGGAGATATACAGATGTCATATATGTAGGTGCTGCTGAAAAATATTCAGACTCATCAATGGCTGAACTGACCATCAATGAGTATCCAAACATTTCATCCAGAAGGGTTTTCTAAAGCAGCTGTTGGCAACCTTCCTTGTGTAAGATGCCAGATTCTGTTGACTAAGCATCTGATATCTTGGTAAAATATGCAGCAATGCAGATCTGCTTACCTTTAAAAGCAAACTAGTCTTTGAGGTTGTGCTCTGTACCTTTGCCTCATCAGAAGCAAATCTTGCAACTATATGCATGAGATTTTCTGAATGACTTGTGCAAGATGCAGTGCCCTAGTTCATCTTTTTCTTAAAGACACCATTACTTTTTTAGATTAGATGGCATAACAGTAACATTCCCTACAAGTCTAGCCTCATGTCTAAAATAAGCAGAAACCTCTCTCCTCATTTATAGTGCTCTGGCATCTTAAAGATACATTAACATGTACATGTGTGAAAAAATGATTTTAGAAAAATTGGGGGTTTTGGTAGCCTTTGGTCAGATTCTCAGAGGTCTGTAGCTCTCTGCAGGCTAGTATTGGTTTGCAAACCAAAGTTTAGGCATCTGGGCTTTTTTCCCTTTCATGTGATGCACATGCAGGGACACAAAATGATGGTAGCAAAATGAAACGGAGATAGTTTTAGCTTTTTTAAGACTCAGACGTAGCTTACCAAACACTTGGAAAACCATATGTCTTTCTATAAATGGGCTTATGTTTCTTTCCATTGGAGTGATGACTTAATGGTTCTCACAGTGTGACAACAGGCAACTTTCTCCCTCTTTTTCCTGCTTGGGAGCAGGACTGTGTAGCATAACTGGAAAGTACGTATTCCTTCTCATTTGTGAGTACTGAAGAAAGCAGCAGTGGTCTTTTGAGACTGATCTTTATTCTTCATTATAGTCCAGTTTGAAATGCATCAGAAGTCACTTGGAAACAGGATAAATGCTGATCCTTGATGTTAGTGTTGCTATAGAGTTGTGGTTGTTGAAAATTAGTAATAATTTTAGTTGTCTGCATGTTTTTACACTTCCAGCACAGTTTACCTAAGCACTGTCTTGGCAGTAGTCTGCCTTTTGGATGTTTACCGCAGACAACAACAGCTAAAGAAATGGATACCTGGAGGGTTAGAAAGTCTTCTTGATACTGTGTGATGCTGTGTTCAAGTAGGTTAATGGTCAGCTTGTCGATTAGCTAATTAACTAGCCATCTAGTTAATAGGCTAACTCCATTGCGCAGCAGAAGTTTCAGGTTATTGGGAGCATCATAAGACTTAGAACCACTTCTGAACAGACAGCTGCGGTCTGTAAATGGTAACAGATGGTGTGAGTGCAAAGAAAAATGAAAAACTGGAATCTGAAATCCCATCATTTGGGGAAAGGCATTTTGTTCTGAATATGCTATGAACTGAAAATTTGTATCTTGCACGACTCTGAATCTTCAGAGGTTTGTTTTGTAGATGTCAGTAGGTCTTGAAAAGTGTCACAACTTTAAGAGCATAAAAACAGCTTTCAGGTGGCTCCTGGAACTTAAGGCTCCTATATGTGTCAGAGAGACTCATGCTTGCCAACAGTAATTTTTAATTCGTCTATGTTGATATTATTTCCAATTCTTCTGTCAGTCTTCTTTAATGCATCTTTACAAGGGTTAGAACCACCTTAAGAATTTAAAGGGTCTGGTATGTTATAATTTTGGGTTCTAAGAGGATATGGAGAAATACTTGGCAATCAGGACGTTTGACCATGAAAATTATTATTCTGTGTGTGGTCAGTATTCATTTCAAGAAATATTTTCAGGTTTTTGTCGAAATATAAATGTTGCATTCATTACTATACTATTAGGATGGTAATGATGTAAGTGGAATTTGCCAGAGAGAAAGGTGGGAAAGGAACCATAAACCTTCCCATGCCAGAGAGGCAGCACAGCAAGTCCAGGCATCACAGCAGACTTGATCCTAGTTGCCTTTGGTGTAGTACATTCTGGTCAACAAAACGTTACTTGAATCCTGACCGCTTAAAGGGTACGTATATATTCCATTCCATTTTTGCAGATATTTATTACACTGAAGAGCTGTAGTTGTTTATGGAATCAGATAATTTGGCCTGTTGCCTGTGCTTTATAGGGCTGGGTAAATGTCACAACTGCCGTAAAGAGGCTTTGTTGTTTGGTGTGGTGTTTGGGTTTTTGTTGGCGGGTTTGTGTAGTGTTTGGTTTGTTTTTTAAATCTCTAACTAACAGCACTTGGAATAAGTCTTCAGGTTTGTGTGTATGTCCCAGAATGTCTCTTATTTCTTCTCTCCCAAGTTCTATTTTGCTGCACATGCTGGAAGTTGAGAAGAATCCTGAGACCTATTTCTACTTTTCATAGAGAAATGTGAATGTGGATCTCTCTAAGGTTGTTTTCCAGTAATGAAGAGCTTTGCTTTCTCCTTTTCCTCCCCATACTGCTTATGGACAGCAAATGGAGGGGAGGAGGCCAAATATCACATAGCAAATATTCTAGAAATTACATGGTCCTAAAGGGTTTGGCTTTAGCCAGTACGGTAGTATTTTTCTGCAAGTGATTGTACATAATTCCATAGCAGAGGCAGGAACTGCAGGCAAAAAATATTACTTGGTTCTCCTAAAACAGCATTACTTTGTTCGAGTCTCACAAAACATTTTGGGAATTTTAAACTTCAGTTAAAACTCCCTGTGAAGATTAATCTATAGAAGTTTTAAGGAATGATACGGTAGAATTTAACAGTCAGTATATCATAATTCTATAATTCAGTCTTTCCTGTGGCTGTTCTGTCTTTGATATAGTAAACAGAGTTTACAAAACCACATTATGCAGCTGGAGAGTGAAGCTGGTCTGATTTTAAAGTTACACCAAAATAAAAAGAGGATAATTAACTATCGCAAAAGTTCAGCAGAACAAATGGTGGCTTTTCTTGCATTTAAGGTTTTAAAATATGTATTGTGTGCCTTTCTAAACTCTAAGTTCTAGTACAAACCAATGTAATGGATTTGGCACAGGAACATTCTGGTTGAACTCCACAGCCTGCATTTCAGCTTGAGAATTTGCTTAGGAAATCAGTTCTGTTCAGCATTTTCATTAGCGGTGAGGGTGATGGAATACAGAATAGCTCATAAAATATGCAGATGACACAAAGCTGTGAGGAGTTGCAAATACCTTTCTGTGTCAGATCAGAATTCAAAATAAATTTGGCAAATTGGAGAGATGGTCTGAAATCATCAAGATGAAATTCAATAAAGTGAAGTACCATGTGATATGTTTAGGAGAAAGAATTCAGATACACAAATACAAGAGAATACAAGACAGGTAATGCCTGTTGAGAGGAAAAAATGGGTATCAATGACTACAATGCATTGCTGTTGCAAAGAAAGGAAATGTAATTCTGGAATATGTGAAGAGGGATGTGGTGTCTGTCATGTGGGTAATTATTCCATATAAGGATTAGTCTGGGTTGATATATTGTACCCAAGTGTGGTCATTACTTTTAAAAACGTGTAGAAAACTGCATCAGAGAAATCAGTTTGCCTAATGTGAGTAACAACCGTTTGATATGTAAAAGATTTAGGGGAAAAGGTAGAGGGAAGTTGTTCTCCATGTTCCTGAGAGAAGAATTAAGGGAAATCTGTAATTTGCGTTCAGAGTGATGAAGGTTGTGTTTTAGAATACCCTTTTTGAAGTATGAACCCCGGAAAAAGCCACCTAGAGGTGTTGTGGAACCTCCCATTCGAGGAAAAGTTAAACAAACCTATTCTGGGTGAGTCTACACTATCCTTCCTTAGCACAAGGTAGACTATATGATGCATCTCGTATGTCTATAATCCTGTGCAGGAGATGAGATTAGAGCAAATAGCTTGAAAAACTTCTCTTGAAACGTCATGGAAAAATTGAATGACCTTCTCCAGTGGGAAAAATTGCACAGCCATTGGGGTGGGCAATCTACTCAGCAGAGCTTTGCAGCCCACTGGGGTCTGCAGCCTGCAGCTTAGGGATCATGGAACGAGAGATTTACTGTCATCCTTTCTGAACCTAAAATACATTTCTCACTCATGTATATATGTCTGGATATGAAGATCATCAGAGGAAGAACATGATTGATAGGTATCAGCTTTGCCTCTCAGTCCTAACTGCAAATAAACTATTTATTTATGTAACTTTCTTCCCACAAGAGTTTCCATCAATTCTGTTGCTGGAAGCATTCTTCAGCATTATGGTTCTGGAATAACACATAGAGCGTAGTGCCCTTCCCTGCCATCAAAAGTGAGAAAGAAACACAGGAGGGAAGCTGGGCTTGAAACATTAGTGCTTCGGTTTCTTATTAATTTAGAAATGTGAATTGACAGTTTGATGCTCTAGTTGCAAATTATATTTTAAAATATTTTCTTTTGTCAACCTTGATAATTTAACAGAATCTACCAACTGGCAAGTTTCAAGTAGTTTTCATTGCAATCTCTTACATACCACACCACTGCTCCTAATCATCTGTGAAAAAGCTGCCATGCAACAGAAGACTGGGAATTGCTATCAGTAATCATGAAAACGAATTCAAACCGGGCCATGGGTAGAAGCTTTTGCAAAAGCAACCTGCATCTTTTCAAGCTGGTCAAGCTAGAGTTGCTTTTTTGGAAAAGCAGTTTGTCTTTCATTACTAAGGAAGACAAGCTATTATCTCAGTACCAAACAAGTACCTAATGCACAAGTCGAAAAATAGGCAACAATTATATATGGAATAGGAAGAGTTTTATGCAAGTTTGCCTACATTGCCTTTCCCTTTGCTCCTCTGCCTGTAAAGTGGTTTGCAACCAGAGGTGCTGTGTAAAAATAAATGGGCTGCTTCTTAACCAGGGTCAGACCGTGCACAAACCTTGGCAATCTGCAGCCTCTTCTTTGCTGCTCTAGAGTTGTCCTGTCAGCTGCGATCTCTTTCAGAACTGGCTTCGAGACTGTGCGGATCTAAGCTAATCCTGTTTCAATACTATTTTGAGTGCTGTAATTTAATACTCATATGGAACTGCCTTTCCCTAAAAGCAAGTGATGTAGCATATTTCATAAAGGAAGTGATAGTAGAAGGTTGGTTATATGGTGGTGGGCAGTATGAATCATGGTATAGTTCATTTCAGGTGAGGAACTACAGCTTCCACTCCAGAGGGGAAATATTAGGAAGGGAAGTCAGTGCTTTAACTTTTTAATTGCATCTACTTGTTTGTTTCTACTTTTATTCTCTCTTTTTCTTTTTGGCTTAATCACTTCTCCTTAAAGTATGCTGGGTAACTAGTAAGTTGACTAAGCTTGAAAAGTTGACTCAGATGCATATTAAGTAAGAGCTTGTGAGCTACTGGAATCGCAGGGCATGACTCCCAAGTTAGCTGCTTTTTTTAAAAAGCATAGTCAGCCTTACAAAAAATACCCCAAACTATTTGATGTGTTTATTGTCTTACTCACAGCTTTGTCATCATCTAAACTCTGTGACAATTTAAATAAAAACTGAAACAAACAAACAAGCCCATAGATTCTGCAGACTAAACCAGTGGCTTTCTCTGTGGAGTAAGGTGGAGATCTGTTAGTTGTCCGCTGCTTTGGTTTAAGGCAGGTTAGAAATGCACTGTTTCTGTAATATGTAACAGCTGACATGGTACACTAAGTGATTTTTTTTTTTTTTTTTTTTTTTTTTTTTTTTTTTTTTTTTTTTTTTTTTTTTTTTTTTTTTTTTTTTTTTTTTTTTTTTTTTTTTTTTATTTTTTTTTATGGTTACTTGGTACACTAAGTTTTTTTTTTTTTTTTTTTTTTTTTTTTTGGCACACAGTAATTATCAAAAACCTTGTAAGCAAAAGGAGGGAATGAATAAGTAAAGATTCTTTAAGAAGTGATTTAGATTCATGGGGGTTGTTACTTACAAGCATTCTAGATAAAAGGCTTAATGTTAGGTTGCAGAGGTTCTCAGTACATGAGATTATAATGACATAAACAATTTGCATGTTATTATATAGGTTCTAGAAAAATCTTCTTTCTCTGATCCGATTAAGGACTATCTTGAAAATGGATTATATATGTTTTTAAGGTAATACGCTGTGAAATCATCTGGACTCCTGGCAGTGCATAATTCAGGAATGTGCATATATCTTCAAAGGACTGAGACCTAAATAAAACACACGCAGATCAACAGCAGAGTTTTGAATTTTTCTAAGATTTGATGTAGGGCCAAACTTTGTTAAGAAGAAAATGATTTTAGACTGGCGCAGCACATACACAATCAGATCTAATGCGGTAAAACCTAGGTAAGTTACAACGCTCAGCTAATACAAATTAACGCGTTTTCATAATTGCACACAGAGTGGATAAACAGAAAGTGATCAAAGACGGAGCGTCACAAAATTGACTTTATTAATTTATCACTACAACTTTGTCTGCATCTGTGAATTATAACGATGTGTTTAATACAGTTATTTGTGGAGGCATTGTATGTCGTATCGAGAGTTCAAATTTCTGAAGCTGTTTTTTGTTGAGAGAAGAGCTGGATTTGGCAAGTTAGGGAGTATGTGAATTTATCCTGCTTTTTCACAAGAACAAACATGTTTGCTACTGCTATACAGCTAAGACTGAAGGGTCTGTGTGCATGGTGAATAGAATAAGTAAATTAGCTAGCACCATAAATTATGAAGCCTTTTGGTCTTTTAGAGGGATGGATTTATGTTTTTGGAAGAATATTTTCTAAGTATTTTCGAAGGTATACAAGGATCTGCTGGGTAATCTAGATGGTTAACTTTAGGTATGTTCAGAGCTTTAAAGTTTTTGCCCTCCCAAATCCTGAGTCACAGGGGCTTGGGAAGCAGCCAGGAATTTCACTAGACAGGACAGAGGTTTTTAAGCATTGCTGTGAGTGAGATCTATCACTGGCTTCCAGATGGGCATTTACATAAATGAAACAAAAGATATGAGCTTTGTACTATGGGTATTTTCCCCTACTTTTGTTCTTTTTGTGTTTGGTTTTTTTTTCTTTATCTTTTTTTTTGTTTGTTTTAGCTCTTACTTTCTCTTCTGAAAGCATTTTTACTTCTTCCATTTTGTCATGAAAAGATAAAATTTAAGACCTCAAACAGGAATGCAAAGCTTTTCAGTTATGCCACCTTTGCATAATAAAACCCTGAATTAAATGTCAGGGTTATAATTATTGCTGAAGGATGCTGGCAGGTGAGACTGGATAACTCAAGCCAAGATAAAAAGGTAGTAGAAATAACTGTTAGAGAGATGTTGTTCAACGAATACATATTAGGATAAGTTGTAGCAGGGAAGATTATTGATTAGGCTTTTGTGATGTGTTTAGTTTTAATTTATTGGTGGGTTCATCTTGGCTGAGGGCCAAGTGCCCACCCAGCTGCTCGCTCACTGCTGCTCCTCAGCAGGACAGGAGGAAAAAATTGGCTGAGAAAGTGCATGGCTCAAAATAAAGACCAATTACTATTGTGGGCAAAACAGCCTTGACTTGGGGAGAATTAATTTAATTTATTGCCAGTTAAAACAGATTTGGATAGTCAGAAACACAGACAAACATGAAAGCAGCAACTTTTCTTTCCTGCTCTCCACAGCTTCACTCCTTTGCCGCAGACCCCTTGGCCCTTCCGTGAGGAGCAGAGGGGTTTGGCCAGTCCACAGCATCCCTCTGCTGCTCCTTCCCCCTCACACTTCTTCCCTGCTCTGCTGTGGGCTCTCCCCATGGCTGCAGACCTTCAGGAAAAGTGTACGCCAGCACATGCACCCCATGGGCCACAATTCCTGTCAGGAAAACCTGCTCCAGCATAGGCTGTCTGTGGGTGATATCCGGCTCCCGCACCATGGAGCTCCTGCTTCTCCGACCTTGGTGGTTCTCACTCGTTTTGTTTTTCGCTCATCCCTCTGTCCAGAATTTTCTGCCTTTTCTTTACTGGGGCCGGTTCTATTTAATCTCTTTATGAATGATCTGGAAGAGGGGATCGAGTGCACCCTTAGTACATTTATAGATAACACGAAGTTGGGTGGTAGTGTTGATCTGCTGGACGGTAGGATGGCCATACAGAGGGATCTAGAGTGTCTGGATTGTTGGGCTGAGGCTTGTTGTATGAGGTTTAACAAGGCCAAGTGCCGGGTCCTGCACTTGGGTTACAGCAGTCCCAGGCAGCACTACAGGCTCGGACAAGAGTGGCTGGAAAGCTGCCTGGCAGAGAGGGATCTGGGGGTGTGGATTGACAGCCGGTTAAATATGAGCCAGCAGTGTGCCCAGGTGGCCAAAAAGGCCGAGAGCATCCTGGATTGTATCCTGTGGCCAGCAGGACAAGAGAAGTGATTGTGCCACTCTACTTGGCGCTGGTGAGGCTGCACCTTGAATCCTGTGTTCAGTTTTGGGCCTCTTGTCATAAGAAGGACGTTGAGGTACTGGAGAGAGTGCAGAGGAGGCAATGAAGCTGGTCAGGGGCCTGGAGCACAAGTCTGATGAGGAGTGGCTGAGGGAGCTGGGGCTGTTGAGCCTGGAGAAAAGGGGGCTGAGGGGAGACCTGATCGCTGTCTACAACTGCCTGAAAGGAGGTTGTAGCATAGAGGGGGCTTGGTCTCTTCTCCCAAGTAGCAAGTGATAGGATGAGAGGAAATGGCCTCAAGTTGCACCAGAGGAGGTTTAGATTGGATGTTAGGAAAAAATTCTTCACGGAAAGGGTTGTCAGACATTGGAACAGGCTGCCCAGGGCAGTGGTGGAGTCACCATCCCTGGATGGGTTGAAAAGGCGTTTAGATGAGGTTCTTAGGGACATGGTTTAGTGCCAGAATTAGGTGAGGTTATAGTTGGACTCAATCCTGAGGGTCTCTTCCAACCGATATGATTCTGTGATTCTGTACGTAGCAGGTGACAGGACAAGAACAGATAGCCTGAAGTTGTGCCAGGGAAGGTTCAGATTGGATGTTAGGAACAATTTTTTCACAGAAAGGCTTGTGAAGTAGTCAAACAGCCTGCCCAGGGAAGTGGTTGAGCCACCATCGCTGGAGGTGTTTAAAAGACGTGTAGATAACGCTCTTAGGGACATGGTTTAGTGTTCGTGTTAGGTTAAAGGTTGGACTCGATGATCTTGAGGGTCTCTTCCAACCAAAATGGTCCTATGTTTTCCTGTTAACGCCACCATTGTCACTGATAGGCTACGCTATATCCCATGGCGGGTCCATGGCAGAGCCGGTATGAGCCAGGTGGAACTGGCTGTGCCCGGTGGGGCAGCTCCACCGCCCCTCACAGCACCTGATTCCGCAGGCCCCTGCAGCCAGCACCTCCCTGTTCACACCCTGTGCAAAACACTTGTGTTCGCTTTGGTTTTTCTCATTATCATCCTTTCCACACTGCCGTTACATAGATAAGGAGAAAAATAAGAGATATGCCAAAAGGTGTTGCAAATAAGGGGATTAACTGCATGTTATCCTGTCACTCTCTTTCTGCTCTTAAAGGGAAACTGAAGGTATTTTCATGACTGCCAGCTATTGTCTTTCAGTCCATTATGAGGTAATAATGAGGCTTTCTATTGATCTGAATTTTTTTGTGTGGTCTTCTACCTCCTCACCTGTCATAATTTTAGAGATTGACCTTGATTATAATTAGATCCTTGGAGTGTGGTTGCAGAGGTGAGGAAATGGTGCTAATCTTGCATATGGGACCTAACTGTATGGTCATGGGTGTTTTGCCTCAAAAACTGTTGCAAACACAGGAGGTCAAAAAATGTGGTTAGGTCAGGCAATTTGTCCATCCGTTGCTGCAGAAACTGTTCCTAATGGTTTGGTTTACTTGTCTTGGGTCCAGACTTGGGTCATGACTAGCATAACTGGCTAGTGACCAGCAAAGCTGGGACTGGAATGGTATTTCAGTTTTTACAGATTCTCTAGATTTTTTTAGGACAGAGTCCACCAATATAATTAAGTTTATGCATGTGGACAATGGTACTGATTTTACCAGGGCTGTTGGTATCGTCCTATTTTAAGCACATGCTTGTTATTGTTTGAGGCTGTACTCAGTAGCCATGCTCTAGAATTCAGTGTGTGGTATGTCCTTGCCTTCAAAACCCACTCTGTTCTTCCATTCCAACACACCTAGAGAGCCTGAAGGGTAAAGGAAGAAATATCTGCAGTTTCCTAACTGTTTCCGATATAAAACTGAGTTTTTCAGTCATTTATAAATTCTCCAAAATGTAACTACGCAGACCAAAATTTTTTTGTGCTAGGTATCTGACTAAGGCTGAATTTCGGTGTAAGGAAATGTTAGCTGAAATATTTCTGTGGCTAAGAAAGATGTGGTTCCTTTTTTTTTGTTTGTTTTTAATTTAATCTTCAAGGAGCTCTGCTGCTCTCATATTTTGGCGAAAGAAATGCAGCAAAAGAGCTTTCTGGTCTGAAAGCAGCTATTGGCATTAACAACAACCCTCTTCGCCAGTATCCGCAAAAAATAAATTTGATCAAATCATGAGGTTCTAAAAATTATGTGTTGCAAGTGATATTCAGTACAATGTTGTATTAGAATTTGGCAGCTAAATTCAGTCTATTTTGAGAACATACTTTTCTGTGTAACTCCTATATGTGAAACCACAGAAAACTGAATTTTGTTGTTATTTCTGCCACAAAGCAGTTGGATGAGGCTAGATACGTCACTTAAAGAGTTCTAAGCTGGTCATTAATTTTGCATTATTCATTCTTAGAGTGCCTAATTTTGAGACTATTTATGTTACGTTTTCAGTTCTAGACTCCTATGCCTGCAGTCTCCTGAGTTCTGTAGGAAGCTAGTAAAAAGGCTGAATATTTGGTGAATTTGTGATATATTTTAGCCACTAAAGTTATTTTTTAAATTGTAAGGTTTTTTTTGCATGCCTTCCTGTCCTGCATCTGAGAAATTGGGTCTAACTGCTGTTACACCTTAGAAAACATTTGAGGTAATGCTCTTATTGTTTTATAATTGCTCTTCACTGTCTACTTTGGGCATCAAATGAACCGGGGCTCAATAGGAATATTGCTACCTTAGGAGTGAAGGAACCTCAAGACACCAACCAGTCCATTCTCCTAACCTCGATGCAAGTAACCTAATGATGTAATATGTGATCGGTGTGCTAATGATAGCAGATGGCTTTTGGTTCCAGTGTTTCAGAAACATTATTGCCAGAAAGTTTTCCTTTGCATCTGGCTGAAATCTCCCCTGCCTCAGTGCAATGCAGTTTAGGCTTTGTATCAAAACAAACACACAGTTAAGGTTATGCAGAGGGCTTTGGATTTTACGCATTTTAACCTTGATTTTATATGTGTGAAATGATCTAATGTAGTACATGCTGAGACTGGAAGTATTTTGCATGTGAAGATATCATGTTTTTATTTATGGTTCGGTCAAAATAAATTAGAATAATCAATGATTGTTTTGGAAAGTGCTGAAGAGCTGAGAATGCCTTATAATGCCAGAATGAGTTGTATAAATATGGGTATTTATATACTTAACAGCAGCAAATCTCTGAGAGTGTTTGTTGTGGTTATGGGTTTTTGGTTTTTTGTGGGGTTGTTTTGTTGGGTTTGGGGGTTTTTTGGGGGTGTTTTTTTCTGATTTTGTGTTACGGGGTTTTTTTGTTTGTTTGTGAGGTGTTTGTTTTGTTTGGTGGTTGTTTTTTGGGTTTTTTTTTTGTGTGTGTGGTTTTTTGTTTTTTTTTTTTTTAATTTCACTTGGCTGCTTCTCCTCAGATCCCACTTCTATCTCAAAGAAGGAGCTGAAGAAAACTAATGTTCCTATCACACATGTTCCATTATTGATTTCCATTCCAATCTACCCAGAGTCTTCTGTGCTGGAAATAATTAGACCCTGTGAACAGAGATGAAGCAAAAATCTATACAATACTGGATTGCCAGAAATGAAGACAAGGGTGCCTAATTAATGTTGCATATAGAACGCCTTTTGGATGAATGGGCTTCCCTTTCTCAGAAGCAGCTCAACAGTGGTTATGTCACAAATTTGCTGTTAATTAAATAGTGTTCACTGCGTGCCTGTAAAAATGGCATGGAGAAAAAAAACAACAGTAGACAGCAGCAGTATTTTACAAGAGCTCTGCAATTAAAAGAAAAGCCTGTGAAAAATAAACTTGGAGGCTTCACGCTGACGGCAAGACATTTTTTTTCCATTCAAAGATCACTTTATGGGTTGTCTCCAAGCTCTTCAGGAACATCTGGTCACTGAAGAATTCTGGACATTTTACAAGTTGGACTGGAATTGCGTTGGGAGGGTTAAGGATGGGAAAAAACCATTCCTGGGAGCTGCGGCAGGATGAATGACAGTGCAGCTCATGTCTGTAGGCAGCTGCAGCCGAGCCGAGGGTAAGGGCTGCTCAGAAAGGGCGTCAGGATCTGGAGGAAGCCAGGACATCAAGTTTTCGTTGAGTGCACGGTGGACTGAAGGCAATTTTAAGTTAGACTGTGTGACACATCTTGGGAACTGAGCAGACAGGTATTTAGGAAGAATGTGAGAGAGAGCACTGATGGAAAGTCTTCTCAACATGCACGCGGTCGATAGCAGAAATATCTGGAGGGAAAACTGAAGGGTATTTAAGTATCTGAAACTGATTAAGAGAAAAGTGTAAGCTGTATCCATATGACACTGTTTGCTTGGTTTTTTTTTTTTCCTCCAAATAACACAATGATAAAGTTATCCCCAAACCAGAAAAATCCAGTCTTTCAACTACATCATAGGCAGATTAAGCTTCCTGCAGCAGCACATGCTGTCAGTGGTTTTCAAGAGGGTATCCTCTCCTTCTTCTCTAGTCTTCATGAACGCACATCTGTTTATTTTTCCCTTGCCACATCCAGAGGAGCTTTTACTTTCTGGCCAGCAAAGGTTCTTGTGCACTGATGTTGTTTCTGTGTGGTGCGTGTCAGGTGCATGCCGGTCAGGCAGGTCTGCTGTTTCAGGGGTGAGAGGAGAGTGTGTGTAGCAGCCCTGATGGCTTCGTCTTTAGAGTTATTAGCCTGCTCGTTTTCTATTAAACTGGTCTCCTTTTTAGCAGTCCCCAGAATAATAATGCTACGTGACTATGCATGATGCGGAGAACAGTGATGTTATGTTGGGATTTTTGCTCTGTCAGAGGTCTCTGATAGTATAGGGAACCTGGGAGAGTTGTTCTCATCCTGTAATTTGCAGGCCACTGCTGTGCCTTCTTTCAGTGTTTAATTTTCTCCTTTTATCTCTATTCCCTCTTTGCTCTTCTAGATATCTGTTGTGGCCAATCTAAGTGATATGATTGTTCTTTGTGCATCTCTGGAGAATTTAAATAGCATCATTCCCTCCTTTTCTCCCTGTAAGTGCAAAGGAAGTTTCTCTTCTCTAGGCAAAAATAGAAATTTTTTTTTTTCTCTCTCCAAGAAACTATAGAATGGGTAAAACCCAGGCTCCTGGGTTGCATGGATGAATTCAGCTGATGAAGCTGTAGGAATCTTCCTAAACTGTGCCTTAAACTGCATGAATAGGTGTGTTTTCTGATTAAAATCTGGTTCATACAAATGTGTCTTTAGCATGAATTTGATAGAGGGAATTATTTTTCCCAATATAGTAGAAGCCATGGTTCTGGTTTAGGAATTTTATGAAGTGATTAGAGTGCAGGAAAAATATACTATTGAAAAAGATATTTTTGTAATAGTGTGCCTTCTAAGACCTCTCTTTCCATTTGGCTGCTTTGCATTGCTCTCTCTATTCTCATTCTGGTTTAATAAGCATTTTTCTCTGCAAACTGTTGACGCTGATGCACAACTGAAATAGGTGCACATGCAAGTTGTGATTCCTCTCCCCATAGTTGCATTTGATTCTGAACTCCAGATTTAATCTATTTAAATAATCTACTCCTGGGACTTAAGTCAACTCTTAGATACTTTTTGATGTTCAACAAATAGTAAAGCATTACAACAATTTAAATCAAGTAAGCAAATCCATATGAAATACACTACTTGTTATCTTTCCAACAGATTTATTTTCTTCCCTGGTTCCATTTTAAGCTGCGCTGCAGTTGCCAAATCAAAAATAAACTGAGTTTTCAATATAGGGGTGTGATAAGTGTATGATTTCCATTACGTCCCAGCGTGCTACATAATAAAAAAAGAAAACATGTAACGTATTTTGAGTAGAGAATTGAAATGGATTTTCTGACCTAGTCCCAGTGAACAGGTGCTAAAGTGATGGCAAAGACTGTAGCTCCTGGACTGTAATTATCATTTGAGTTATTTCTCAGAGGTAGGAGACTTTACACCTGTGGGCACAATGAAAGAAAAAAAGCCATCAGCAGCCGGCTGCCAGGCCAGTGCTTTTGAACTTATTTGGGGTGTGGAAAAAAGTGTTTCACAATGGTTCTGCTTGTTCATTTATCCTCTTGTGTGGTTGTAAGAAAAAAAGAAGTCAAACAAAGCATTTTAAAATATATTTGAGTGTTTTATTCAACTGCAATGTTAAGAGAATGTGAAATAATTCTGGTTTCACAGAAGTCAGTAATGTTCTGTTGTTTTCTTTAGCAGGAGCAGAAACTCATCTACATAGCATATCTTTTAAATCCTTATGAGCACAGAAAGTATCACTGCTTGTTCAGTCCCTCCAGAATCAGAATCCTCTGTATCTGTTGCCCTGAGTTAAATAAATCTCACTACTCTGTATTGTATTTCACATAAAATGGAATTGTTGCAGAATATAATGTCTTTTTTTTTTTTTTTTTCCTCCCTGTTGTAGCTTGGCTTTACATCCCCGAAAAAACATTGTAGTCACTGGCAGTGATGACCACCTCTGGAAAATGTGGGCTTTACCTGATGGGAACATCATCATGACGGGTGAAGGTCACACTGATCAGCTTTCGGGCTGCTGCTTCCATCCAAGGTTAGTGCAAACAGTCCTCTGAACGAGCACTAATCCCTTCTGGGGAGTACGTGTTTGCTCTTTCTTTGTTCACTGGCCTGCTTTGATGACTTTCTATTCTCAGTGTAAGCCTGTGCTCTCTGCTGAATTTCTAAACGTAGGTAGATGTTCCTGTGGCTTTCAGTTTGTTGACTTAAGACTGATTGCTTTTAGTATTTATACATCTTAAACTTTGTCCATGTGCCAGTGCACGTAACAAGGAGTAATATGCTTTTTAGGTCTCGCTGTATTCATTTTCTCCATGTTCGTGCACTATAACAAACACTGTTCCATTAATAAGGATACAGAAAAGTTGGTTTCTTGTATTAGGCATTATTTGTCATAAGATTAAGAGTACTCGAGTTTACCTGAAGAATATGAGCTTTCCTGCTTTTTTTTTTCTAATACAGATTTGTAGCTGAACTAATAAATGAAAGTGAACATTAAAAAAGATAAATATTTAGGATACAAGGGTCATAGAAGTGGGCCAAATGTAATTTCTTGATTTCTTGATCATTCTGTTGAAAAATAGAATGCTATTTTACTAAAAAAAACCAAAAACCAAAAAAACCTCCATTGTTAAGACTGAGCCTCAACATGGTAAAGTTGTGGGGGTTTTTCTAATCAAATTTGAGGCTGCAAGTGCAATAGAGTTCTTTACTGTTAATATAGTAAAGGTCTGCCAGGCTGCTCACCTGAGGTTCACTTATAAAAAGAGCATTATTAAACCTCCAACCTTGTTTTGTCATTGTATTTATTTTATGAAGCAATATTACCTCTTTCCTTCATGAGAAGGAAAACTATCCTATTTGATTTCATGGCTCCTTCTGATTTCTGGTACTGTAATGAGTCAGCAAACGCGCACACAATTGCGCACACAAACACAAGGAAATACCCTTCCTGTTTTCAAAACGTCAACAAGATGAAGTCGTGATTTCTGGGATGAACTAAACACACACTCTTTTCTTGCATCTCTTTCTCCTGTGGAACACAGGCTTTTTCTCAAGATGCTGGTGTTTCATGGTGTTTTGTTTTTCACGTGTATAACCTTGGAAATAATTTTATATCTTTAAAAGAAGACAATAATATTTGACTTAATTACATTTAATACAGGAGGAGAGAAATGGAAAGCTCAGTTTCTTTTTTTAAGGTGATAGGAAAATTTTTCTGTTACTAAGTGACAGGTTGCACAGGGTTTGTGAGCATGCTGGACTTCGTAAGTATAACTTGCAGATAAACAGGATGCTGCCTTCCCTATTACCTGTCAGGAATATAAAACTCATCACAGGGAAAGCAAGGGAAATACAATTAGAATAGCATGTTATCATTTATAAAGCTGCTGGGCATGCTAATCAGATTTCGATAATGCATTGTTACCATGACACCCGCTGACTCAGAAAGTCAAAACTATTTTTTCATTAGTCTTTGACCAGAATACAGTCCTTTCAATAGGTTTTCTTATTTCTCATTCAATTATTGAAATTAAAATGAGTTGAGGTACATCATTATTCTCTTGCAGTATAAATTGACTCCTGCTGAATGCTACAGAGTGATTCGAAAGCAGTGCTGTTAAAATCGTGTCTTCTGTTACTGGATAAAATATATCTGATATGACAGAATATAGTTAACCATACTTTTTTAAAGTAGGCAACCTCTATACATTAGATGTTCCAGAACTAAAAACAATTGCATGATAATGGAAAATTCTCATAGAACTTTTCTGGAATCAATTGTAGGTGGCCTACAGTTATGTTCCTGTTTTAAAGATTTAAAATTATATTTGTCCAAAAGTTGAAAACAAAAATATTTTTGTGGCACTGGGCTGTTAAGTTGTGATGTATAAATCTGGGTAGAACTCCAACACTTGTACATTCTTTCCTTTTTGTCCTCTGCTAGATCTTTTCTGTGTTTCTTCTCTCCATCTGTAAAACCAGGGGTAGAACAATTTTCACCTCTGATCTGAGAAATATTCTATGCGTAGCCGTAGGACACATATGCATTCACAGTCATACACACAAGTCTACTTTCGCATCATCTTTGGACAGCATCAGAATAATCCACACACTGACACTGAGCGTATTAATATTTGTGGAGAAACAAATCTAGAGCTATGACATGAGTTTAACTGGTGATTCTGCATGTGCAAGGGACTTCAAATCCCAGAAATCCATGTTTACATGTTCACTGTGTACTATTACTTGAACAAGGGTCTTTCTCATGGTTGTCTTTGTGCCACCACTGTGTAAATAGGGGTAAAGTGGCAAGTCTTGGTGGTAGCTGTGAAGGTCTAGAATCTTCAAGCTAAAGGTGCTGTTGGGTTTATACATCCTCAGCTTCTCCAAGAGCAATGAGAGAATGTGAGTTGGTAGTAAGAACTTACCTGTATACAATAAAAGGGTAAAGGTATGTTTTAGGCTCTGGACCTTGCCCACTGATTAGTACATGGTGATGAGGATTGTGATTTGAATTTTCCCCAGTAGTGATGCACAACAATATCCCGAAGTATCATAATGCCATTGATGCTTACGTGCAAAGGCCACTGAGATTCTGAAGAGCTGTTAGATAGTGGGGATGGAGGAGTCTCATTTTCCCCCTTACTGACAATGTGCTTTATTCCATGATTACTTTTGCTTAAAAACACACCTCCCTCACATCTGAGCAAAGCAGAATGAGGTGAGAGTGTGTGGTTTGCTGAAGCTCCAGAGTCTGGCGATGTAGAATTTTTTTACATCCCACCCAGTGCTCTTTGGTCTGTACAAAGGGTCTTAGTCCCTTATGTGTTCTCCCCAAGTGGCAGTGGCTCCCAGGACAATAGATGAAGGGGAGCAGACGAGCTCTGTACCTGTGAGGAGAGCAGAACATCTCTGCTGTGATGCTTTCTACGGATCTGAGAGTAGAATTTTGCCTTAAGCTTTTTAAATAAAAGCAAAACTTCAAACAGGTCCCGTCATCTACAGAGTGCAGCAGCCAGAAGGAGGGAGGAGAACAGTGTTTCCTTTTTGAAGCTCAGGTGACAACTGGTCAGACTTCAAAAACAAGGACTACTTTTACTCCATTCTGGCTGAATAGTACTTTGCAGATGAATTAGCTGTTGCAAGTTCTTGTCACTGTTGAAAAACTTAGGAATATTTTCCAACTCATGTTTTATATGTTTGAAGGGGTGAAGGAGTCAGAATGACTCCAGCCACAGTCATCCACATGGGCTTTGCGTTAAAAGTCTGGATAGCTGGAGAAGACCCGAATAGTGTACCTGTGAATACCAGGTGGCCTGAATGTTTGGATTAGCAGACAAAAATCTGCTTTTTCTGCCAGTTTCCAGAATAAGCTGAGGGTGTTAATGCTACACCTTTAAGAACCATATTCTAATTACACAAAGATATTTCAGGGCATGTACTAGGTTTATTTATCTTTATTACTAACCTTCCTAGGTGGCTAAAGAATCAAGCAGTGCAGCATAGCAGAGGTGTTTGTTAATGTCTGAGAAAATCCCAGTGAACAGTAAAATATTGTATTCTTGCTCCCCATGTGTGCTGGCGTAATACGTAATGTCCTTAATATATTCATAAATATTAATCAAGTCAACTTTTTTAAAATGTCTGTAGCCCTTTTCATGCAAACATTGTTTGAGTCTGTGGAATACAATGAATTTCTGAATTGAAAGGAAGTACCAACTGTAGGTTCTTAAGGCTATTTAAAACTTGTGCTGAAAATTGTCAAATTGTCGACTCTTTTGTAATGTCCTGGTCACCTGAGACAGAAGCTGAATTGCTTGTATTCTTTCTGTTGCTATTTCAACTCTCAGAGTTGCTGAGAAAAGAAATCAAAACTGTTATCAATTTGTTTATTATACCAAAAAATACCAGAGCAGTTATCTTGAACTGTGTGGTTTTTCTTTATGTTCTGTCTCTATTGGAAAACTGGAGGTGGGTATTGTCTCCTCAGTAATTAGGGGGGGGGAAAAAAAGCTAGGATAAGTACATTCACGCATCAAGCATCTTGAAAGTAAAGGTAGTTAATGTTTGCTATCCTACAAAAAGGTGTCAGTGAGGGAATGCAAGAGAAAGATGAGGTGTTGGATTAAAAGAACAGAAGCACCTCTAGGTTGTATCTCTCAAAGCGGAATCACGTCATGTTACCCTGATGAAAATCTATGCATAGATTGATGAGAAGGATGAGGGGCTGGGGAGGGAATAGCAGCTCCAGGTGGGCTTGAATTCACACAAGAAGCTTCCAGGGGAATTCTGTAGCACATCAGTACAGGCTATGGAGGGCAGTGATTTTGATGCGCCCTGACTGACTGGGGGTTACGGGTTGTCAGCAATGAAACATCTATGAACACTCGGTCTGCAGAAAGCTCCAAGCACCTGTCTCTAAACCAGAGGTCAGTTCCAGCTGCATAAAGCTGAGCAGCACAAAGTCACTGCTGATCTGATGCTGCCCAGCACGTAAGCAGCCAAAAAGCTGTGAAGCCTGCTCTTGAGTTCAGCTGTGCCCTGTCCCTAGCGGCAATTTAAGGCTCAAGATGGGGAACACAGGATGCAATTTGGACAATCCAGTTGGATTCTCAGAATCTCTTCCAAGCTTAAAATCTGTGGTGCTGTGGGTGACTGAGCACCGCGGTGGCCTCTCAAGCCTAGGTCCAAGATGTTACTGACAATCTTGAATGAACACAGACAGGTTAGTGGTATTTGCTCAAAGTTTTAAAGAGCAGTGACTGATAAATATGAAATTGTGGAAGTAAGACTGTCAGCATGGAAGTGATTTCCTCATTGTACAAAAACTTCAATGGTTTAGAAAAGTAAATTCCTGAGCGGAATTGTAGTCAGAAAAAAAGGGAGAAACTGAAATGACTTCTTGCTTAGGTAAGTCCCCAGTTTTATTTTTTACATTATTATTTTTTTTTAATTGTGTCATTTGTGCTTGTAAAAAAACTATACAGAGATGAATTTCAATGTGAAAAAAAAGGATAGACTACAAAGCTCAGCAGAACAATAATCCAGAAATGGAGGGAGGATGTGGAGAAAACTCTGAGGAGCGATGGGAGAGAGGGGCGAAATTCAGGTGGGGAGCTGTTCACAGAAAGATTTCAAAGGCAGCTGCGATCAGTTGTTGAGAGGTAACAGGCAGGATCTGACAGTGCTCATTGCTCACTGCGTCTCAGAGGACTTGTGCTTGGAGAGGGAGGGAAACTTTGAGGAGCAAAAATCTGACTGGACAGCTTGGCAGGTACACGTACAATTTCAGAATTTCACAGTGGACACGCTTTTGTAGTTTGAGAGCCTATAGTGCTTTGATTATCGAGGTGAGTTACAAGCAGGGAGCTTGCTGCTTTTTTCATCCCCCCACATCTACAGCTCTTGGCTCCCTATGGACTGCACTGGTGACGAGGGTTCTGTTACTAGTAGATGCCCATGCGTCAATCCACACCAATCTTCTTGCCAGTTATAATATTCTCATATATCAGCATGTGGTGAGAAACATCTACAGGGTATGAAGGAGAATCAAGCAGACAATCTGATACTAAAAATAAATGGCTGCTGTTTGGCTATGCATTGCAGATAATATTTTTTAAATAACTAAAACTGTACATGGCCCATGAAGCCTCAGCAAATGAAAGGCGTTTGATGACATATTGTGTGACTAGGTTCTTTAGTCACAGTAACAGGATAATTTAAAAAATTCTACTGACATCAAATATATTCTTCCTCATACTTTAATAATTTCTAATACTAGTCTTAGATTTATTTTTATTTCTATGAGAAGAAACAGGAATTATCTATTATGCCAGTTTGTTTAATGTACTGACTTTCAAGTCTTGATGCTATAGTTATTTGGTGAAACTAGGGAGACTTCCAGATCAAACAGTTACTACTTAAATTATGATTCCAGGATCTACAAAACGTTGCTACAAGCTAATGTTTGTTAGTTTTAGCTAAATACAGCAGCATTTGTCTGTATGTAAGCTGTAATTTAACACTGTCGTGCGGTTTGACTATGCTGCTGGAGGCACTTTTAATTAGGGACCTTCTCATACATGTTTGGAGCTCTTAAAAAACTCTGCCAATAGGAAGAAAGGTTTGGAGTCAGTGATTTTTAAAGTGTTGGTCCCTTACAGCCACTGCCCAGGCTGGATCAACAGTCACACGGAGGTAACACCATACACGTTAACCCACTCAGGACCAAAGGAAGTTCTTCGAAGTATTGAGGAAGGAACAGGATGAGTTGTGCTCCATCAGAGACCGTTTCAGTTCCGTTCCAGAAAGGTTTCAGCTGTGATGTGCTCAGGTACCCTCCGGTTTGTTGTACTCCAGATTGTTTTCCCAGTGGCGTTAGAGTTGTGTGTATTTTCACGGGAATACTGCCCAGCCCCAAACTTGTCTACGCAGGCCCTGGGGCTCCCAGGTAATTAACTCTGTAGGCACTGCACTGCTCTGCAATATGCTTCCAGTTTGTCAGCTACTTCCAGACGAGTCAGCAGTGCTGAGCACGTGCTGCAGCACATCCCAGAGCTGCGTTATGCCCATTCAAGGAACTGCTGGGTTCATTATGGACAACAGACAAACAAGACAGAAGTACCCTTTGTAGGTTACGATACCCATGGAAGGGAAGGACCTCACTGACCCAGGAGTTTTCACCAGGGTCATAGAGAACAGAAGCTCTGTGTTCAAATGAAGAGTAAGACTGATCAGGCAAGCTCCTGCGTGCATCTGAGAGCCAGGGAGAAGGAGGAAGAAAAATGTCAGTGTTCACCCTTTCTGTCTGGCCACTGAGCCAACCAGACTTAATGGTCCTCTCAGTGGAAGGATCTTGGAGATTACTGCTAATAAATGGTCCATAAACAGTGAGCTTCAGAAGACTTTTTCTGCTAGTTTTTGAGTCATAAATGCTGAGTTTCACATTATGCATTAAACAAGGCTGAGACTTAAAAGCCACTCACTCTGCTTTAAGCATTAACATAAGAGAGAGTTGTGAGACTCATGTTAATCACAAAGGTCTCTGGCTATCAGTGAAATAGAATTATACTGATTTGTGCCTTGAAAAAGAGACTTTAAAACCTAATTCAGGGTTCACTGCAGAAACAGATGGGTTTTATTTATCCTTTTTTTACTATTGATAGCTATGAAAGAAGTACAAGATAGTCTGCTACATTTTACTTAGGGCTTCTGAACAGCATTTGTATTGAAAAGGCATAATGATGTAATTTCTTAGAGAATCTTGGATTCTCACAGAGTTCAACAAAGCATTTAGTTACCACATTACGTATTAAATTTGGCAATGGTTAGAAACTTCTTTTGAGCGACACAGTACATTTTCAGTCATCTAACTGGCTTTATGCGACACATCATATTTAGCAGAATAGACATTTGTTCAGATGTTTTATCAAACTAAGCTAATAGGGGAAGTCAAAAGAAAAAGTTGCATTCATTTATTCTGCAAAGAAAAAGCTATTTCAGAAGTCTTTCAGTCAATTCCAAAGGGTACAGTATTAACTGTGTGCTTGATGTTTTCAAGTATAGCAAAATTTTAATTTCAGAAGTAGCTCTGTTTATTTCAAAATCTTTGGCAAGCTTCATACTTCTTATAGAAGGAAACAATCTTCACGTAACGTCATTCTCTCCCAGGCCTACAAAGCCTACTATTTTTACTTTACAAACATGTTTGAGTGGGTGGGCATTAGATTTCCTTTGGGATTTTCAATCTCATTATTTTTATCAATAAAAAGCCTCTGCTGGACAAAGAAATAAATCACATAGAAATGAAATATGAGAGATTACATGAGAAGCTCAGTTTTTGCTTAGTCTAATCCAATATCTTTGGCCAAACATCTCAATGTCAAAGGCTTTATAAGTATTCTACAGGATCAGTCTGGCAAAGACAAATCAATAACCAGGTAATGGATTTGATTAAAATTTTTCCCCTTCCACCCACTCCCACAAGCCAAATGTTTCTACCCATGCTAATCTCATCTGGCACGTGTAACTCTTGGTTATTCTCTGTGAGTTTGGGGGATGTGTGTGTGTATATATATATACAGAGAGAGAGAGAGAGGGGATATATATGATACATTTTATATAATTTCAGAGGATTGTGTTAACAATGGGCGAGTACCTGTTTTAAGGAAAAGCAATGTTTGTATCTCATTTTTCTTTAGAGGGATCAGCTCTGCAATGTGTTTATAGAAAATATAGGTTCATAATAATTTTAACTTTGCTACACATCTAGATCCTGTTTTGTTGTGCAGAAGTTGCCTTTTTTATTTTTCTGCTGCTGCTGCCATGCTGAGGAGTGTTTTCTTACACAGGCCAGGGTACCCAGCAGATGTCTGAAATTCTGCAGATTTTCTTTGTTGTGAAATCATCAGGTGTCTCCTTTGCTCTTTGTCTGATCATCTGTCTTTGAGATGGCTGCATCTGCAGGCCATGGGCCATCCGGAACATTTGACTTTGGAAATATTAATAATCAGACCATTAGTGTTCGGCAGGGATGTTACCTCTGCTTTAAAAAAGTAGTTTTCCACATCAATAGCAAGACTGAAAAAAGGCTACTATTGCATGCATTTTGAAGTCGAGTCACAGCTGCTTTAATTGTAGAGATTTGTTTGGACTTTGCATCAATTTTTCTATTTTAAAATACATCCTTCAGTTACCGGAACTGTCCTTGAAAGCTATTCTAAACTGGAAATACTTTGCAGGACAAAATGCAACTTCCTTCTTTTATATCAGGAACCTTAAGAGTCTATCATTATATTGATTTTGAAAAGCAAACAGTGTACAGTTCCATAGTGTGGTTACTGAATAGGCTCTACTTTTCATCCAGAATGACCATGCTGTAATGAAAAACTATCTTTGGCTTCTATTTCTTGGTTGGTGGAAATATTGACCACTCCAAGTCAAGGTAATTCACTAATAATATCTCCATTACAATAATTCAGCAAACAGCAGGAGGGAGAAATGCTGATGACAGTTGAAGAGGGGAAAGGGAGGCAGCTGGCTGACAGAGGAAGCGTTCCTCCTATCGAGCAATTCAAATGTGTATTTGAAATAATCACAAGAAGAAAATGTATTGTAATAGAATGCTGCCCTTTGCCAAAACCACTCTGTACTTAGTTTTACCGGTCGCTTTACGCACTTACTGTATTTCAGAATCACTGATTGAAAACCTATTTAAGTTTTTGTGTAAAACTGATAAATAGTAGGAAACCTTTCCAATATTGACGTGTTATTTTTAAGACCAAAGATATTATATTGCAGCCGTTTTTGTTGATTGTCTTGTTAGGTATTTTTTGCTGGCTAGCACACATGGCTCAGATTTCTGTTGTACAGTGGGAGCTGCTTAAAAGGTGTCTGGAGTCTGGTTGTGGTGCTTTAAGTTCTTTGCTGTAGACTTTAGGGCATTATTTTAACTGAAACAAAGTAAGGTCTCTTGCATTTTAGAAATTTATGATAGGATGCTTACATGAATGTTTTTTTCTCTTTTTTTGTTTGTTTTGTATTGTAAGGAGTTGCAGTTGTAAACACTGTGAAAAGTGTAGTTGGTTTGTGTGTTTTCTGCCTCCTATATGTTTTCTTTTGTGTGGATACATAGTGAGAAACTTCATGTCTCTGTGTCTTGGTGGAGAGTGAAAGGAATGTGGCTTCTGAAATGTAAATCCTGTTTCACAGGGTGTTCATATGAGCATACTCCTGTTTCCAAGCAAACTACCAAATTAGATGTTTTTTCCTGAGTTCCCTAGAGCTAAGACTATCTGAGTGGCAGTTTGCATTCAGGAAAAGCAAAGTCTAAGCTAGGAAATAGAGTTTAAGTGTATGTAAGGGGACAAAGACAAGAGTAGGAGGCAATCTGCTTCAAAGAGACATTACTCAGACACACCTGGAGAAACACCCAGAGAACCACGAGTGACAGCGGCTCCTGCCCAGCTCTCTCATCAGTGACATCTGTCCCCACCGCCTCTCCAGCCGGATGTGACACCAGCAGCTGCGCATCCCCCGGCAGCCGCTCGGCTCCTGCTGCCCGGCGAAGCTCATCACTGGTTTGCTACCAAGGGGGAAAAATGGAAACTGTGGTGACAGCAAGCCCTCATTTCTGTAACTTTACACTGAAACAAGTTAATTCATGCAGCTATACATTTGAAGGAGGACTGCATTTCCCTCACAAAGTAATACCCCTTGAATTTACTTGTTATTTTTCATTATGTAATACATTATATTAGCTGATCTTTCTATACTTCTCTACTTAGGACCTAGATAATTACCAAGATATTTTTGCCTTCTTAGTTGTTAAGAGTCTGGCCAGTCTTACATGCAGACATGCATTCTTTCAATTGAAATTGAATCCTTAGCCACAATGTTTCGAGGAATCTTCCTTGAGACAGTGAGAAGGGATGCGAAAAGATTGGTATGACAACACTCTAGTTTTGTTTTTGAAACGACTTTAATATGATAATAGTGGATTCCATTTTGGTTAAATGAAACAACTCAAACTCAGAATTTCTTAGGAAATTCTTACAAGGCTTCTGTGGTTTCTTTTGTCTAATTTTTACTTTGTTCATTTGTAATTTCTCCTCCCCCCAGGTGAATGAATGTCGTTTTTACTGATGAATTTATTTCACTGATTGGTTTGTTGCCCCTCACAGACACAAAGAATCTCTTTTAAAGCCTCTTTCAAAAAGATCTCACTCTTCATACCTACAGTGTGTGACCTTGGATACATTTGAACTCCTAACAGGAATAAAAAGATAGCTAGTCTTTGTATAGTATTATTTAAATTATTATTTAGCTATCTTCATAATTTAGCATTTAAATTTTATGCTTGTCTATAAGGTAAGAAGCTTTCAAATGTACTGAATGCTTTGCTTACATAGAAATGATCTCATTATTCTTAAATGATTGTCTTGTGTACTACATTCTCTCACTATCTGAATTTTAGATCTGAAAACAGCCATATTTAATATTGGGAGCATTAAACCAATCTAATCATGTTGTTTGAAAAGGCGTTGTGATTATTGGTTTTACAAAACAGGTGTCAAGTTTCATCTTTATGACAAAAGTTTATTCAGTTATTCAAATTCAGTAATATTTTGATGTGATTGTTTTGACTTAGAAATTAAGAGGAATCTTTCTGATCAGCTGTGCGGGTAATTAGATCTGTTGTTTACTTGAAAGAAAGAAGATAATTTCTATATGATAACCACTTTGATAGAGGAAGGGAGGAGGAATATGGAATTGAAATCTCTTTATAGCATACCACCAAAATGGTGTATTTCTAAATCTATTAGTTCAGCTTCAGTGAAGCGATGAATATGTTCTGCAGAAGTTCTGCAGAATTTTTTCTGCTCTTCAAGGAGTTCTTGGGGTGCTTTTCCTATGTTTCACCCTGTTTTTCAGTCTCTGCTGGTCCTGCTGAATCTGCTGCCTGAGAGTTAGTAGAAACAGTTCAGTTTTGTAGATCTTCAATTAATTTATTTAGGTTGTGAGAAAAAATATCTTGTTTACTCTGCTGGCTTCAGATGTTGGGTAGCTTAGGTTTTCTTCTAGCTTCATCAGCATCCATTTTTGAGGATGGAGAGTTGGAATTACTAAGAGCCAGCTGCCCCCACGCTGGAGTTGGTCTCAGTTTTGCTGGTCTGATCCTGTGTTTCTGCTGAAACCGTCACTCTCATTCTATTCAGAGTTGGTATACACGTCAAAACATCTCTCTTAATAGAACCTCTAGTGTTATGTTTCTTTATGTGCAATTATAATCTTGATGCCTTTAACATTATTGTTTTCTTCTGTGCAATAAAAGCAATTGTTTTTTTCCCTGAAGTCTGCTGCAAGGGTTCTAGTGGAGTAGCTAAGGAGATATCAATGTTTGTTATATTGTTAGAATGTGTGTTCCCTAAAGTGTTGCTGTTAAAGTAGCGAACATTAGTGTTAGAGTTGACTAGAGAATGGCAATTCAATTGAGGCAGTGTCTAAGATGTTTGAATTGGAAATAAACCCTAAATATTTAGAGTGTTTACGAAAATGCAATTGCACTACAATGTCTTATTTCTAAGGTAGGAGGCTTAGACTTTATAGAAATATCACTTTGATATTTTAAAAAAACTATTTTAGAAGGTGAGAGGGCTTTTTTTATGAGTATGATGGACTTATTTGGTTACATTCTGGCTTGGGGTGTTTAGACAGGGGTTCAAATCCTTGTGCTGCCTGATGCTGCAGGTTTTTGCTCTGCCCGTGCTGTGGAGCTGCTGTGAAAGGGGAGGACCCTGGGCCTCCCGTCCTTGGTCTGTATCCACCTGCTCGTGTCCAGCCCCTGGACCTGGGCAGCTGTGGTGCACAGTGTGATCCTGTTCGGAGAACTTGACTGCAGGGAAACTCCTTTCCACTTTTTCTGCAGGATTAACTTTCTGCTAATATAATGCTAGCGAGGCAGATGCATGGCTGAGGAATGCAATGTGAAGCTTCATCCTAGTCACAATGACAAGTGTTGTTCTGAACTAGGTGGGGGAAAAACTTGATTGCTGTTTTTTCACGTTTGAAGTCAGGACCTTCCCTTTTATACGGTAGTGTCAGTGTCCTTCATTTATTTCATCTTGCTAAAAATGGTCTAACCAGTACAGTTCAGCAGACATTGGAATGATGAGTGCTTACTGGTCGGTGACGCATTACCTTTAATTAGACACTTTAGCTCAAATGTACAAGATTCATCCTTGCAAGGATTTAAATATGGCTGGTTTAGTCCTGGATACTATTAAATTCTATTGTACATCTGCAGCATTTCCTAATGTGTTTCTTTTGTGTTTAATATGGGGTTTTTTTAGTACAGCATGTGGAACTTATGCCCTAACCATTTTGGGTTGTTTGGGGATTGATTCATGGAGATTTGGGATTTCCTGGTATGAATTGTGTTTCAAGGACTGGACCTTATGTTATTGCTTTCAGTTGTGAATTACTTCAAAACCATTGTTAACATGTGATAAGGTTTAATGGTTGAAGTAAAGAAAATTTGTCTTGAGTACAGACTCCAGATATGAATTTTACAATTGTCAATTATTTGTTGTATTTATGTATTTTCCCTCAAGGTGTATCATTGCAGTTGTTTGGGGAACTTCAGGTACTAAACAGTTGCGGTGGCATAAGGAGCAGAGGAGTAACTGTAGATGAGAACTGGGACTTGTTTTGCTGTTGAAGGACATGGATGTGGCACCGTATTCTTAGCTTGTAACTGTGTTCTTTGCCTTTGAGTAGTGTGAGTAGTGATAAAGTGAATGGGGAACAGAAGGAAAGAAGGCCACAGTCTATGTATCCACACTTCAGATCAGCCTTGAGAGTTGTTGGGCGTGAGGTTTGTTGTTTGTTGGTTTGTTTTTTTTTCTTTTCTTCCCCTATCTTGAGCAATCAGGTTTTAGATTGCATGGCCTCATGAATGGAAATTCAGTTTTCATGTAAAGCTTTTGTATGAAAGGGTGAAACACCATGTTACTTCTGGTATGCTGCTTTCTCTTGTACCAACCTGGAATTCTATTCATGTTCAGCATTTCCATTCCTCTTCCACTGTCAGATTTGAAATTGTTATCAATCACTTTCTCCACTAATTCCTTGCCTTTGATTATGTTCATATGCCCAGGGCTTGGCTCAGTAAGGTCATCAGTTGCCCAAAATACAAACACTTGGTGAGTGCACTGTCTTGTGCGTTTTCTTGGGTTTCACTGTTGAGACCATTATGCAGCGTGAGTTAAATATTCTTTCAGGTACCTGGGAAGTGTTCAAATCCTTGTGCAGAACTTTCTGCAGGCTGTGAAATCTCTGTGCACTCACTGAACTCACTGTGCATATGAATATGCAGCTTGAAAGTGATGCTTTGTACAAACATGTAAATGGGATTAATGGCTGTGGTTCATTACTGGCTATTGATTGAGATTAGACATCACTGGACAACCATTTGGGGGTAATAATGGATTTGAAATGACTGATCCGCAACTTTGGGTTTCAGAGGAACTGTGACACAGGATTATCATTGTTAATATAGGTCATAAATTTGCGCTGTACATGGAATTCATGTATCTGAACTCTTTCCAAACCACATTTTTCCCCACTTCAACAGCCCTTCATTAAAATTTGAGGTTTTGGAGTCATTCCAACGGAGGAAAGGCAACACACGCTGGATGGGATGGGTGTTGAGATGAAGTATCATGCATTATTAGCACACTATTTAATGTACGTTATGGATATTGATTACTACTATGCATGATTTTATGTCAGCTAAATACACTAATTTATGCTAAAAGTACACTAGTGTATAGGGAGAGTTTAACTTACATTGACATTGTTTGAGGGGTAATATTGGAATGGTACAGATTAGATACCATTTCTGGAATATATGGTAGCTTTGCAGTGTTTATTCATTATATTCAACATCAAGCCAGTTAATCATTCCTCATGAAGTTAGTGGAGGAAAAATTACTTGGCGATATCCTAAAGCAAGATTGCACAACTGGACCCAAAGCCAGTGTTTGCCTTCAGCATAAGCAGCCTGTATTTCTTGGAGATCTCACTGGCTTAGCTCCTGCAAGCTCCCTGCTTCAAACAGGATGCTAAAATGTTCCTACCCCTTGGTAAACAGACGTAGAATTTTGGTGTGGGATGCCAGACAGGCACTGGCAGAAAGCTTTTAGAAGAGAGATTATTTTTAAATTAAAAAAAAAAAAAATCTTTTTTTTTTGGTTAGGCAAATATTCATTGGTCTTTAAATCTTGCATAGAGCCCTGTGTTGTCTAGTGCCTGCTGTCCTGCTGAGATGCGTTTTGCTACATCTAATCTCCAAGTATTGTAACTAGTTTATCTTTTGTCTTTTCATTTTTATTCCTTACCTGGCATGCTTCCAAGGGATCGTAAAAGGCAATTTTGCATGTATTGAAAACTGCTTTCTAGCAGGTGCCCAAATTATTTTAAAATCTCATTTAACCACTTTTAATTACATGACATTGAAAGACAGCTGACTCATTTTTTATACGGTAAAAAGACTAGCCTGCAGTGAATAGTAACACTCTCAATATTTTTGAGGGGTACTAAGCTAATCTTAGCAAGCCAATGGATTTGAAAGGTGGCAGGCCTGACTCTGGTCTGTGTAGATTGTAACTGGAATTGGAGTGATCTGCTACCTTGTGGATGTAACAAAAAAATCATCATAATGCTCCTGAATGGAGAACTGTAGACTGTGTTTTGAACAGGCCAAAACCTTGAAATAAAGGAACAATTTTGCACTGGGACAGACAAGCTGGTGAGACCAGTGCGAAAGGTGCCAGGTGAAATGGGATTTCTCTGTGTGTGTGGTTAGGTATACCAGCTGTTGTCATCAGTACTCAGATCAAAAAGGGAAAATGCTTTAAAATGTGGAGGACTTGTTAGGTTGAAACTTGTTTATAGATGTCTTTAACTCGTCATCTGAAAATTCATATATACCATACTGGGACTCTTTTTGGTTATACTTAAATTACTGCAGGTGTGGAAGTGTCACTTTGAAGTATATTGTGGCCTCAAGGAAGTTTTAATCAATGAGGTGAACTTCATTAAAACAAAAGATTGCTACTTTTATGATGCCTGGTCCCAGTGTCTGGCTTTCCTAGAAGCACCGACAAGTAGTGCTGTGCCAAAAGACTGATTTATATTTTCCCTCTTGATGTCACACCCAGCTGTCAGCCAGGGAGAATGGCAGGGGAAAACACACTTATCCTGTCTCGGGTCAATATATAATCATGAAATATGGTAAAAAGATCTAGCAATTAGGTAATGTAGAATGAAAAATTACCTTGAGTTTGCAATGGGCATACTACGCATTGACAGTTTTCTGAAGATTTCCAGCCGGTAGCCCTGTCTCATGGGTTTTTGCGGGGTGGTTGTGTTTTGCTTCTCAGACAAAAAAGACATGTCTGTATGTACTGTCCAGCATCTGCTGATTACTGCCGTGCTTCCTGGCTTTGAAGTTTCTTCACTGGTTTATAGAATGTCTGTTTACAATTGCTTTTGCATTTTAAAAAATTCTTTTTTTTTTTTCCCTCAACTTTGATGATAAATGAGGAAAAGAAAAGGTATTTTCATATTCCTACTTCTGAGTATTCTGGCATTCACCTTCTGTATAAATGACATTTTATGTCTATTAATAAAACAGGACTAAAATTGGCCTTAAGATTATTCTGAAGGATGAAACATATTACAATTACTACATAAGATGTATCTTAGACACATAGTCCATGAGGATAATGAAAGCAACACCCAAAATGAACCACAGATATAAAAAAAACCTAGGGGTTTTAATAAGAAATGTCACTGTGAATAATTAATGTGACTCAGAGTTCCAGTAACAAAAAAGGTGAAGTTTCAAGTCTGTTTCAAGGTTACAAAATCTGTTAGAAACAAAATCTTTGCTATTGGGTGATTTGTTTAAATACAGACTAAGGACACAGGGTGGCTGCACATGCTGAATTCTTCTGGACCATCATCCCGTCCCCAGCAGTGAGCACCAGGGGATGCCCAGGAATGGATGAGAATACGAAAGGCATTTGTGAGGTTTTGTTTCAGTACCCTCCTGGACTCTACTTAATATTTCAAAGGAGGTTCTTGAGCCAGATGCAGTTTCCATATAATCTGTATATTTCCATATATTCCTCTTCAAGTACTTGGTCCCATTTTTCTTTGTACCCACAAAGAGTTGTATCCACATCATCTTTTATGAAGGAACTGTGCATGTCTCTTGCCTGGTGTGGCAAAAGCCACCTGTTTTAATGGGTACTTTTAAAATAATTTGTTGACCCCAACCGTTTTAAAATTCAGCCTGATTTTTACCTTATCTCTTTGGTGAGAAGAAAATGAGGGGGCTATGATAAAAACACACCACGGCAAAGTAGAGCAATAAAGAATTACGATGACTGCCCAGCTGAACTGATGTTTGATGTTTCTATCCCTTACATAGTTATTAATATCAAATGGATAAGAAAGCATTTAAATAGAACTTTCATAACCTGAGACCCCATTGATAGGTATATGCTTTCCTAAGTGTAACTGTCTGGATCACTGTTTTTGACCTTGTTTCCAGGGAAAATTAAGCTTACAAGGCTGTAATTCCCCCCTTCCATCCCTGTGCTGCTTCTGCATATGTGTCTTACACTCTCTCCCATGCTTTCCAGTAAGTTTTAACCTGCAGCCTAATTCTGACAAAACTTGGAATACAGAAGTCTACAGGATCAATCAATTCCTAATATATATATTTAGTCAACAGCTAAGATGATGGGGGGGAGTGGCAAAAGATACTTCCATAGGCATTTGTGCTTTGTTAGTTCTGTTTTTCGTGGAATAAGTCAGTTTTTCTAATGACAGTTGTGAAGGCAACAACTGTACACAAGACATTTCCTTACTTTAACTTTCCTCTTTGGCTTAGCATGAAATGTCAGCAAATTTAAAGTAATCTTTAACAGGATTTGCAGTTCTCCCCTCGGGCTTTGCTGTGCTTAGGGTCTACCTGCACTGATACTGCAAATAGTACAGCGCCTGTTAGAATTTTGCTGTAGAATAATTGCATGAATAGAGGTAAATAAAAGAGACATCATTTTTCCAATTGCTTAGGAATGATTTTGAAGTGGTTTCCAATTGCCATGGTAAAAGACTGTTAATCCTGTAATGTTTTAGGCTGTATATTTAAAACTTCTCAGTGAGTTGCTGATGTTTGTGTTGTACGGTTAAGTGCCAGTCAGATGCTACCTGTTGCTGCAGCTCTCTTAGGACACAAAACTTCAACTGAAGTTGTGTTTGTTGTAGTGCATTGCTTTGAGAACCGTTACTTGCCAGCGCTGTGTCTGAGGCTTTGCTCACTGCCTTTTGATTTAGGCTGTAATTGTCTCAGGAAAGGAGCTGTATCTTAGTTTGTCTGCAGAACACCGGGCACATCCACATCGCTACATTAATAATACATACAAATGCTAGTAGCACAGATGTTGCTACGTTCAATTAATGCCACGTAGAATGCAGTAATAAAATTGTTGTCTGATTCACAGTACTGTCCCTGGTGACTGCTAAAAATAACATTCCTGTGATTAACTTTTAAGATGGCATATGCTGGGCAGAGAAGTCTGCCTTACCCGTATTTACCAAATGAACTGTAGAGCAAGATGTTCTCTCTCTCCACCACTACTCAGAATAAAGCTGACCAAGAGTGCTCAGTGGTTATGAAGAGGAATTGCTCCAGTCAGTTGTATGAGAGGTCAAAGGAGGGATGTCCTAGGCAGCTCGATCTAATGATACAAATGGCTTTATCATTTATTTTGGCTGATGCAAAATGACAATCCCTGTGCATTTTGAAAGATGGGATCTGTGGTCTTGCTTGGCAGCTGATGTAAAGCAGAGTAGCTTGCTAACTATACGTTCCACAGCATCTTCAGAGGTAACCTCAGTAATTCCCCTGGGGTAACTCAAGGTTCAGATCAGAGTCCATCGTCCAGAAATATTTGAACAAGATGCGATATCTGAAGCTGCTTTGACTGTTGATATTACATTTGATAGGGCAACGCTATCAGTGTAGCTGTTGTCTTCATTTGACTGGTATTCCAGAAAGATAGTTAGTCACCTGAAATGTAGAATAATTTGTACCAAAGGCTCATGTTGAAATAAAGGTAGAACTATATGCATATTCAGTATTAAGAAAAAACATCTATCCATAGAGACAGTACAGGAGTTACAGGTGTCATGGTCTGTCCTTTGCCTGGAACTTTTGAAAGTTTTTTTTCTACACAAATACTTTGTTATAAACTATACAGTCATGTTTCATCCCCTGTAGTGCTTTGGTCTGCTATAAAGTCTAAACAGAAGCACCCCAAAAGAGGCTAAGACGACCATATAAGCCCAACTGATCATGTCCATATAACACCATGCACAAATGTACTGCTACTTTATTTAAAAAAAATATTACTCGCGCCAAATTTCACGAAGTTATTTGCGTATATGTGAATGTGTCTCAAATGACTGAAAGAGGTAGGATTTACGTTGCTCTTGTCTCCTAATATGTCGTCTTGTTCTTTGATTTGTTTGGTAAAAAAGAATTAAAGTAATTAAAGTGTTATATTATCCTCTGAATTATAGGTATACACACCGCACAGGATTACTTGGAGCTTTCTCTGTTAGTGATCAGTCTCAAATTCAAATGGAGATTATGTATACAGCTGCTGATAATTAAGGCTGAGCATCTGATGTCGTATTTCAATATGTTTTTAACATAAAAATCAGTATACATTTTGTTTGAAAATCAGTCATATGGTAGAGGACTGTGTGGGTATCATAGACTGTTAAACTGACAGCCTAAATAATTAAAAACATCTGCTTTTCCTGATATTCCGCCCTGCCCCAGATTATTTTATCTTGTATATATAGAGCAATAGTGCAGTAAAAATAAATAAATAAATAAAATAATTAAAGCTGTGGGTAGCAGAACATTCCATCAGAATTAGGGTGTTTCTTTTATCTCCCATGACCAAAAAATGCTGCAAATTAGAAAAAGTATGTCATTATTGATTAGCTGTTACGTAGATAGGATTGTTTTCTAAGAGCAGTGTTTTGATTTAGATGCTTGACATAGCACTGTTTTTCATTATGTGTGTGTCTGGATTGAATGCTAGTGCGTGGCAAAGATGTCATGACTCCGAAGTGCAGGCCCAGTGCTGGAACAGCTCTGACAGCCGTCACTCCCGTAAGGAGCAGTTTGTGCTTCCCAGAAATGCTGACATTAAGTTGCATAACTGGAGATCCTCAACTGATGCGACTCCCCTTTCTTTGGTGAAGGGGTGCCTTTTTTATTATGCCCAGGGAATATTAGGGAGCTTCTGTTGCAGGGGACTGGGGCATTGAGTCCATCTGCTCCTGATATTTTTGCTCTTTCTTCCACGGTCAGTCTGTCCCTCAAAACTTTTCCTGCACAAGCTACGCTTTTGTTTTCTATCTCCGCTTTTTTCTCCTTTGATCTGTAAGGAGTGCTAAACCTCATTTGTAACTCTTTCCCCTGCCACAGGTTGCCAAATTGAATCCGTTTGAACTACCTTCCCGCTCATATCTGTTTTCTGAAAGATTTTCATCACTGCCTGGATGGTGTATTCTTAACATTGAGCCCAAGGAACCAGTTCTTCGTGTAACATTTTGGGGATTATACATTAAAAAATGCACAAGCAATAAATCTCTCTTTGTGATTCACAAAAGTGGCAGTGCACACTGTCCTCTGAATCAATTATAGATTTCATCAGTACCACTTTCTACCTGCTTCTGAATTTGTTTTAAAATAGCTCTTGTTTCATAAATGTAAAAGAGTATGATAATTTGTCATTTCGCTAATTTAATCTGTCTCCAGAAGTGAGATCTAGCTTGAGTTATTAAAAGTACAAGTGTTTCATTAACAAAAGCACATTTATTCCTAGTAGCCTGACAAAATTAGGGTCTCCCCCGAACCCTTACTCAGACTTCAAGCCTTTATGATTTGCTTTATGTAAAAAAGAGCTTCAGAATTATTACTGTGCAGTGTTAGAGTTTTTGAGGGATTAATCTCTCAAAGCTTTGTCTTAGGCATGGGGGTGTAACTGCCTTAATGAGGATTATAATGATATTTTCACAAAAAATGGCAATCTAAACCACAAGTGTTAAAAAGAGTCAAAAGTTTAGGTAGGTGATATTTCATAATGGCAAGTTCCCCCTTAAGATCTATCATGTAAATGATGCACATATTTCAAGCTGTCTTAGCAGGTACTTTTACAGAACAATCTGGTGGACATCAATTGGAAAAGGAGGAAAGGAAGAATATAAAAAAGGGTTTGACACCACCCCTCCCAGACTTTTTTTTTCCTTTTTTTTTTAAACACTGCAACAGTGACCGAAATATCTTTGAGTATATTCCTATATTCTTAGGATGAAGTTTTACAGTAGTGCTTAGGATCGACCCTTCAGCTGTTTTCAGTTCCCGTAGTTTTATATCCAGAGATTTGGAAGAAGGTTTTCTACCATCTGTGCTAAAATATTTTCCATTATTTAAATAAAAGCAGAGTTTACTGGAACCTAGAAGCAAGATCTTCTTACTTATATTGTTGAGATAACAGTAGGAATTGGTCTGAAATTCCAAGGTTAATACATTTTTGGCCTGTATTTTTATGTATTATCCCCAAACGTTTTTCCTATTTGTTTTAGTAAACGCCATAGAAAACCTCCATTATCCTGGTATAATTTGGGAAGGCCGCATTAACTTTTTTCCAATATTTTAAAAGAGTTTAGGATGAAGAGGCTGTAGATCAGTTGATCTTTTATGCTGGGAAGGCTGGTTGAAATCGTATTAAGAAGCAAAATCACAGGATACATTTGGCATTCGTTATAGTGAAGCATTGAGAGGTGCCAACATGGCTTTGGAAATTAAATCTCAGAAATCTGTCAGAATTCTCTGAAGGGCTTGCTGAGTGCTTTATCAAGGGACATTTGTAAATTCAGTACACTTGGATTTTCAGTAAATTCTTCTTAAGGTCATTTAACAAAAACTCTCAATGAAGCAAAACTCTCCTGAATAAAAAGGAAATTTATCTTGTGAGTTTAAAAACTGCTGAAATGATAGGAATAAAATGTCGCTTTCAGAATGGAGAAAGTATCATTAGATTCTCACAGGAGTCTGTGCTGAGACCTGATTTATTAAGATGAACTGGGGAAGAGAACAAGGTGGATGAGTTTGCTAATTAGGGCAGAAAAAAATGAAGATTGCATGTGAAGAATTACGGGAAAATAATTGCAGTTGCAATAGCTGACTCGACAGTGAAGTGGCAGATGAAAATCAATGCAGGTGAATGCAAAGTAATACATATACAAGAAAATGGCCCTAATTGTAGATAGATAAGAATGGGTCTAAATGAGTTACTAGTACTCAGGAAAGAAATATTGGAGTCACTATGGTCACTTTTCTGAAAATTTTTTTATAGTAGTGCCAAAAATGCTAGTCAAAACAATACAGAATAAAGTGGAAAACACTACTGTGCCATTGTGTATCTTCTTTGGGTACCTGTTCTTCAGTGTCAGCTCAAAAAGTGCTGAGAAAAACCGTAGATGAGATCACAGTTGGAATGATGTCAGTCTGATGAATGAGTCAATGGAGCAGGAATCTTCAGCTTTGTGGGTAATATATGATAGGGACCTATAATATCGCAATTGGTTTAGAGATGGTAAATGTGTGGTCCGTATTTACTTTTAATCACAGAATTAAAAGCATCAAATGAAGTGAAGTAAGGTATTTGAGACCCCAGAATAGTTTTTCACACAATGCATAATTAAATTTTGGAATTAATTGACACAAGAGACTGTGGGTGCCAAAGGCTTGCATATGTTCATAACTTAATTAGTCATGCAAAAAAACTCTCCATGGATGCTTGTTAAGCACAAAGTTTCTGTCTCAAAGAAATCCTGAGCCACAGGCTGGGTCTGGGAGAGTTTAATAGGAGAATCCCCTACTAGTTGTTGTTGTTGTGTAACATGTAACTGAACTGGATGGACTTCTAGTCTGAAGCTATATGTCCGTGCTTAAATGAAATAGAACTGTACTAGATTATATCTGAATATTTGGTCAAAAAATATTTGAGTTAAATTCTGTTTTTTTCATTTATATAACACATCAATGACCCCAAAAGATAGTGAATGTGTTAAAGTGTTTATACTGCATCAAAAGAGACAAATTGTGATGCTTGAAGAATAATTTATAGAAAGCAACTGGTATGGATTTGCGAAATAAGAAAATACTCTTCCCTGAATGATTTTATTCTATTTTGAAAGCTGTTTTCTGAGCTTAAGTTATTTCGCTGATAAACTCATAAATAGACTACAAAAAGTAAGAATGTGATTTTTGTAACCCATATTTACTTTCCTGTGGAAGATAGCTACTTCGTATCTCCTTTTCTTTTGATAGCGTATTTAATACATCTGTGATGTGCCAGAAAACTGTGTAGAGTAAAAATATGTATGTTTTGAAACATAATTTTTTCTTCATGTGTTTTACTGTAAAATCAACAATTGCTACTTAACCCATCTTTCTAAACATAGTTAAATTATTTTGCTGTGTACTTTGAAAAATCTTCACCTATATCCTTGCTAAAAGCTACTCTTTATTTTTATTCCTCGTAACAGTGGCACCCAGCTGGTCACTTCGAGTGGGGACACCACCGTGAGGATATGGGACTTTTCAAAACGTGGATGCGTTCTGACTTTGGAAGGACATGCCCATGCTGTACGGGACTGCTCGTGGCATTCGTGTGGTGATTTCGTGGCTTCTGCCTCCGTGGACAACACCAGCAAAATATGGGATGTTAACAGGTATGGAGTAACTGGAGATTCTTTAGCTGCTTGGTAGCTTTACTTAATAACCACTGCCTTATGTTTCAGCCCAGTGAGAGATGTCTAGCATCAATTTGTGGACTTCACTTTAGAACACAGATAGATTAAAGGGAGTGGTGCAAAAGCAAGCTGTGATGTGATTTACTAGCTAAAGGCTTTACTGAAAAGGAAGCTGGGAATGACTTAATTTAAGATAGTGCCCCCAAAATTATTTGTTTTTATTTAGCATCTGCTACTCTGTTGTTTAAGGTCAGAGCTTTGTGGAACTTCAGTATGTAATTTAAATAAGTAACTGAACAAAAATTTAAGTAAGTTTTCTATATAGTATTTCTAGCTCATGAGTATACAACACACTTTAAGGTTGGACAAGCGAAAATTCATTTTATTCATTATATATGTTTTGGCAAGGTGACCCTTGATTAATAAATCAATGTATACCTCTTCATTTTCTTTATCCAGACAAATGCATTTTTATGGAGGTGTTTCTAGAATATTAATATATTTCTACTTACCAATTAATTATTAGTTTCTCAGCTTTCTTCAGTTATATTTTGGTGTGACATAGTTTGACTAATTTACACCTTAAAGGGAGGGATTTTTTTTTTTTCCCCCCAAACTGGTTCTTCCAGATTTTTTTGATAACTTAGGAATAATGTTACTGACACCACTGTACTAGGTCTGATTTTTATCACCTGCATATCATCAGTCCACAGACAAGTGTTCACTCTCATTTATGTTTTCCCTGGTTCTGTATTATCCAGTCCTATTGGATTTTTCCACTTTCCCTCAGTCTTTTTCTTCCTTTGCATTTGAATGAGGCAAAATGGTCCTTCAAGCTTGGCCACAGCAGAAAAAGAAGCTTCACTGAAAAAGCGAGGGAGACTTTCTCCTTTTGTTCTTTTTGCCTCCATCACTCCCAGTCTGTGGCTTTTGCAGTGAGCCCTGCAACTGAGACTTAGAGACCTATTTTAGGAGTGTTGAAGGGTTGTCTTGTAAAAGTGAAGTACTTCTCTGATAAGCGTGTATGAGTTAAGATTTTTCAAAATGTTGTAGCTCAGCCAGATTTCTTGAGAGCTAATTAAAACTCTAGTCAGTATCAGAATTTTAGTCTTGCTTTCAAGTCATGAATTGAGGAAGCATTAAATAATAATTAAAACATTGTTTTCAAAATAAGCAGTGTATCCTTTCATGAATTATTCCAAATTATTTTGCCTAAGCTGAGTGCAGCCACTTAAAACAAAAGCTTGAATCAAGTATTCGATTTTTATAAAATCATAGACAAAGCAGTTAAAGTTTGGCAAAGTTCAAGACAACTAAGAAGTTGGTTTTATCACAGGAATTGTCAGCCAGTTCTGGTAACAGATGATGCTTCCACAGTTACTATCAGTAATAAGAATTAATGGTCAGTATTTTGCTTAGAAATGAAAACACTGGAATCTATTGCATTGTTGCCTCTTTTCTTAACTGGTTGTAGGATTTTAATACTTTGATCATTTTTTATGACATATTCATGGCTTTAAGAAATAATACTAAGAATAGTTTTAATTTTATGTCAGAATGGTTTTGAATTTGCATAGACAAAGGGGTTTTTTTAGACACTTTAAAATACCTTCTCTACCAAGGAAGCTTTTGTAGTCAGAGGAATCAAAGCAAATCCTTATCACCAACCCATGCCTCCCACTCCTTACCAACTCTCATTTCTACCTCTAGTGTATCCCAGGTGCTTTTGCATTTGAAAAACAGAAGAATAAGGAGCACAGCATTGTGAAAGGCTAGTTATCAGTGCATAATTATTGAAACCTTAAGTTGTGCAAAAATCTCAGTGGCTAAAGGGAGCAGGACGTGCCACAAAAAAGTGGTGCAGCATGCTTAAAATAGGAGAATTCAGAATATGAAATTAAAAAGCCTCATTTGGAGACCTTGCTGGTGGACTTGAAGTCTGTTCACAATAAAAGACCAGGTGTTCATTTACGTTACATTAGCTAAGTCTAAAAGACAATTGAGTTCTGTTTAGCAAGGCTGTTTAGATGGGTTTGTAAGATGTGCTGTAGAAGTATGTGTGGTCTATGCACTTGGGATAAAATGAATACAATGGAAAAAAATAAGTGCTCGTGAAGAGCCTCTGTAAAAAGGGGTTTGATTACAACAAGACATGGCTGTTCCAAGCTTAAAACATCCCGCCTGAAGACCTAACTCTGCAGAACAGTCAGCTGCAATTGATCCTTATGCCCATGTGTACTAATTCAAGTGAAAAATCAACCCATGCAGAATATATGGCAAGATATGGAAATAAGGAAGAGCTATCAACAGATCAATCAGGCTGGAATTTTCCAGTCTGGATTGTTAATTTGCTGGTGCTTGTCTACAGTAATGCTGCACAAAAGAACCTGCAGTGTGTTTTGGCTTGGCAGTACTAATTGCCAAGCTAATTGCCATAATATAGTGTAATGTTCTTTAGACTCCTTTACAGCCTGGGTGTGTGCAGCAGAATGGGAAGGTGGAGCAGAGTTCTCCATGCTTAGAAAATTTTTTTCTTCCTATCCTCACAGAACATGTACTTAGCTAGTTAGCATCTTCAGACTTCTCATTCCCCAGATGTCTGCTGGTTGACACAAGCTCTGAACAAGGGACAGCACACAAGATAACTTACTTGTGGTAGGATAATAATCAGTGATCACAGTTATTCTGCTTAATCGAGTGATTTATTCTTTCCACTAATAAGGAATTAACATTTTATAAATGAGAGCTGTCTTTCTTCTTTAATATTATGTATTTGGATGGGTGCCTGCTTTCAAATTGAATGGTCCTGGAAAGAAGCACATTGGAGGTGGGGGAAAGAAAGCAAGAGGAATATCAAAGCTATTGCTGCCAGCCTTCTAAAAGAGACATGTTGTAAATAAATGCTACAAATATAAATACATATATTTCTGTAATGGGTGGCAGTCATCTTTTTATTTCCAGGCTTCAAAAAGCTGCCTTTATGTATTAGAAATGAACTTTTTATCTATAAATATAGCTTTGAAACACCTACAACAGACTTCTCTGTGTTTGAAAACTTGATATCAAGAAAGTGGGGAGGCTGTTTGCTGTCTTTAAGCACCAAAACCCAAAATGCAACTTTCACAATTATCAAATCTATTATTGGAGTCTAAAGAATACAAGGTGCAGCATCTCTTAGATAGGAAAAAGTTGCCAGCAGTTTTCATAAATTATGTAATTATTTGCCAATAATACAAAAATTCAACCTGCTAATTGTTTGAATTTATGTTTATTGGAAGGTGAAACTACTGCTGAATTTATTTATTTATTTTTGCAATGGATTTTATTCACAAGCATTTTTCTTTTGTATATGTTGGAAGTTTCTGTTGTATATCTGGCCACAACTGGCTTTGTAGTTAACAATGTTCTTCTCCTTGATGACTTTTGTGCCTTCTATTGAAAGATGCAATCTGAGTTTAAAAAACATAGACACATGCTGAGATACAACCATGATCCAAGTTACTGAAGATCTGAGGGAGTCTGAGTTCTGGTGTTGGAACTTCTTGATGCTTTCTGCTGGGAGAATTGGCTGCTTTTAAAGCAAATAAAGAAAATGGTATAACACTGGAGGAGGGAGAAAGATAACTAACGCATCTGCAATGGTTAGAATAGTTAGAAAAGTTAGGAAAAAAAAAAAAAAGGCAGCAAAAGACATGCATATCTGCCATCTTCAAGGTTATCCCATCTTCCTAATGATTGTACAAGGCAGCTTGAACACAAAGTGGAGAAAGAAAAGACGAGACTTATAATTTGTGAACAGGATTTTATTCAGTGCATAGCTCAGATTCAAAATATATAGCCAGCCATGTTAATAGCTTGGCAAACAGTTCCAGGATTGTTTTCTCAGACCATAAATTCAGGGCTGTCGAAGTCATTTTGGCAGGATTAATTTCAATTATCCGACTGTAAATATCGTCACAGATTTACAGCGTGATCTCTGATATGCAAATCAAACTGAACATCGTATATCTCATGTAAACACAGCTGATTATTTAGTTTTGCAAACATATGCTGTAGACTGTATGTTAAATGCAAATATTGTTATTTATGTTTTAAACTTGAGAAAGTATTTTCACCAAAGTCAGAACATTCAAGGTTGGTGGGGTTTTTTTTCAGTTTATTTATTATAAAGTCATTGGACCACTTCTCCATTTTTCTCTGTTTTGTTTCAGTAGTGCAAAATATGTTGGAATTAGGCCACAGAGAAATGCAATTCTGTACTGTCCTGCAGCAGACCTCAGGGTGAACACATGTCTGTGAGTTGGAGCCATTGCTGCTTTCTGTTTGCTGATTTTTTTAATCCATCACTTTTTTTTTCTTTTAATTTAACACAGTAACTTTTTTCTAGCTCCCTGAAATTTCTCCCATAATCAATTTGTTTTTAAATTCTAAAAAAGAGAAAACCTTTTATATCGGTCCTCAGCCATTACTAGTATCCTCTGGTGCATTTGTTCAGATGAAAATTAAGAGTATCTAATCTATCATGATCACTGTTAATTATCGTGTAAAACCACTAATACAGTATCTTGTTACTAAGATATTAATATATTTTTTCACTGATTTCCAAATATACACTAAAATAATTGTTGACATCTTTTGCTTTTCTACAACAAGACTGAGAATTTTCACTTCCTTACCTAGTGTCATATGTATATGACATAAATTAATTCACAGTCATTTAAATAATTCCTTCTTTTGTTCTTAAGCCTGCTTGAAGATTCCTACCTTCTGTTATAACTTCTCTACACTTGATAACTGCTGATTATAATTTTACTTCTTATCCTAAGCAGCATTTTAATTTTAGGAAATGTAGAGTTAGTATACATTCTAAAGAAATTAAGCAAGGATGGATTTTGTTTAATTAGAAGCCCCATATCAACTAAAGCTTTCCTAGGAATGACACCATGCAATGATGGCACTGCACGTTTTTTATTATTAACACACCTTGACAGGGTGGAGTGCAAGACATGACTGAGTTGATTTTAAACCCTTGTTATAGTTTTGGTTGGGCTTTTTTTTGCTTTAGTATCAATAGAGAAGTTAGTTAATGTTGCTTAAATTGTCAAGTTGACGAGTCAAACTAGTTGCTTTGTACTGTTAGAGCAATATGAAAAGGCACAGAGTTTTGCCGAAATTCTCCTGGCATCTTTTACATTCCTACTCTTGTTTCTTTCTCTTCCTTTTCCCCCAGGCGATGGACAGCTTTTAAATGAAATATTTACTACCAGATTTGTAGTTATTTTTCACGAGACCTGATGTGTCTGTATCGAGACTCTATAAAATGTCCTTTGAAGAAACTCATAAAGATTGTCTAGTTTCAAAATGGAGCCATACTTTCACATCTTGAATCAGAATGAGGGTGCAGAACCAGTCCTTGTCAAAATACCCCCTTTCAGATGACACCTACCTGACTCACTTTTCAGTGGGACAGGAGCCACAAGCTGTTCTGGCCAGATACCATGTTTAATTGATTCCAGTAAAAGTGAAGCTAATCTATTTTCAGAAAAGACAAATGCCCTCCAGGAAATGAGAAGACCAGTAGAAGAACTCAGAGGAGCTGTGGAAGAACCATCTTTGGGTAGTTTGTAATGTCTGTCCTGACAGCACATCAGGAAACACTTGCCATTTTGATAAAGGAGAATTCCCTTTGGAATCCTCTGAGGAGTACTAGAGAGACAACCTGCTGTTAATCCCTCAAATCAAAATGAGGCCTGTGCCCAAGTCTCCAAATTTATAATTATGGTAGAGTTCCATAACACATTTTTCAGGACCAGAGAAGTCTAAAACCTAGTTGTTATAATTCCCAGAGAGACAATTGTAAAAATCAATTTGAAGATGTGAATTACCAGGGAAAAAATGATATCCAAAGCATAGCTGTTCGGCTAAGGGGAAAATATGGCTTAATCTTCATAATACTGAAAAAGATGAATCTTGAAGTACGAAACTTAATCAAGAAGCGTCACTTGATCATGTTACAGCGTTAGTACAAGAAAACAGGCATAAATAATGAAAAATGTTCAATATGGTTGCGTATTTGCAAATCCAGAAAAACAGATGACTGCTACCTCATTCCCATGGAATGCCTAAACTGGGCAAGTGATACCATTATTTGCATTTGGTGAAACTAAGCAAAGAGGTGAACTGCTTTCGTCGAGGCCATATACTGAGTTACTACTGAAGCCATCATTAAAAACCTAATTTTCCATTCCTCGGTAACATTAAAAGAAAAATAACATCAGAGTTAATTGTCTTCAAACTTGCCTACAGAGTAAGAAGAAAGAAAAGCAGAATCGGATTTTTAGCAGTAATATAGATTAATGAGAAACGTGTTTGAGTTCTCTGTCACAAGGGTGCAGTGATAAAGCAATACTGGACCAGTTTGCGGTTGCATAGCAATGTTCAAAGCACACTAACAGAGAAATTAAAAGCATGTGCTGTCAGCGATATTACAAAGACTGTCAGCTTTCACACCTGGACATAAACTAATCACCACTTGGGATACAGTAGAAACATGTCTCCAAGGAATTACATTGTTAAGCGTGACAGGATTGTGTACCTTCCACTTAAATGTTTGTATTGGTGGTTGTAGGTCTAGATAAATCAATGATCTCTGGCCTCTTTACTGGAACTGTCTATGGCAATTTAGCTGGTACATAAGTATATTTGAATTTCTTAGTTAAAATGACAGTATTTTTTTAAAATACCCAAAACGTTTTGGAGTTTTTTTCTAAAGTTTTTAAATGTTGGAAGTGTAAAAGCTTTGCTTTCTGTTTTCTGCTACTGGTCTTGAGATGTACAGCACTGTTTTTGATTGAGGGAGGGGAAAAAAATCAAGTTGTTCTTTTTAAAACTAGGATGTGGCAAATAGAGCTCCTTTCTGAAATGTCTGTGTTCTCATCCCTGCAAATATTTCTAGTAAACTTATGGGAACTCTACAATCAGTTGCTATGTAAAATTTCCGTCTTCTTTTATGGAAGGATAGGAGAGCAAGTTGCACTTGATTTGCCTAAAAGGCTGTATCCTTGTCTTATCTCAGCACTTTCCTTGCTTCCATTATTTCAGCATTCAGTGTGGCTTTGAAAAACTTACTAGATGCGGTTGGAGTTTCTTGTGTTGCAGTTGCTCTCTGTCAGCCCAGGGATGGCACAAATTTCCTAAATTATGTATAGTTGCCTGCGAGATTCCTGTTGGACAGCAGAATGCTTTATTAGTTTGAACTGCTAAGGTAATGTGATCTTCTGTGAGTTGGACACCTTTCTACTTGGTTTACCTCACTTGTCAAAATACTTCCTAGATTCCCTGACAGATAGTTCAAGAGCAGAATGAATTATGAAGGTGATACTGAGGCTTCCCTCCATCAAATCCTAACCATACCAACTGGCAGGTCCAGAAAACTTAGTCCACTTTGATTGCGTGTACTGTACTAGGCTCTGGTGTTTGGGTTTTTTTGTTGTGTGTTCGGTTTTTGTTTAGTTTTCTGTTGTTTTTTTTTTCTTTTCTCTTTTTGACAATGCAAGTTGAATTCCTTGTCTTATTTGCAAGTGTGCAGGTATTATAACTATGGCTTCTGCAAAATATTGTTCAGATCTTGACAGGGTGTTTCTACTGTCCTATGTTCTGTATTCAAATGCGAAGGGTCAGCACTGCAGACATTCAGCACATTTTAAGTCATAGAATAGTTTTTCACTATGTATCCAGGCTCATTATCCAGTTGTTTTCTTTCTCCTTCATGTTACATTTGCTCGTTACTGGCAGTCTTTTCTTTACCTAACCTATTTTTTCTAGAAATATTGTCTCACAGTATCTCAACCAAAACAAAAATGTATTGTACCAACCGAGAGTAATTCATACCACAGTGAAAGCTGTCAGATATTATTACAGAATTCAGTGGAGACAACAGTTCATTAATATGATGTATTTCAATCATCACAACCATATCCTGTCAGTACCAGTTAGTGCAAGTATTACACATATAGTCTGTGATACCTGTTAAAAGGGAGTACTGTTACCCAAAATGTGCCGCAACACAAGTAACTGTAGATTGTTTCCCTGCTGTATCTCCAGTGCATTAACAAGAACAGGAATACCTTTTACTATTCATAAGCAGCAGTACTTTGATAGGCATATCCACCTGAATATTAAACTATTTTTAGCTCATAATGTCTTCTAGTTTGAAATTAGATGAGTTGGTCATTTGATTTCAAAATGAAAGTCTGTGTAATGGATGCTTTTATACTTATAAATTATTGTTTGAGTTCTTGGCCTCTGGTTTCAGGCAGTCTTCAGAGATGTGTGTGTGAGATGCTTTTGGGGTTTCTTTTATTTTTTTTTTTTCTTTTTTTTAAGGGTTCAGGCTTTACACAAAGTCTTGCATTGCCAGATTTTCTCTCCCAGATGCTACAACTGTAGTCATCTACCATGTGTGTACTGTTAAAGCAAACTGCATACATCTTTGATTAGCTTCGCCTGCAATATGAATGCAAGTCAAATCTTAATCCTGAGATAATTACTTCTTATATACAAAAAGGGACTCCTGGCTCTTCTATTGAAGTTGGAAGACATTGAATTGTGTTTGGACCTTCTCAAAATGTGAGTGGATATTGTTTTCAGACCAGCAGTGTGTGTGTGTTTGTTTTTCTCAGTGACAGTTTTTAAAAACCTTGGGGCTCATTTCTGTCCTAAATCTTAGATTTCCCTAAATGGTAGAACCATATACATATAATACAATTTATTTGTTATCATGTGCAGAGTTTTCTTTGAGCTAGATCTCAGAATCTTCAGAGGATACTTTGAAAGCTGTGAAGTTTATATCTACATGATACAAGTGGTTAAGTCTTTGAACTGTTTACATAGCCAGTCTGATGATTCTTATGAAAGTATGTTGGGTTTTGTTGGTGGTGGTTTTGGTTTTTTTGTTTTGGTTTGGTTTTTTTGCCTTAATGCAAGTGAAGATCAGGATGAGGAAAGCAGAGATACTGGCAACTTCCCTTCTGCACTCTGAATATTCAGAGCAAGTTTTCTGATGTGAATTGAGAAAAATATTTTTCTAGACTGGCCAATATCTTTCCCAGCTAGGAAGCACTTCACCATCTGAAAGACAATTTCTATGCATCTTTTTACTGAACTCAGTGCCTGCAAAGGCATGTGTATCTGTGGGAAACCTATTAAATATGTATTGGAATTATCGAGATGATGCAAAACCAATGAATTTCTTTATATTTTAGTATCTCTTTCAGACATATTTCCACTGTCAGAAAAACAAAAATTCTAGATAATAGAGACTAGATAATATTGAGACTGCAGTAAAATGTCAACAGAATTTGTGAATTATTTAATACAGAGCAGATAGTCATGGGCCATTTCTGTTGCATAAAGGGCATGCTGGTTAGCGGCACAGTGTGAACAAAGTTGAAGTTACACTTGTATATCTCCTCTGAAGTTATATCTCTCATCTAAAATAAATTAAAAAAAATACGTGACCTTCTACAGTTATGTTTTGCTGATTAAAAAACCCTTTTCATATATATATTTTTTTCAATTTGTTTCGTAAGTAATGTAGATCTGAGCTGTGTTTGGAGGGTTACGATGAAAAGAAAGACTTGAGGACGCAGTTGTGAAGTTAGCAGCTAGCCCTGTGGGTTGACAAAAACTGAATTCTAAATATGTCATTCATGATTTGACAACTTTGATTACATATTCAGTACCTACAATAATAGTATAAACTAAACTTTGCTATCTGCAGCTGAAGATTTTAGTACTGTCTTGCTGGAGATATATTTACCAACAGGATAAGATGATGTCACAACCTTTAGAAGTACAATGCCAGTATTAAATTCTTGACAAGTATCAAATACACTAGTTGTGCTTTTGGAAGCAGAGTTTGAGATACTGATCACTGAACTTCTCTTCAGTACTCATTTAGACATAGCTATATAAGGAACTACTTTATGTGCCTTTGCCTGTAAACTGTTCTTGCATTTGCAAGTTTGGGCAGAAAATGAAGATCAGCCCACCTCAATATGTAGATAATCCTACCTCCTCTTTCTCTGAAGTGACCAGATCTCAGAGAAGTTGCTGCATTTTCCAGTCCTGTGGTGTCAAGCATTGAAAGTTTGCACGCTGTTAGGAATGGAGGAGATGTCCCAAACTTCTGATTTTCGATCAGACCGATGCCAGATTCTTTTCAGGAATCAGATGTACACTGCTCAAATTTATTTTGGTCAAATCTGTTTATAATGAAGACTAGATGTTGTTTCCATTCATGTTTAAGAGTGAGTAATTTGCTGATGAAATTTAAGTATTTTAAGTTAATTACTAAATAAAGCGAAGGACTGTATCCCCTTGAGAAGGGAGATACATGTTCAGATCTGTAAAAGGAGGAAGCTAAACCAGTATTCTTCTATTTTGTGCATGTGTTTCAAGTTAACGTTTTCCTCCAGCTGTTGATAGAGGGAAATCCAGCCTTTTTCCAGCTCTGTTTGGAGGGAGCGGTGGTGGTGTGTAATATAAAAACAGCCTTGTAAGAAGAAAGCAGCGAATTGAGGTGGTGGGAGGAGGTAGCTCTGGGAATTTAGCCCTTCACACTTTGTGTTTGAGTAGTTTTCCTGCTGAAAACAGGGAGCCAGTCCCATAGTTTGTCACAATGATCTGAAAAAAATGCTAGCACCTGTAGCTGAAATCAGTAGGCCAGGCTTTTGATTCCTTACTCCAGCAGCTGCTTATTAGAGAACCTAGAATGATATTGTTTTTGTTGTGGCTCCGTGTCTAAGAGCACAGCAAATCCATTATTCATAATGTCTTCCCAGGTTCACAAAGCCATTGAATAGTGCTGCATATCTCCTTAAAGCTGCCACCCACTCAAATCCATTTTATTTGGACAAATAAAGAAACTCTGCACTGAAGAAAACCAATTTGAAAACACACTGGAATTCATTTTCCTCACTTAAATATTAAAGTGCTTATATTTATTGCATTTCAGCCATATTGTACTGTTTTCAAAACGGATTTGCTCATTTAATAGGAATAAAGGAATTTCAGTAAATTTAAAATATGGAAGAAAAAAACCCCAACAAAATATGACAAGAGTAGCACTGCTTTCTATGCAGGAAATCTGCGTTCTGTAGATTAAACCCACCTATTAATATTCTGTGTAACTGGATACTAATTTGCAATACCACAGTACTGGCCCGGCCAGTTGTCTGCACTATTGCTACTGACTTTTTTGCTGTTGTTAATAAAATAGGTTTTTTTTACTTGAAACTTGCAAAGGAGTAGAGTTACTGGTTTGCAATATAGTAATAAACAGAGGCCTCTAACATGCACTTGTCACTGCATTTTTGGATTTGAGACCATAGGGTTTTCTTTATCTGACTTTTTTGATGAAGGCATTTTTTTTCATATATCAGAAAACAGTAAGACGGGTTCCGGCGGAATCATTCATGGTGTGCATATAGTTTTGGTGCCTAATGCATTTGAATGCAAAGTTCAGTGAGCACAGCTTGCGGAAGTCCCCTTACGTGTGCATTGAACACTGTAGATTGCCCATGTTGCTTACATGAATCTTCCTGACTATGGGTTGTGATTAAGGTATAGAGATTCTGTCTAATCTCATATTGAAAAAATAAATTAAGAAACTGGTGAAATTAAATGATGAAGTATTGGTACTGCTTTCTCTATCCTATATGGAATTTCATCATTATAAAGCAAGTGGATTCTGATGTATATTAATGGTTTTTGTAGATTTGTTATTTTTGTTGTTTTGGGTTTTTTTTGTTTTGGTTGGTTTTTGGGCAGTGTTTTTGGTGTGCGTTTTTTTTGTTTGTTGGTTTTTGAGGGCTGATAGCTGAATTAAGTCAGTTTTATAAAAACTGTAGATGTAGTTGAGTTTTCTAGGTTATTCTGCTGGTCTCCTATATAGTTCTTGTTTCAGTTTTTCCCTTTTGTCGGTACTTTTACAACAGATGACTTTTTTTTTGGAAGGACGACAAGAATTTTGTTTTAGGAACAGTGAAGACCTAGGTCATCCTTCAGGTAGTTTGATGTTGAGTCTTAGAAACAGCATCTCTGAGAGAGTCACATCTTGTTCTTCAGTGAGACAAGTTTTCTCCTTGTCAGCTTCTGCCTAATTCTGGTAGAGTCACATAACAAAGTTCTCACCTAAGCAGATGTTAGAGGGTGGGCTCCCTTCATTTAATATCCATGAAAAGTTGCATCTTTAAAAGTGCCTGAAGGGTTGGTTGAAAATCTGTTGGAGTGGGGACCTTGTCACTTTTGAAGAGCCCTTTAAGCATCTAATTGATTATTTAGGCACTTAAAAGCTGTATGAGTCTGAGACTCTGCATTGTCAGGGAAGTTTGGAAATCTCATCCTAGATGGACAAAGTTATAAAGACTGCAGTATGACATATCTCTACGGGATGAACTCAGTAAGCTTTAGCAAGGTATTTTCAACCTTAGGCTTACAGGAGTAGCATATTTTTAAAATGTGGTGTTATATACTGTTACACACTTAAAATCCTATAAAAAGCAATTATTTGTTACATTTGTCAGTGACTTCTCAGAAGAAATAGAACAGATCAGCTTCACAGTAAGATACCAGGACTGAACAGAAAATTCGTGTTCTGATATAGTGTAGTTAATCTGGTCTTCTGATGTACAAATATTTCAAATTTTATCTTTCATTGTTACATTTCTCATGTTCTGTGTTACGTGTGACCAGTCAGTAGCTGTGTATATAATACTATATTCTTTATCTATTAACACAATCAAGTAGAAGAGGGAAATAAATGATTAGAAGGAAAAGAATTCATGAAATGACAAATTCTTCAAGATGCTTGAAATGCACGGGAAAGGAGATCTGAATATTAAGTTTGGATAGCTCACCTTTTCCCAATATTTTATTTGAACAGCAGAAGCCTAAAACTGTACAATAACCTGTTTGAATAGAACAGTTCTAACATAAGCATTCATATATGCACACACAGAATTAAATCACTTGGCAGTGATCCATCAAAACACATGTATGCTGTTATCTTTCAAAATCAACAGCAGCAAGTTCATGGTTTAATTAAGAGATACCTGGATTTTGTTGTTCAGGGTTAGCCAGAAAAGGCAGAAGTTTTACCTGTAAAGTTTTTGTATTTTTTTTTTAAGGTAAAAATAATAAAACCATGGCAACTTTCATACTGACTGTGAAAACAGGACACTGGTTCAGTGCTGATGTCAGCTGAATGGTAATTGAGGATAACCCACTGTCACCAGGGAGTGAGACTTTGCTTATTCGGCTGCAGAACTGCTGAGCAGAAAACATGCTTGTACTAGTTCGGCAGTGTTTAATGTTGGCTTAAATGGTTTAGATCTATTTTATTATTACAGAGATTGTGCTTATCTGATTATCTAGTACCCATATGCCTTGAGGGAATAGGAGATAATTGTTTAATAAAATAAGGCTATAGTTTTCAATATGTGATTTCTGGTGTTCCTGTCTTTTAACTGTCCAACAAAAAAATCCCTTAAGGAAGGTTGATTTGCAGAAAGTGCTGAGCAAGGATTAGAGTAAAAAAATAATATAAGCATTACCATGTACCTTTCTGAACCCGAGTGCACCTTGTCTCTGGATTGATGTTGATAATCCTGGGACAGATGATTATGCTTTCTGTATAGTGCAAGGGAGACTCAGGCTTCTCAGAGGAAGAGAAGATTGTGTTCTAGTTCCTGTTCTAAGGACTGAAATGGCATTTTATTCAATGACTATGAAACACAAGAACTGACCTTGGAGGGAACAGCTTCAGATCTTGTCATTCTGAGTACTGGGACCATTGCTCTGCCGAAATCTTTCTCTTCAGCTGACTGAATTTATTTTCTGCACATAGTCACACTTGATGAAAAAGTTAGAAAGTTATAGCCATGAATGGCTGGTTTCTTACATGCATGTTGACTTTTCTCATGCAGAGGGAAGAACTAAACCTAGATTTTGAAATCTGATTGAGGTATCCCGGGTGTGCGCTCCTGCATCGTATTAGGAGTGGTACCAATGCAGCTTATGTGGGGTCCAAATCCCATAGGTATGTGTTACAGGTGCTGTGGGAATGCCTACTCAGATGAGTTCCTTAGTGTTAACAAATTTATTGTTTCTAAGTGAGTTGGGGGTGAGATAGATTACAAATTGCTAAATATTGACAGGCTACAAATACTTTGGACCGTTCCCAGAAATTGGTCTCTTACTGATTTTTGCAGGCAAGATCAAGGTTTTCTATATGACCAAGATAGACCTTGATAAGGAGGCTTATTAAGATCTAGATTTGGGATACAAATGCCTAAATCCCCTTCCTGTATCATGACTTTCAAGCCATTGTTATTGGCCTGATTCTAAACTTGGGAAAATATGGCCCTTTTCAAATACAAATAATCCAAACTTGAGGCATATGAAAAGGTACCCTACTTTTGAAAAATTTTGATTTTAAGTAACATGCTTCTATTCAAACTAAAGTAGCTGAAATAAATTGTCGAAGTTGATTTGGACACAATTTCAATGGAAAGTGAGCTTTGCAACAGCTGTTGCCACAAGCTGAAAAATGCCTAGCGCTGCCAACGATTAAGTGTTGACTAGTGAGATTTTAAAGATACCTTGACAAGGTACAGAGTTCAACTGAACCTACATAGTAAAAAGTAATGAAGAACAAATTGCAATCTGGTATGAAAATGTATGTTATTTCTGTTGCTATTTTTAGGCTAAGTTGGGCAAAGTGATGTGTGCGAACATTTAAGAAAATACTTAAATTGAAGATGTGCTTAGTGTTCTAGATTGCATCTGTAAAGGATTCTACAGCATCACTATATTGCTTTAGAAATTAGCCTGATCTTGTAATTGTGGATACTGGATTTTTTCGTGCAATGACACTTTGGATGTGCACTGTGATTATATAAGTTAAATTATATCTTTATAAAATCATATTGTTAACAGCGAAAGCTAGAACAAAAAGACTAAACCATTCTTAAGTAGATATCTTATGCCTTATTGCTCTATATTTCCTTTTTAAAAAATCAAGCTTCACACCAAAACCCCTTTATCTTGAAGCAGAAAATAATACAAATAATAATACTTCTTACACAACACTTGATTTGTTCAAAGAGGTGTAAGACTTTAAGAGCCTAAATCTTCGGTATCATAATGAGCAGATTCATTATTCATGTTTCAAGCCCATAAAAAAGGAGAGAGATTATTGGCAAACACTGTTTGTTTTTCACACCTTCTAGTGAAACCCTAAGTGGAGCGTTATTAATTCAGTAATTTGTGCTTTTCACTCATAAAAAGCATATAATGCTATTGTCAATCCTATTTATTATTCTCAGTGTTTATCAAAATAGATCCTGATTTTGAGTAATATTCAAATGACTCGAAGAATATCATGTAATCGTTTTAAGTTTCTTTTTTTTTTTAAATCTGCTTTTACTAAGTAGCTCTAACCAAACACGGTACCCGTGAAAGTCTTTTGTTTGGTAAAAGCCAACCAACCGCTACCTGTATATGCTCTGTGCACAAACATGCTCAATAATCAGTGGTAGAAAATAAGGGTTCTTATTATTTCTCTGGCTGGCATCAGGCAGGCGAGTCTGTGTTCAACACCATAGCAACCAGTGTGTCCTTAAAACTTTGCCGTTGTGTGCTTTTTTGAGAGTATTTTTTACTAAGTGATATATCTTAGTAAGCTGATCAGTATCTTTCCAGTAGTGGAAGTTTCTGCACACTCAATAAATACAGAGCTTCTATTAATACTAAAATACATATAGTAGAGCTCTTCCAGAAAAGAAATATGGTGTTGTAATTGGCTGCTTTTCCAGTAGTGTTACATAAATTACAAGGAATTGAGACAAATAAGCATTTTAGTCCCAAAGGTAAGACATGACGTTTTGCCACCTTTTTTCTTGCATTTATAGAACACTGATTATTTGGCTGTTACCTAATTTCACTGCAGAATAGAAATCTGACTGGTGCATTGCGTTCTGCTGGTTAATTATAAATTTATTAGGGGAGTTTTGACCAAATGTCCCTCACTATTAGACCTTGCTGCATCTGAAATTCAAGCTATTAGACTTCAATTAATGTGATACATTGCCCTATTTTTCTGTTCTGCATGTGCTTTTTTGTATTCGTTGTGTTCTCAGGTACCTTCAATTTTCCCTTTCTGGGCATTGTTTGCGAAGAGGCTCTTTCAAGTTACAGAAATAGGACAAAGTAATTTTTAGAACAGCAAAATATGTAAGGAGGCAAGGTCCCTGGAGATTAAATAAATTTCCAACACAACAAAATAGCTTTCCTGTTCTGTTTGGATGTTGCTGTTGACTGAGTAGCTTGTTAACAGCACACAAACGCGTAAATGTAGCAAAGCTGTGCACCACTGGTGGAGGTGGCAGCACAAAATTTGAGAAGCTCATGTTTGTATTTTAAGTTGGAAGAAAGGTTTACAGACAAGCTTCTGTAAGCTGTAGGTAGATTTTAATACTTCTGTGATGCTTGCAAGGTTGAACCCCAAAATATCTGGGAGTAGACTGGGCTGGGGAGCACCCAGTGTGCTCAGTCCTTATAAAACAAAATCCAAAGTTAAGGGCCAGTCGTGCTCAGATGTTGCCTTGAGTTTTCCTCTGAGTTTTGCTAAAGGGCAAGGCTTGCAATACGTGTTACACAAATCCAGTCTGGATTGCGGGTTTACCTAAAGGTGTAGTTGCATCTTGTATGAGCAGGAAAGCCGGTCCTGTGTGTGCAAGGTGTTCCTGTGCAAGCAGAGCCAGGAGAGGATTGTGACCACGGTTCCCACTTGCAGCAGGAACTGAAGCAGGGCTGGTGATGGTTTTGTTGAGTCTTTGTAAGTTGATGTTTAAGGAAAACTGCCATGCTCAGTTCAGCTCCTGAAAAGTAAGGGGACAAGAACTTTGCTAAATCTCAGGGAAGAAATCTACACTCTGAAAAATAAACTGCTGCAGCTTTTCAAAACTTCCAGTAAGATGAAAATGTAACTATTAATGTTGACTTATGTCCTTTTAACTGAAAGAAGCAATTTTTTCCACTTTTTAACCTCCATGTTGTAAGAGTATGACTCCTAAGTTCTTCTGTTTCTCAAGGAGGTCTAAGAAAAGGATGTAACAGTACTTTGTTGCAGACTTGTAAACTTGCTGAGTCAGGTGAGTAATGTTTGTTTATATACCTAGAAAATATTTTAAAAATATATATATTTGGGGGGTTCTTTCATCCTTGGCTAAGCCTTCCTACTTGCTAAGGCTTTGCTTTGCTTTTGACAGAAAGGGGAAAAGGACAGAGGAGGGGAAAGAATTGCACCCTGGAACTTACCAGTTAAGTCCATCCTGCTTCAGCAATCAGTTTCGTTTTACATGCTCAATTTACTGTGCACTAGACCAAAAGTATGAGCTGTCAGGCTCCTGTGGTGATAAACCTGGATCTAATCCTGCTCCTGCTGACATCAGTGGCAAACCTTGTGTTCCTTTCAGTGGGAGCAGGACTTACACCCCATACTCCGTGATTGAGCCAGTCTTACCTGGCCTCTGATATGAGTGATGACAGGGAGGTTTAATACTTAATCCTGCTTCTGCTTGCTGTGAATTTGAATGTCTAACAATTGAAATTATCTGAAACCAACAATATAATGAAATTTCGCGTGATTTGATAACTCAAGAGTAGCTCTGCAAACTGACCCTTGCTAGAGAAAACCTGACTTACAGCTTCTTTTAAATTGGAGGATTGCTCTTTGTTTTGCAGAGCACTTAGATTACGAAGATTAAAACATTCCATGAGTGCTGAGTATGAAGTTACACAGAGAGGGATTTAATTTATATTTTCCTTCTAAATGTTTATAAATACCAGAGAAGAAATGTTTACATTTTCACAAAAGTAGTAGGAGCACATGCCTTAACACTATATTTTCCAAGCGTCAAACACTAGTTTGAAAGAGGGCACAAATGAATGTTCACAATTTCAAGAGTTTCATTTTATTGAAGAGAAGTAACAATTGAACAAAGTGGTTCATATTGACACCGTCATACTGGCATATATCTTTTCAGACACAAATGTACTTTATAGAGGAAGTGTCCTCACATGTCAATGTCTTATAAAATGTGTTACTTTTAGTGATATAAGGGGTCAGGAAAAAAAATCATTGTCATAAATGATGGTAGGCACTTTTAACTGAAATACTGGTAGTTTTACGTTCTTGACATGAATAATTGGATGTGTCATATGTGAAGCTACCTAGAAATAAAATAGAGGTCATAAAATGTAAAGACATGATAGGATGCATTTATAACAGCATAAACCAAACTGGCATTTTAATGTCTTAAGCCAAAGCCATTTGCTATACTTGCCCATTGATTTTGGCTGGAAAAGTTCTATGCCTAATTTAAACACATTGTGGAGATAAAGCCATATAATGGGAAAGTGATAGGATTTAGTTTTGTTAAAAGTATTTTCGTTTTAGCGGTTACAATTATACCACTATAACAGGATTGGAGGCTGGTGGTTGTGTGACCTTACAAGGCTTCCTCACAAATGTGTCCACCTTCATAGCAGGTGACTTTCTGGTGTCATTTACCTTGACATTTAACCTGCTGGTGATTGCAGGTTACCTAGAAGAATATTATTCAATAGACACGATAAAGGATTTAGTTTAGTGTTTGTTCTGTGAGATAGTTTGAGAGAGTAGTTGTCAGGAAAGATAGTGCAGTCTGAGAGTGTTCGAGCATTTCGTGTCCTTTGGAAGGCATGTAAAAAGATGGTTGGTAGGGACACTGACTCAAAAATACATGCATAAAGTCTTATTAATTTTGACTGGCTGTATAGGTGCTTTTAATTACTATGCTTGAAATGTCATTTAATATGGCATAGCAATAAAACAGGTAACTGGGGCTGAACACAGAAACCACATGCCTTTAAAAAAAAACATCAAGAAAGATGGCAGAGCTTGTCCTGTTTTCATAGGATTGCTAGCAAGCATGCGTTGTGTGTTGGGGCGGGTTTTAAAAAACAGTTTTAAATAGCAAAAGAATTGGCAACATGTAATCTCAGTTGTCGCTCTGATTTGCTGTGTGTCTTTGGAAATGAATACTAAGTTGGTGTGGAGCACTGCAGGTTCTCCAATGCTTTGTGCCCTGTATAGCCTTTAGCAATAAATATGTACCAAGCAATTGTAAAATGTTCCCATTAGGGCGTACTGGCTTGTTGTCCTGAGTTTTAACTCCGTCTGTGAAGACAGGGAAGTACACAGGGTAAGGTAAATCTACCCAACTATCTGTATTTTCGATTATTGTACAGTTGATGAGATATCTAACTAGTGCGTTATTTGGCTGCTTTTGTTTGTTAGTGTAGAGACAGCAGCCTGTTAATACTTAATGAAGAGTATGGAAACGTTTCATATCTTCTGTTTTCAATGCAGTTTTGAATTTGAATGAACCATTCTGGATTGTGATTCTCAAAAGAGAGATCTCTAGGAATAGAACAAGTAAAATTTTCCCGTCACTGTTGAGCTAGTGATGCCGATAATGGTATGATTAATGTAAATGCCAACATTCATGGTATAGGTGTGCTTCTTGTAACAGTCTGTCCATGTTTATTCGAACCTGTTAAGAAAAATCGAAACCCAGTGAGGTAGAATAAAGGCTGATTTATTGATGGACGTCATTGCCTTTCCTGGATTTAAGGGAAGGGAAATTGACTTTGCAGAGAAAAAGAGAAGGCTGAGGATAATTAGTCATGAGTCAAGAAAATACGTTAACTGATGTTTTACGTTGAAAAAGTAGTAATAACACAGGTAAAGGATGATGGTTGGAATCACTGTCTGTGATGAGATTTAGAATGCAATCTGCAAAATACTGAACTACTGAGCAGTATTTGTACCATGGCATTGTTTATTCAGGATCTCTGTCTCTGGATGTAAGTAACAAGAGTGCTGCAAATGCCTAACCTGCTATTCATAGATGATTCCCTCTCTCTTCTGAACTAAAATCTTCAGAGATGGTGAAACTTATATCTGTAAGTCCATGTGTTCATAATGAGGAAAAAAAAAAAGATAATGGGTGTTGCTGCAGATTCATTCTAATGTAGATAAACATGAACCATTGGATAGAAATATGAGCTTCCGTGAAAAACAGGATGCTGCTTTACCCTTCCTATCAACTACTTTTTTTTCTTTTTGTGGAAAAAGAACATCTAAATAAAATGTTCTCCTTTCTGACCGAAAGATCGCTTGTATACAGGATAGTCTTGCTGAAATTATATCTCAGCTGGAAGGAAAGATGAGTTTATTTTATGTAGCAGTTGGAAGTTCTTAGAAATATCAGTCAGTTACCAGAGTGGTAAATTAAATCTTGAGAGCCAGAGCTCGCTCGTCAGTACGCAGTGATATGGAAGTGGCAAGGAGAGAGACAGACAACTGCATCGGGTCTGGGTGTTTATGTTCTTGATGGAAAAGTACAAATCATTTCCTTCCCTTCTGCTGCTGTCATGGTCCATCACTTTAGTCCATTTTCACCTTGCTAAGGGATTCTGAATGGGCCTTCCTGCTTTTGGCACCTAATTAATCTCTCACAAGCCTGTTCTTGCAGCCTGTCTGCATGGGATGGTCCATATCTTAAGTCAGTGACTCACAAACAAATTTTTTTTCTTTACTTTCCTTCATTTTCCTGTGTTCTTTCACTCCAAGGTCTCTCAAGCAGGTTGAAGATGCTTTTCTCCTGCCTTTGAAAATGACATACATACATCCTGTTATTTCAGGAAAATATCCCTGTTTCCTTCTAGTGGAATGTCACATGTATTTTGTAAAGTGGTCCGTATTTTCAAAACTAATAAATGCCCACCAAAATACACAGCAGGATTTTGCTTGTCAGAAACTGCTCAGCATCTCAAAGTCCTTACATTGTAACAAGCTAGCAGGAAATCATTGGTCGCTTTTGAAAAATGGCATACTTACACAGAAATAAAAGTATGTAATCTGAGATGAAAAATGCATGTTCTATGGTGTAAAACATCATGAGACTGTGAAATAAACAAAAAAATATTTTATTGAAGTTGTTTTATTGACGTATAAGAAGTGATCATATAGGATATCTTGTGTACTGAGCTCTAGCAGCCACAATACTTTATGACTAATTTAAAATGAGTCCTTGTGATAAAATATCACATATAGTCTATATAACAGATAATACTGAACAGTATAATGTATTATCTATAATAGAAAAACATAGATTCTGTAAAATTATACCAGTGGAATCTAGCATTCCTTTGAAATATATTTCGTGGATAATATTTCAACTCAGAAACAACTTAATCTCCCTTTTGCTATCCCTTCTGTGGGGACAGGCTTGGTGTTCAGCTCAGCGCAGCATATGCATTTCAGCCTGGGAAATGGAAAGGCATTAAAACAGGTCTGAGAAGTCACTTTGTTAGATCAGGGATTGGGGTAGCGTCCATCAAAACCCGTTAGCTCTTATGGCCTGTATCTGATCTGCAGATTCTGATCTTCTGTGCTGTTGATACAAAGCCTGGAAGAGTTCTAAGAGTCTTCTGGTGACATATAGGCAGGAAGGAAAAAAAAAAAATAAAAACAAACCCTATTTAATTCCTCCTGCTGACAGCTTCCTTAATAAATATTGTAAGAAATTTCTCAGTTAAGAGCCACCCAGTAATATAATTTGCAAGTCCAAATGATATATTCAGCAACCAGCTCAGGGGAGGTGTGTTTCTACTGTCCAAATCATATGAGCAGGGAATAAAATTTTGAGCTCTCACTGAAAGCTGTAATAATTTATTATGACTTGTTGACTTTTTTTTTTTCCATACTATTTTTGACTCACACGAACAAAGAGGATGGAACTACCACTGAATTACATTGATTAGGTTTTTCCGTAGTGTGATCACTTATGTATGTTTTCACGGGATATAAGAACACAAACACTGCAAATTAATGAAGCTTCATGTATATCTAAAGAAATCACAAACTGAAGCCTGTATCAGCACAGGCAGTTTTTGTATACAGCCATAACGAGTGGTGAATGCCAGTTCATTTTGGTTATCTCCCATCTTGACCTGCTTCTGTAGGAGTGAAGCCTTTGCTATTTGGTTCAGTTTGAATAATCCCAGATTTGTTTGTTACCTTCTGTCTTGTCCTGGTAAAGTATCCTTGCACTCTTCCTTCTCTTTTCCTGGACTGCAGGTAAGGAACGTTCTTTTCTGGTGTGCATGTGGAAAACAGAAGCCAAAAGGCTTTTATAAGATAATTGCTACATAGCCAACTTCAGGCTGTTTTGTGAGAGAAGTAATTCTCTGCAGTAGTGCCGTAGTGGTTGTATCTCTATTCCTTATGCTAGGAAAAGCATCCCGTCTCATGTTCCATCTGTATCAGGTTCATACTCTGAACTGAGAAGGTTCAATAATGTTGTCTCAGAAATTAACTCCTTAAAAGATAAGAAAACAAAAAAAAAAAGCAAGCAAACCAAAAACCTGAAGGATGTTACTTCATAGCTGATCATCTGGGAGAATCTTATCTTTAGCGATAAGGTCTCCCAAGTGTCCACTGTGACAAGATCTTACCCTCAGTAAAAAACTCCCGGACATCACTTAGTTTCTTGAAGACTTTCTGCAGACCTTGAGAAGAAAGTCAGGCTACAGCACTCTGGCTTTCTTTAAGGTGCGTGTTGTTATATATATTCTTTAGACCCTTTGTAAGCAAGAAGGAATAAAGTATCTTTAAAAAGGAAACTGTCCCTATCCTACCTTTTCATCCGTGTTCCTTTTAAATTCTACGTCAACAAGGTATTCAAGGATGAACCCAGGAAACATGAAGTGGTGCTTTCATTGTTGCTCCTTACAATTCAATCCTTTAAAATCCACTTCTGCATGTCTTTTGACCTTCCCACTATAGCCTTCGTTACTGGGAAGCAAACACTGACTGTTTTGCTGTATTTCTGTTATTTTCTTTTGCAGTGAGAGATGCAGATATACGATGTGTGGCCATGAAGATTCAGTCAACAGCATTGAGTTTCTTCCATTCTCCAACACTGTTCTCACTAGCTCTGCTGACAAGACTTTGTCTCTGTGGGACGCCAGAACGGTGAGCAGTCTTTTTCTTGGTCTTTCTTGAATTCATCAAGGCGATGGCATGTATGGTCTCAGAAAAATGAAAGCCGGTGTAAAATTAAAATAGAAAGTAAGGTTGATGTGGCAATAGAATATTCACTAACACAGCTATTATCTTCTGACCAAAGATATCACCATGTAACATTTCCTTGACATTTAAAGTGACTGAGTCCTCACAGTGCAACAAATGGGCATGTGTCAAGATCGCTGACTAAATGGGTAGACCTAATTAGGTGGTGGTGGTTTTAGGAGCTGATGGTGGTTTTAGGAGCTGATGGTGGTTTTAGGAGCTGATGGTCTGATTCTGGCAGACTGCATTGCTGCACACTGTGCTGTATCAGTTCGAGAGATAGAGCAGCTGAAGGTCAGTTTTGCCAGGCTTCTTTTCTAAGTGCTGACATGTGCTTGAAGTTATGTACAACAGAAATGGGGGAAATGCCAAAGGAGAAACACAAGCTGTGTAGAACTTTAATATATTCATTCTTCCTCTAGAAGGGATTGCTCTCCACCCCCCTCAGAACTTGCTACTGATTTCTCATGGAATATGTATTATTTTCTCCATCATATATCACTGCAGGTAGTGTCAGAAACTCTGCATATCTTCCTTTATTCTTCTCTACCTTCATTCTTTGGTATGAGTTTAAATGGATTTAGTACATTGGAGAGTGTATTTGTCCCTGCTGCTTTGCAGACTGAATATGTAAATCTCTTGTTCAACTAGAATATGAGAACAAGGCTATAGGTTTTTTTTTCCGCTCATCAGAATATTCAATAATTATTTTTCCTGTTGTGGTATTTCTCATAGACCAACTCTTGAAATTCACATTTTACTAATTCAGTTGGTATTAAGGTCATTTTGCATTTCTCAAACAGTGTAAAGATACAAGATTCCAGCCCAGAATAGCAAAGGTTGTATTCATGGAAGGGATTTGAGAGGAAGGAGGCAAAGAGCTATTGCTGTGTATTAATAGGTGTTGTCATCAGAGCTATACAAATGTAGGATAAGAAAAACTGACATGAAAATGACACTGGAATATTTGAGATGCTCATTAGGCAATTTCTATTTATGGATCATAGAAACAGACTGAATAGATGGTCCTTTAATAATAATCCTGGGCATAGACCACAACAAGTTAAAATGAAGCCAGTCAAGGCTCATTATTCTTAAATGCATTGGTTTGTAGGAATATTTGACATCCAAGTATGAATAATTCAAAAAGAGAAAAAAAATATTGAAATAGAAACAAAGCGAGCAACTCAGTGGAAAGACAGATTTCTTCTTTGTTTTGTTTTCAGTAAATCCTGCAAGGAACTTTATCTTGCAAATGTCTCCATAATCTCCTGTTCATAGCAAATTAACAGAATTATAAAGAGTTTTTCTTTTATAAACTTATAGAAAAATCCTGCTCAATTTTCTTTCACCAGCACTGTTTTTCAGTTTTGGGTAATTTTGCTAAGATAGAAAAAGCTTTTGTGAAAAGAAAACATTGTGTATGGCATCTTGTTGTATATTTATTCTGTTGAATTGTTTCCCTATTCAGTGGGAAATCTTGTATCACTTTAAGTGATGAAACCACTGTGAAGATGCTATCTCCCTCTAAATACTGTATGATATTAAATATTCCCTCCAGAAAGAAGATGAATGATTCTCTCCCATTAATTTGGAACAGAGTATTTTCTCACCTCTGTGAGATCAATTAGCATTAAGGAGTACATTTAAGATAATTTTAATGAAACATGAAAATCATACTCCAGTTTGTTTTCTCATAAATTAGATTCATATTATTAATCACATCTTGCTCTTCAATCATTAAATTTACTCAGCTCTTTATTGTTAAAGATAATGGATGCAGAGAACTGTAAGTCAAAGTGGTGCAAGTTGAATGGACAATGAGCTCTGGATTTGAGGCAGAATGGAACATAAATCTTTGTAATTACTAAGCCATAATGCAACCTTCAGACTTTTGAAACATATAATATTACTTTTTTTTTTTTTTTTTCCTGGATCACATAGGATCAGAGCTAGTGGTTCAGAAAAATCTACAGCAGATTAACTGTAATTGTAAACTGAAGATATATGTTGCCTGTAGGGAAATGAGAACACAGAAGGATGAATAGTATTTAGATAATTTTGGCTCTTTCCAAACATTCTGCGAGAAAATATGGAGCTGGTGTTGGATTTGGATGAGAACCATCCTCATACTGTGCCAGATTCCCAGTAGTTAAGATGTATGAGACCGAGGCTGCAATTCATCGGTAGCAATTTCTTGCCAGTAAAGCTGATGGCTCTTGTGCCAAGATAAGCTGCAGAATTTATTTTTCTTTATGCCAGTTTCAGAGAAAGACAAGCATATTTTGGCTTTTCACCAGAATATTTTCTTGCTGACACATCAGAGTGAGCATCTCTACTCATGAATTGCAAAGTGTGTCCAATGATAAATGTGAGAGGTGCAAAAGAACATGAGACCCCAAGAGTACAAGCTCACCTGCCTAGGTTAATTCTTCTCATGATAAGAGGTCTGCCACTCATCTGTGTCTCCCACGTTCTGAGGAGTAATTTCTTGGGGCTAGTCAGATTTGTCTGGATAACATTTGAGCCAAGCTGAATCTTTGCTCCTTTTCAGACAGTTAAAATGCCAAATATTTATACACCTAAATAATTAAATAGATGGGAAAAAAGTACTCACATTTTTCATTCTACATGTTCGAAATTTATTGATTTAGTAACTATCTCATCTGCTTTCTGATTTTTGAAATGTCAGGTTCTATAACTGGATATTTCTTTTTTGAAAAAGTTGTGTGGTGACTGTGATTTAGAAGTCAGCATTCGCTAGTAATGCCCTAAGGAATGTGTCCAACAAGGATTTGGGAAGACTTGTCTGTGTACTTAACTGGGCAGTCCCATTCACGTCACTGATGATATTCTTGTCAGTAAAATTGAGCACATGCACAGCTCTGCAAAAACTTAGATTCATACAATGCTCTATTTTTCTATTTGATTTTATGAAATACTAAACATTTGAGATATTGTTTGGTAACTGTCTGTTTTGGTCTCTATGGATCACTGGTGTTCAAGTGCTAGTAGTTTAATTTTTTAATTATCTGGGTTATATTCTTGACTTAGGCTGCAGGCAAATAACACAAATGAAAGGATCGCATCCCGACCCCACTAGCAAACTCATATCCCTGACAACCACACAGGAAGGCATCAGACATGTCAGCTTATTACTATTTGGGTCAAATACGACTTAAATAGAGGTAAGGCAGTACACCAGAACAGTGACCGGATGCAAATTCTAGCTCTGTGCATCAAATTTTATCCTTAACAGTAACTTGTGGGCTGAAGAGCACAATCAAAAGTTAGAAGCTCTGGGGTAGTGTGGTCTTTGATGAGTAATGCAGTCACCAATCTCAAGAAAAAAAGGAAAAGCAGAATGAGATTGTCCAAAATCCTGCCTTAGCAGCAGCCAGTACCTCCCAGCAATAACTTATTCTCATCAAAACAGAATCTGGCTGTGGCCATTGTACTCCTGCAAAGACTGGTGTAAGTTTTCCCCCCGCCACAAAGCGAGGGAGGGGAGTAGGAATCCAGGCAGAGCCTCTGCTCAGGCTTGTGCAGGGGGATCTCTTCATGGGTGTGAAGAAACTGGTTCTCTCTTGAGCCCTGGAAATGGCTTGTGAGTGTGGTACAGCCACACTTTATAGAGTAGAGCAGGGGTACATTACGCTGGGAGAAAGGCCTTAGGAAGAAGTAGTCAGTGAAAAGTATGAGAGGCAGATGGATGTAGTTTTAGGGCAGGGTTTTTTTCTTCAAATGTGGTGTTGGACAAAAAGGGTCTTAGGTACAGCCCTTTTAAAAGCATTATTTCCTAATACAGTGAGGCTTCTGTACTCACGGTGTCTGCTTATCATTTTCTGCTGATGGCTTTCAAATGTTAGCCAAGGTTTGATAGAGTTGAAGTTTCCATGTGATCACGTCTCTGGGCCCCATCTGGTAGGAGAAATGGCAGTGGGTGCTCAGCCCTGCCGTCTGGCACCACCGTTCCTGGGGTCCCCAATAACCCCACCACCCTTGTTCTGGAGTGGTGACAGGTGGTGGGGCAAGATACTGCCCGGGTCTTTTCTTTTTTTGGCTTTTGATGATCTACCCCACAGACTTTTAGATCCTGAAGTGATCTGTCTGTGAGTTCAAAAAAATAACAGAGTAAATACCCAAGAATTTGGGGTGCTGGAATTTGTGTTTTTATGGTCTTGCAAAAGGTACACAGACCATTTAAGGACAGTTGCTATTTAAAAGGGCTTTTCACACTGTGTCCTACCAGAGAATAAATACTTACGTACACCAGTTTTTGCGCTCTCTGATAAGGTTGCCAGCTGTGGTGCGGCATTTTAATGATGAGGGCTTAGCTGCTTATGTTTTTCATATGGATGTAGAATAATTACAACGATGCTGATCTCAGCTCCTGTCTTGCAGTTTTTTTCATTCACAGTACAGCCCATCATTCCCTACTGGGTGATGTCCATGGCATGGGACAACCCTGCTGTGGTTCCTGCTACAACTGGATTGTGCCTGAAAGCTAGTTAACTTTTACTTGATTAAATTGAGTGAAATTGTTCCAAAATAGTAATTTCCTTAGATAACCTTTTTTTTTTTCCTAATGAAATTATCTCTTAAACCACTTGTTTTTCAGTGTTGATTTTGTCACAATATAGTAATTTTTGAATTAGTAATCCCCTAAAATAAGCTGTTTTATTTTTGTTTTTTCAAGTGAAATATAAATTATCTTTTGGACTACTTGTTTTTCAACATGGATTTTGTCAGAACTCTTTTGTCAGTATATTTAAAGTATGTGGGAACCCCCAGTTCTTTGTGAGGATGCTGCCTATCTGTGGTGGGAGCTTTTATGTTCATTTGGAGTGGGCATTCATGAGGCAAATTCTAGAAAAATGTCAGAGTGTTAAAGAGTCAGACATGTGAGACAGGCGCAAAGGGAGTTCCTTTGAAAGTCGATCTGCTTATCTTTACATTTTTTGTCCTAGTCCGGTTGGTTTATCCCCAAGTAAACACCTTAGACACAAAATTATCAGTCAGGATACCCTCGGGGTATTGGATTTGTCAGTTTTATTTGAACCCTTTTGAACTCCTGAGAAATGAATTCAAGAGCAGAGCGGACAAACAGGATGGATCGTTTAAAAATTCTTTGACAGGCAGTTTATGGTTCAAGTCAATCCTCTTCAAAAGTAGGTTAAAGATTGAAGTCATCATTATTGGAGATGAAGAGCTCTTCCAAGCAAACTTTGAATCTTTGAGTGTAATTGAATTATTTCACTTTGAATAAGGGACATGCAAGGATAAGTCCAGTTCCTGGCATGAAGTGTAACAAATTTTGCGTTTCTGAGTCTGTTCGATATGTTTATAAATAATGGGGTTGTATTTTAAAACTCCCTGTACTAATACAAAGAGAAGTTTGAGTCACAGTAAAATGTGAAATCAAGAAAAACTAGCTATGAATACAGATGATGTTTTCTCCAAGAAGTAACATTGTGAAAGACAAGGTAAAACTTGAAGAATTTTGTGTTGAATCTGTTTGGGATGCTTTCCTAGAGGCTTAGTTCCAAGATTTCCAAACCCAAAAATATGGCTGAGGAAAAAGTCTTGATTTCTTTCTAATATTGAAAAAATAATTAAGAAAAAAAACTATGGTCACTATCGTTTCTTAAAATGCTACATTCCAACATTCTCCAAAACAACTTTTGTGGAAAAAGGTGGGTTAAGATAAAATATTTCAAGTAATGAACATGTAACTCTGCATATTTGGGTCAGTTGACCCAGATGCAAGCAAGAAAGTATCCTAAGTATCCTATGTTCTTGTTCTGCTGTGTTTTGGTTTGTCTTCTTGCGTTTTTTTGGTTTCGTTTGTTTGGTTTTTAATTCCTGGGAGGTAGGAACAGTATTGCCCTTCAAACTCTATTTTGCTACTGTCTCTGGAATAACCCTCGGACTGGAACTATGGCTTTGATTTGGCCTACCCGTACTGACTTGTCCCTCCTTTTTCTTGCCTTCCTGGCTGCTCACAAATCAAACCATTAAATCCAAAGTTTATCAAACTGTATAATCAGTTGATCTCATGGGCTTTTTTCCCTGTTAAACTAGGTTTAAATTAGACTCTAAACATTTTAGTTCAGACAAGTTACCTTGTTCTGCAAAGCTCCAGGTGAATTAGTGGCTCTTAAGAGGTTATAATTACTGTTTTATTAAGCTGTTCCTGTTCATTGACATGCCTGGGCCTGTTTGCTGGAATTCAGAGTCCTTTTGCCGGTGGGAAGGCAGCACCTTTTACACCGTTGTGTTCCTCTGCTTTGTCTCAACAATGGAGAAAAGCTACATTCTTCGTTTCAAGGACAGGTCTTTGAGAAGACAAGACAGATCTGTATGTTAAAGCTTAATCTCCAGCTTGACTCCTGATTCACGTGAAATGTTTGAAGGACTTTATATTGGCAGCGATGCAGTTATTTATTTAAAGTAACGCCTTTTCATTGCGGTGTTCACAGTCATTTCAGCTGCTACCAGCGAATCGAGGAACAGGGTCCTCTGCAGCCTGCCTTACCAGCTAGGGAGCTGCTTCTGGGCAAAGCATTTTGGAGCGATGTTGTTGTCATGTGAAACACATGCCTGTAATTCCAAATGAGGGACATCCGTATTCCAGGCAGCAGGTCGTCCAATTGACGGCTCCGCCGACGGTTCCCTGTGATGTATCGCTGACTGTTGTAAACTTGCAAGGGCAGGCAGAGAGGCAGCAGCGGAATGGAGGAGGGGGGTAATTCACTGCTGATTGAATCAGACTTCAGCAGTTTTAAAACTAGAGTGGATCGGTTTTCAGTTGCTGCTGGTTATCTTAGAATATTAGTAGTAATTAGAGACCTGTAAATAGATAAATTTAAATAGTTGAAGTTCTAGCCAGAGGAAAAGCCTGGCTATAGATTTCAGTAAACACTTAGATAGCGTGGCTCCTGGTGTGCTGTGCCAGGAGTGGGTTCTGTCGGAGTGTGCAGTGTAACGGCATTTGGCTGTGTCGCTGATTATTTAGAAATGAAGTGAGAGAGGCAGGCTCTGTTCCTGTCTGGGCAGCAAATAGATTGACCTGAATCTGAACTTCTTACCAGCTTCCCGTGTACATCTATGAATGTGTGTGCATGATATATTGCAGTAAGTATGAATTTAATTTTTATGTCACCAATGTCACTTTGAAACAAAATGGGAGTAAAGTTCTTTCAAAGGCTTTGGGAAAGGCCTGACTGCAGAATAACATTTGCATTGACTTCTTAGTCCTAAAACTCTAATTAAATTATTGATTATGAAGCTGGCTGCTTTCTTAATAGTTTCTAATGTAACAATTAAAGCAAAGTAAGTAATTAAAAATGAAAAGATCGGTCCATAAGTACAATATTTGAAAGGTCATTTTCAACTTAATCGCTTTTTTGAAAGAGGCAAGAATAAAACAAATGAGTCATTAGTAAAAAAGCAATTTAGTGTGTGTATGTGTGTAATAATGTTCCTACCAGATTACTACTGGCCACACAACACCAAAATTACTTTAAAATAATAGCTAAATGTTCTTAGTTGATATTATATTAACACCTCTCTTCCCAGACCACGCTTCCATTGTGTGATGTGCAGTAGAAGGTACATAACCATTAGCATGCGTCTGCTCCAGACGGCTGATAAAAAAGGCAGAAGCCAGAAGCTTTAGCCAAAGAGGGTGCAAAATTTCAGTGAAAATATTATGTTGTTGTTTAACATCAGAAACTACAAAGATCATTTATTAGCAGCATTTTTATAGGCATGAGAAGGGGAAATTTTTAGAGGTCAGTCAAGTTGATACATGGATGTTTATAGGTGTGACGGTCTCAGAGAAGAAAACACAAAGGTGTTTGCCAGAAAATTTTCAGACAACCGCTTAACACTGTTGCTTTCGGCAGTGCAGATTTGACAGGTGACACTGAAGGATTTGAGAACTGATAGAAAGTTTGGAATCCACCAGCAGAAAATAGGCACTTACAAGCAAGGTGCACAGCCAGGCACTGGTCACCTTCCCCTGAATGGAGGACTACTGAGCTTCTCACTGATTGTCTTCTGTACTGCGGGCCTTTTACAAGGTGCTCATAATGTTATGTGAAGTAAAATCAGTCACAGCTTTTGCATCATCTCTGAATTTTAGCTATCATGTCCTGACAAGCCAGGGAAGGAAACACATTTGAGATGCAAGCTCTGTTACAAATACTTTACTCTCTGCCACAGATCTTTCAGTATAAAATGTCTAGCTTACATATCACTGCAAAAGTAGCTCGTGGGTGCAATAGTTCATAGGAATGAAGACAGCCTGCTCTAGAGCCCGTTATAAATGTAGTTCAGTATCACCCTACTGCTTGTACACATAAGGTAATTGGAAACTAAGCCAAACTTTGAAGCATGGGTGTGGGGAAGGAAACACCTGCTGTATTCATCACCTCCTGTGCTTGTAGAACATGTGTGTTCCTGTGCACAGGGAAATTCATTAAACCACGGGAGACAGAATTCACCTAAGCATGTACCTCAAAGAAATACAGGTCTAGCGTATCCATGAGTTGTCTAATATTGTGAGCTTTATAGACGTTTGGGGAACTCAGCTCTCATGAGTAGTTACTGTGCACAGCAACTCTAAACACTTTCTCTAGATAGTAATTGTCTTGCTTGCTACAGCTGGATTCTGCTTCAACACGTTTGCTCAGAACCAAATCCTGCTCTTGACAAGGCAGTGGGGGGAAAAATTACTGTGCTGTTCAGGTTCTGTGAGAAATAGATAAATCTGTTAGTCTGTTAAGTTAAAGGCATTGCCTCTTAAATGCTCTTTTTCCTTTTCACAATTAATTGTGGAATCTTCTTTCCTGACATATTAATTGAGGAAAGCAGATTACAGACGTGAACTTTTTATGAAAGGTCCTCTTAGTGGATTAGCATGTCTGCCTTTCCACCTGCACTCCTACAATGCTCTGCCATGTGATGCTGAAGAAATAGAGTGGGTGGTTTGTTATCTTTTATCTGGATTCCCCATGAGCTGTTTTCATGTGCTACTAAGTACAGAGCTGCTGTTCTGTCAGGTTGAAATAAGGCGTCTGGACACACTTGTCTACACAGAATATGCTATGATGAATTTTTACTTTTCAAATTCAATTATTACACTAGATTCTCTACTCCAAGCATGAGCTGTTATATATCACACCACGTATTCCACTATCCCTTCGCAGACATAGATGTGAGAACTTCAGTTTCAGAAGTCTGATGACATGATGACTGTGGCTGTGCATTCTCAAAAAGATCTATTAAAGAAAAAAACAAACAAAACGAAACTTACAAATCAGTTTCCGTTCTACTAACAATAACATTCCTTTTTACTAACAATAACATTGTGAAGTAAGTAATATATTTTTGAAAATACAGCATTCTAGTTTGGTAAATACTGAATCAAAATGTTGGTGATGAGTCAGTCTGTTGCTCTGTATAGATTACTCCCTTCTAACCATCACTGCTTGTGTATAGATTTATTCCCACTCTGGTTTCCCACAGTCTCAGCAGGTGGCTTCTTTAGACTTTCCATTCACACGTCCTTGTCATAATGACAAGAGAGATACTGTCTGGGAAACGGCTTGAACTGAAAACCAGGCAGGCCTTTGGGATGACTTCAGCTGTGTGTTCAAATAACTGGAACTTCAGAGCTTGAAAGGTATTTGCTTAAAAAAATATATTGTTTTGCTGCTTAAAGAAAGTTTAACTAGTCAGTTCTGAGTGTCACCAGCAAAGTAGTTGAGGGTCCTGGAAAAGCTGTAGGCTGTCAAATCGGTTTTGAGGAGGATGCCTCATGCAGTGTTGATGGATAGTGAAAGTTTGCAGTGGTAATTCATACTTTAAACATTTCCCAGATGACAGAATTTTTGTAGTATATATTTAATGTACAGAGAACTTCCAGGTAGACACAGGTTTGAAACACTTTTATGCTCCGATATCCCCAAGGCAACAGCACAGAGAGGTAGTATTCACATTTTATGATCCAAGGCCAAAATCCAGCTCTTTGATTATAATTAAATTCAGCTTCCACGTTTATAAGCATGATAAATAGTTGAGGACATGTTATTTCAAGAGGCAGTGTGGCTGGTCTGCTATGGAACTAATAGGAAATTTGAGAGATACTTCTTCTCTTTTTCACACAGCCAGAAATTTCCTTATGAGTAGCAGGCATATCACTTTACCGGGCTCTGGGCAACCTGATCTAGTTGAAGATGTCCCTGCTCATTGCAAGGGGGTTGGACTTAGATGACCTTTAAAGGTCACTTCCAGCCCAAACTGTTCTGTGATTCACCTCTTTTCCATCTACTCTTCCACCCTTTCTTATTGATGTAGACTGCAGCATACGGTGTGAAAAAAGAACACATTAAAAAGGAAGAGTCATGGCATCTCATGGTGTGCTATAATAATAATCTAAAGGTGATTCAGCTGAGGTCCTAAAATACTAATTCAGTTTTCTCTTTCTAGAATTATTTTTCTCCACTCATGTCTTTTGGGTTATTTGCTAGAAAGGATTAAATTGACGCAAATGAGAGATAGACCTGGTTGCTAAAATGGTAGAGATGGAGTGAAAAATTATTGTCCTGAGGAGCTTCAGGTGTTGTACAGTACTGATGTGGACATGGGGAGATGTTAGCACAGGCTATTGGAAGGAGAAGCAATGAGGCAGCACCTAATTTGTGTTGTACGATTTTATTTAAAATTGCTCCAGTAGGCTGCCCTGATGGGATTTAGTATTGCCTATAGAAATAGGAGAGTGCACGTTCTTTTGTTGTCTTGCAGATGAGATAATGTGACAGCACTGTAATTGTGAAATGATCAAAACTAGTAGTGACTCATTTTGAGAAGAACAGTCTGTGCTGGTAGCCTGAAAACCCCACGTGTCCCCTCATTGCAGCAACAAATACAAGGCGGTGCTGATTACATGCTGTAATTTATGTGAAGCAACTAAAAGAGATCTGTCTCTGTCACCGTGCTGGTCTGGACTTTCCTAACACCAGGACGGTGTTCCAATCAGTGGTGTGAATTGCTGTGTCATTCTAGTTAACAGCCAGGTTTTCTTGCATTGTAACATTTGCCCAGACTCTTCATCTGGAGACAAAGCTGCTCCTCGGAGTGCCGTGGCATCGCTTACAGAATTCCCTCTGTGTGTTTTCTCCTCCTGTGTTTAATGGTATCTCCTTTGTTTTCTTAGAACAATTAGCCATACCTCAAGGATTCACATTTATCAAAGCAGTCAGCACTCAATTCGTCATCCTACCATAAATCCCAGTCACGCACACTATGCCATGCCAAATCCAGTCGTGAATGCACTAATCCCTTCATAAATGCTGTGTTTGGATGCTCTGAGCTCCGTCAGCTTCTTTTCAGGAGCACAGTCTTGGAGCCCATCTTGATTGTGGGGTGATCTCAGAGCTAGAGCAGAAGAACAAGCTTCAGCAGCAGCTTCCTTGTCTCTCAAGTTCGGATTTCTGGCAACAGTTTGCTGCAGCACTACTAAAATTAATTGTTTCAGAACTTAAAGTGTCCTGGCACCAACACAGGAGGAACAAGGTACTGCCGAAAAGGTACCACCAGTTGATCCCCTGAGAACTGACTGTTCCTGCATCACTCAGCATGGTTTTCAGGACAGAAAGGATTTACTGGTAAACACCGGTTTTATCGTTTATTTAGCTTTTCATTTTCTCTAAAAATAAATATGTAATTATTGCATTCCAGTTTTCCCTCTTCTGTGGCTCAAGCCCAGCTTTTCTGCCTCCAAGTGGGTTCCAGGCCAGTGTTTTGCAAATTATAGTATTTTACATGCCAGTCCCTTACTCAGCTGATTGTTTCTTTCCTCTCTCCTCAAAAATGTTTTATAGAGAAGCAATAAGCTTTCAAAAAGAAGACATTTATCACACACAGATTGGAAACACTGGGACAAAACTGATAGGCGAGATGCAAAATTTAGCAATGTGACAAACCTTTTGTACACAATCATCCCTTGTCAGTGACTAGAATAAATATCAATGGTCCGATTTTCCGCTGTGAACAAGCTCAGCACAGGAAAAGAGGTATTTTCTGATGTATGCTGATATGACTGTGCCACAGTCATCCTTTTATTTAAATATATTCTATTTTATATTCGGTTTCTGCAAAAGCAACAAAGAGCGGCTTTAGCAAAAAGCCGCAGAAGAGCCGGAGTGGTCAGGCCTAGAGCAAGGCCGGGTGTGACCCTTTGCCCGTTGCACTCTCAGATCTACCCCACTCCTGCTGCCAACCCGCCTGACCCCCCTTTCCAGCCCCATTCAGTAATGGCCTGCAACTGGTTTTACTAGTTGAGATGGGACCCTAGAAAGTTGAGTCTGAGACTCGATGATTCTTGGGAATGCAGGTAGAATGTCCACTTGTCTCAGAGCCCATGCCTCGGGACATGGGCAGCCTCTTTACAAATGCCCTTGTGTTAATGCTACTTGCTACTTGTTTTGAAGTTTATCTTTATTTATAATGGCGAAAATTACAGACTTTTATAATTACTTTTGTTTTCCTTCTGTGTTTAGTGAAGATTTGCATACAGTCACACACTTCATATTTTAACCACGTTCTTAACCGTATTGGTCCTGGCCATCGTGCTCTCTCCTATGATTGCATAAGAAATGGAGACATCTGCTCTCACTGGCTCTGCAGCATTTGGGGCACCTCATGAACATGTCTCATCAAGCGTGTTCTCCCAGCAACCCCCATATTTAGTGGGACCTGTTGCAATAAGACAAAGAGTAAAGGTTTTAAACTAAAAGAGGGGAGATTCAGGTTAGACATGAGGAAGAAAATTTTTACAAGGGTGGTGAAATACTGGAACAGGTTGCTCGGGGAGGTGATGGATGCCCCATGCCTAGTGACATTCAAGGCCAGACTGGTACAGGTCTCTGAGCAACACGATCTGGGTGAAGATGTCCCTGCTCATGGCAGGGAAGTTAGACTAGATGGGCTTTGAAGGTCCCTTCCAGGCCAAACTGTTCTGTGATTGTCTCTATGGCTCTCCTGCAGTGTCACCATCCCAGGGAAGGGCTGTGGGGTAACTTAAAGTCAGATGTTTTCACATAAGAAACTTGGGGCCCAAGTATTTTATTTTCCACACTTAAAGTGTTACTAGGTTTCAGTCGTATTTGAAATGAGTATAATCTGAATTTCAAAAAATGTCAGGTTCATAGGAAGTAGGATAGTAAATGCAAGATGCTTTGAGGGGAAAAAAAACCAAGGAAGCCGCAGTTTTATCCTGGGAAAAACTGTGTAACATATTTGAATAATTTTGGTTTAAGGGCAGATTTTCTTGTGAATTTTGTTCCATCTAAAATCTTTCCAAATCTTAAAAATGGATTTTGCGAGATCTGCCATGGATTTGCAGAGTATTCCGATTTTTTTTTTGTTCCCTTTTAATCACGTTATTAAAAATCAGCCCTGTGTCAGTTCCTCTCTGAATAACATGGAGCCTCGTGTCTCAAATCCCCCCAACCACCGAGAGCAGCAGACGTGACCCATGATGATGAGGTTCAGCGGGATTCAATGGAGCGTGGCCAGGGCTGACATTCCCCCATGGGCGCCCGCCGTGCTGGGCTGGCTGAGGCCACCCCGCGGTTGATCAGCCTGCTGGGCACGAGGGCAGGCGTGCACTCCTGACATCAGGGCACGGAACATCTTTGGAGCTTTAGGGCTTTATTTTAGAAAAATAACCGTCCTACTTTAAATAGAGCAGCTTTGCTGTGGCCGAGACTGATTTTATTTTTTTTTCCCTTTGTGAGTTTTTGTTTTTTTTTTTTTAATATCCAGAAACTCAGAAACTACTCTTTCTCTGGAGGAAAAATGCACATATTGATATCAAAGTTTTATTCTTAATCTAGATCCTAGTGTTTCCAGTGGAGTGGGACTTTGCTATAAATGAGAATTAAACACTTGTTGAATACCTACCTGCAAGTTAACAAGTGTGCATGTACGAGTGTGGGAGAGTATGTGTGCACACATTTTTCTAGACATATTTTGCTTTCTCAGAAACATTAATTAGTAGTCACGAGTAAATAGTTGTATTAAACCTAAAATGATAATGATGTTATTATTTGACATTGTATAATAACTTAAAAAATTGTAAATACTGTCTACTAGTGTAATGTTCAGAAGTGGGTTGGTTTTGTGATGACAGCCCATAACTGCCTGCTACTTGACTTAGACATGCCACTTTTGAAAAGTTTGGCTATTAAACATATTCATGAAGCAACTTATATTTCTTACTAGTCTAACTCAACATTAGCAAGTGGATTGCATTTCCTAATTAGCATGCAAGGAAATGGATAATAAAGCTTTTCCCTAAAAATATGTATTGCTGGTTTTCACACCTTTATTCAAAATTTTCTCATTTTTAACCTGCCAAAATGAAATAAATGTCTGTTGGGGGTATGAAAAAAGTAATTACTTTCCTTCTCCTTTAACTTCCTCTTAATTAACTTTTAATGTATGATGTTACTCAGGGAGCATCCTGTAATACTAAATGTGTCTAAAACAGAAAAGACGGAGATTTAAATGATTTAGATAAACATCTGCCTAACACAGAGGCATAAAATTCCAGATTCCAGAAAGCAGTGGCTTACTGCCAGCATTTGCAGACACACACAGAGAAAACTTTTCCTTTTCTGTAAATCTACTTCCCTTGTGTATGTGAGCTTAGAACTGATCAAGCCTTCAGGTGCAAGTGACATAGATTGCAGATAATGGCTAATAATATAAGCTTTTTGAGTATCATCAAATTGCTCTGTGAGCATCACCAAATTACCAGAGGTTTTTGAAGGAGGACATGTTCTTTCTGGTATAAAATTCAATGTTTTGACTTGTTCTAGAGCCAGCCCTCTTTTTCTTAAGACAAACAATGGAAAAATAGTTATGGTTTCTGTCCATAGTTTCTGCCTACCTGACTATATAATGCTAATCTATACTGGTATTAAATAATTCTGTTTGGATAAATTAGTTCTGTCGTTAGCAATTTAGAACAATGTTCTAAAATAATGTGTAGTAAGAGTGTATTAAGATAACTGCCTGCTATTTATTTTCAGCAATATTCAACTGTCAGAAATGGCATAATAAAGAGCAATATTTTGTCAAAACATCGAGATTTCCAATAGTTGAATCAATAAACACAATTACTGTTGTTCATAGTTTTCCAAATAATGATAGACATTAAGGATGTGTTAGAAACCTAAACACAAAATCTCTCTTAAAGTTGAGAGTTATCTAATGGAAGAGAATTTCGTTATAAAAGGCTGGTTGCCCCAAATATTTCTGTGGAAACATCTTTATTTTATAAACTTCTCTTATATGCTAGGCAGCATCCTGGTGGACATTGTCTTCATCCCCTGGCAAGGAGCAGAGGGATTTCAGTGCCAGCTCCCCCAAAATTGCTGCTGAGGTGGGCAGAGCGCAGACCTTGGAGTGCATGGTCCTGGCACGGGCTGCGCAAAGAGCTGCTCTGCTGCTGAAGACTTGGGGAGCACAAGTGCCTCTGACCAGAATTGATACTGCCAAAAAAAATAGAAATTTGGATCCCCGTATCTTGGATTAGATGTGTAGAAGGAGCCATGCAGGCTTTTAATTACTTTTTTCTTTTCACTTGACTTCAGCATAATACTGTGCAACTAGAGATAAACCAAAATGGAACAAACGTAAGTAAAAAACACATCCTCCAGCATCTCACTGTGTTTTTCAAGAGTTTGAATGAGGTGTGAAGGGCATTGATTTCTTTAGCAAGACACATGGGATCTCAGCTTCACTCTTAGCTGGATAAGCTGTGCTGGTTTCACGGTACTCTCATCCCTTCCTGGGAAGTGTTTCCTTTGCAGTCTTTAGCTCACTGCGTTGTGCTCTTTTTTTTACTACAAAAGCACTACTCTCTGGCTGTAGTAATTCTTCTGGTGGTAGAACAAGACAGACGTGAACAGAGTTGTGTACCCTACCTTGTGGTAGTGGTGTCATCACTCAGAAGTGTCGCTTACGATAGCGGGTGTAGTTGAAAATTCATAGTGGATGTTCCACGCAGGCAAAAATCTGCTTCTGAGAGAATTGTATCCAAGTTTTCTACCCTAGTTTTGTGTCTCTGAACAATAAAGTGACACCAGTCCTGGGAGGAAGTGTTTTTTTAATAAATATATTTCTTAAATTTTGAAAAAAACTTCCTGCTTGGATTAGGATGAAAAGGCAATAGTTCAAAAACTTTGTGCATCAATACATGGATAAAGTCTCTGTTCTGAAAAACCAAACTGTAGTGTCACCAGAATTTTGAAATATTCTCCTTTGACAACTTTGACAAACTTGGTTTGACTTAGTAAACCAAAGCTTTTTAAAAGGTGATTTTCACCACTTCTGATACTTATTTTATCAAATGCGTGTCAGTTGATGTATTTAAACTGACCTGTATCTTGATCAGGTTTATTATTTAAAAAGTCTTTATTTCCCCCCACAAACGTTTGGTCAAATACTTACCTCTCTTATTCCAGTTGACAACACTTCTGTTGATAAGAGGACAAGTTAGAGCAATAAAGAAAGCCTAAAAATGATTAAAGTCAGATCTGTGTGTTCAGTGTTCAGGACTATTCTCACATGAAGGCTCTGGAATAAATGTATGTTTCTTCTGGCTGGACTGGACTCCATCTGTGACCTCTCTTATAAAATTAATGCACTGGTGAGAAATGTCACCTGTGTCACCTGTGGTGCCCAGCAGTGTGGGTGTGCCCTGACGGATGGGGAGCTTTGCATGGTTTATATTGCAGCTGAAGGGCTACAATCATCTTTTGCCAGGCTCTGTTGTCACCTTCGCTCCTTATTGTGTGGGTCGTATTGTACTAAACCCGACATACTGCTATGAGCAAAACCAGTCAGAATGATACATGAGATGGCTTCAAGACAATAAAAATTAGGTAGACCTTGCTCCGTTCTCTGTCAGCATTACTGCCTCATTTTTTGAGAAGAAAGATCTGGATGCGAAAGAAAGGGGAGACAACAGAATAGAGTAGAAAGATCGTGGTTTACTTCCATATCAGGTAGCTATGGATGGTGCAGGTTAGCAGTGAGAAAGATGATAGAAGGATAAAATCAAGTATAAATGAGAAATATGTACCACAGAAGGTGGAAGTAAAGAGCAGTGAAAGAAGAGAAAGCAGTGGTGTCAGGAGAAAAGAGGGCATAAAAAAGCTTAAGGAAAGGAAACAGCAAACAAAAAATCAGGATGTATTATATGTTTTTGGTATCTGTTTTCTGCTCGGAAGTTTCTACCAAATAAAAGGCTCTATAATAGTGATTGATTTGTAATCTCTAGTGTCATTGCCCTCACTTCCCCTCAAAGCCATCTGGAGGCTGTCTGTAGACAGCCCATTGAAAAGTATGAATTGCAGCAAAGAAATTCTGCCTGGCAGAAAGAGGGATTGGTAATCAAGTCCCTTCCTGCCAGGCAAGGCTGCTTTGCTCCCTTCGCATTTGCTGTCTGGTATCCTGTCTGCAAAATGCCGTCAGAGATGGTACCCAGGGAGGAGCACAATGATACCAGGGATTACAAATAAATCATTCCCATTGTTGCTGGAGCCTGTCGTTAACGCTGAAGACAGATAACACGTCTTTTGTTCGATAATTTAGTTGTTTTTAAGGATGAACAACAACAACAAAAAAGGTGGCTTTTCAAGATTCACAGCTGTCTCTGGGCTGATGGTGCCCAAGATGTCCAGCTGAAGGGTGTGTTAGTGGTGGTAGCACAGCCTGTCTGCCCGGGGCAGGGGGGACAGGCGTGCTCCCATGCCCCTACAGAGCTCGTTCTATTCAAAGCATGTGTCCTCCTATGTTTTCGCTTGTTTTTGTGCATCCAAAGAGCTGGGCAGACAGGATTTTGAGGAGAAATTTGTACTGTCTGCTTAGAAGTATGAACAGAAAGAGGCTGGGACCTGTCTGTGATGAGGAAGGGTGGTACTGGAGGAGGTTTCACAGCAACTGTATCCTCAGACAGCAGAGCAAGGTTGTGGGAGGAGGAAACAGCCCTGGAGGAGAACCAGCTTTGGGCCAAAGCGCCAGAGCACCTGTAGCAAAGAGGTGGCACGTTCCTGGGTGCGAGCTCTTCCCTTCTCTTGAGGCTGTGGTGCCAGGCAGGGACCTTCAGCAGCTGAGGAGGAGGAGGAGGTTAAGTTACGGGGTAGGAGCGCTGTCCTTGCCACCCTGCTGTGGCTTTCTGAGGGGGGATACGGGCGTTTAGCAGATGCTGTGTGGCTGTACCGTGAGTGCTGCCTTGGCCCAGGCAGAGATGATGCGGGAAGCACGGCCACACGTCGCGGTGACAGGCTGCTGGTGCTGGCGTGGGCATGTCCCACTGCAGCACAACTCGGGCAAGGCCCTCTTAGCGCTCCTGCTGGGGATGCAAAAGGAATAAATAAAAATGTAAAAGAGGAATTACTAAAACTGTCCCTTGATAACTAAATGGTTGATCATAAATTGGAGTGTCTATGCAAATGAAGTAAATAATTAAAAACTCCAAGAACAGCACTGACTAGGTGGTTGATGGCTGGCAATTATAAAAGCTGAATTTTTAATATGCATACATCTAAGGAGCCAGTAAAAATTAGCTCCTAGACTAATGGACTTGCCTTTCTTCCAAGGCAGAATTTTAATGAGAGCATTATTTATAGCTGAGCCCAAGAACAAGCATTTTCTTGCTTAGTCCCATTTCTTCTTTGCTGACACTTTATTCATTAACCTCTGGACTTCTTTAGAGAAGAATAATACTCTACACAGTGGAGGGCAAAGATCACTTTGACCCCTGAAATTAGTCATAGGTCATATATTGTTAAGAGAGTTACTTCTTCGAACAAATAATGTTTGTAAAGCCCTTTTGGTGATATGTCCTCGTTTCACGCTGGTTTCTGAGTCATTTATTTGCAGTTCGGTTCACTGAAGAGCAAATGAACGTAACATGATGTCTCAGAGTGTAATGCTGCTTGTGCCATCTTGTCTTGTACAGTGGACAGACAGACATCCTGAAAAGACCCGAGGGGCTATTCTGCCCACATATTCTTACCATGGATAAGAGGTGCTCTTTGTGTGGCTTGAAGACATGCAAGGACATGAATTTATTCTTGAGCTCTGCCGTGTCATCACGGTGACCCTGTTGTACAGCAGCACAGCTGGCACAAAGGGCAGAGCTCTGACGCAGAGGATGGACCAGACTCCTTTCAGTGGTGCCCAACGATAGGATGAGGGGCAATGGGCACAGGCTGAAGCACAGGAGGTTCCATCTGAATATGAGGAGAAACTTCTTTACTTTGGGGTGCCAGAGGAACAGGCTGCCCAGAGAGGTTGTGGAGTCTCCTTCATTGGAGACATTCAAAACCCACCTGGACACCTTCCTGTGTGATCTGCTCTAGGTGAAGCTGCTTTAGCAGGTGGGTTGGACTAGATGATATCCAGAGGTCCCTTCTAACCCCAACCAGTAATTCTGTGAAAGATCTGACTGAAAATGAAAAATTACAAACCCAATGAAATTAATGAAAGAGCTCTACTTCTCAGATCTAGGAATAACTATTTATACTGTCCATAGTGATGAAGGAGACAGGAAAGGAGAAAGAGAAAAATATAAAACAGTGTTTTATTTTTGTTGGGGCTTTATAATCAAATCACACTGAAAGAATAGAAAAAGTAAAGTAGCCTTTCTCATTTAAAAAAGAATATAATGGCATCTTCTGAAAAGACAAATTTTCAGTTGTATTTCATTCTTTACTAATCAAAATCTTGTGGTTGAAAATTTTGACCTGGAAAACATATATAACAGGCCAAGAGTCATGCTGAGTGCTCGCTGTATCTGAGTAATGGAATGGAATTTGCTTTTGCCTTGCTCTGCTTGAATATGGTGTCAGGATTCCTCCCACAGCTCTCAGCCATGTGTGCCACTGTACTTCTTTTTTTCTGCATTTTACAATGGGCACTAATTCCATTCTCATTAGAGAGTAAAATTTCAACAGAGGCTCGGTCTGTTGCAGGGTGTGAAATGCTGTGTAAGTAGTGCTTTTTATTTATGACAGTTCTTATAATAATGTTCTTGAAACTTGGATGTTCAAATGATTGAATACTGAGATGATCATTGCATAAGAAGTAGCATTTAATTTGGTAGATGCCTGAACATTGTTGTGGAGCAGGATTGTTGATGTGCATGTCTAATGCAGATAATTTTTTTCTGAATTAATTTTTAAAAGTCTGTTTTTTGACAGTAATATCTGCTTCCTGGGATGTGGCTGTATATCTTAGGAAGTTATCAGATCTGTGTCTGGCTCAGGTACTCTTTCATCTTGTTGAGTGCACATGACAACACTCAAAGAGATAGAAGGGAGTTAGGGAATGTTTTTAACTTTCCATCACCAGAGCTCCAGGCAGGTTTGAGACACTAAGGCCAAGACTTCAGAAGGATACAAAAGTGAATGGACATTTGTATGCGTAATGAGACCATACAATATGTCAAACATAAAATGTATTTCATTTATTTTTAATACAGATGGCAAGTTTAAACTTGAGAACATGAGATAATTTTATGTACAGCATAACCACCTGTTCCATAAGAGAACCCTTCTCAGAGGTAGCTGGATTTGCGTGCAGCTGGACTGGAAAACTGGAGCAGGTATAATGGGGCAGAGTGGTTCCCGCGGTCTGGGAAGTTTCAGCTGGGGTAGGAAGGACTGTCTGTTATCCAGTGTTAGTAAATAGCCTGGAGGTGACCTGGAAAATGAGTGTGAACCCTTGGCTGCAAGTTAGTGGCTCAGGTATTGTTTTGGTCATTTCACTTTGCTGTCAGTTTACTGGCTGTGTGAAGTGAATCAGCACTGTTGAGTTCCCCTTTTAGGAAAACATCCATTGGGCAAAACCAGCCAATGCTGTAGTAAATGACTGAATGAACTGCACTTTGAAGTGCTCATACCTTCTCTCCTTCCCAGTCCTAGTCCTGGGGGTGTAGCTCAGAGCTCAGTGGTGTAACTGTATGTGTACTGCCTCTGAACACAAAATTTCACCACTAAGCCTACTAGATGTGCCCTAGTTTGCGTTTATTTTCAAGTCTTTCTTCCCTGCTCTTGTGTGTGCAGGTATTTCCTGAAAATGTACTTGTTTCACTCATTATATAAAGTTCCACAGGAATTCAGGCTTATATAGGCTCTGTGAAAATCCTGAGCATTTTATATAATGAAGGATTAATAAGAAAGCATCAACATTTTTCATTGCAATTAATAGAGAGCTTTAGAAAACTGAACTTTGTAGGTGCTCTCTTCCGTGTACCGTTAGGTTAAATTCTTGTGGTTTTCTCAGGTTCAGGTGTTCAGAAATGATAGTAGCTCCCACAGTCATTCTGTGCAGAACCCCCCTGACTTTAAGCACAGCTCTCAGTGGAACACACTGTAAATCCAGGATCAGCACCTGCCAGCTCTCTCAGCAGCCCCTTCAATACCTTTGTGTTCCGTGGCTTGGTTCTTCGTTGCCTGCAGGTTCACAAGTGTTCGGTGCTCCTGCTCTACCAGGGCTTGTTCCCTTGCCCAAATACGTCCCCTAGCCTAGATCAACTTCTGTGCAGACTTGCTGTGTCAGCAATAGCATGCACAGGTTTGATTCAATATGCTCCATTCTCCAGGACCATCTCCAGAGAGGACCTTTGATAGAGCTGGGAAGTGATCGCCTGATAGATCTTTACCTGACCATGTCTCTGCGCTGCACCCAGGTGGGCTTTCTGTCTGAGGCCCTTCCATCCACTGCTCAGGCAAGGCTCTGGGTGAAAGTCGCTCTGCTCCCATTCGAACTGGCAGCTTTTCAAGTTGTCTCCTGCATTTTATTTCTACTCCGATTATTACATTTTTATTCATTCTGTCTTAAAAGACTCATTGCCTGTTGTAACTGCATGTCCTTTTTTTTTTTTTCTGTGAGGATTTAAATTACTTAGAAATACCCAGTATAATATAGAATAAGTAAAAGCAGAAGGCTTTTCTTTTACCCTCAACCAGCTGAGGCATTGGCAGCTACAGTGTCCAAAGACTCAAGAACGTAAGGAAAGAAAATACAATGGTAAAGAAAAGTAAAGAAGTTACCATCTATCTTGCAAAGAGAAGCATTTCGTATTTCCCCCACTGTCAATGTGTAAGCATTCAACAGCTAATTAATACTGCCCAATGATGAGCAGTTCTCTTTCTTCATTTTAATCTGTGCAGCTCATCATGGTGGCAGGAGAGCAGCAGTGGAGGGAAAAGGGAATGATTTTTACCCAGATTGTGTTGCAGATGCCCCCACCCTCTTTCCCAAAACAAATTCACGGGTTTTCAAGGCTTTAATTTTAGTACTTGAGGAGTCAGAACGCAGACATTTGTTTTCTCCCATGCTGCTTTGTATTCCTCGCCGGCTGCTCCTCCCATCACGTTGCTGAAGGCTGTGTTCTTCTCTTGTTTGCTTCACACTTTAATTTCCGGGGTTTTTGCCATAATGTGGCTTCTCAGTGCAGGAGAGTTGCCATTCCCGGGGCAGAGGAGGTAGGAAGAAAAAAAAGTCCCAATATCCTCTTCTGAGTGACAATGGCCTGTGTTAGAAACCCATCTATTCAATCGCTGCACTGAACAAGGGCAGATTTTCATCAAAAGAAGCTCCCAGACAGGTTACTTACTTTGAAGGAAATACATTAATTAAAGCACTCTACAAAATAGTGGGTGAAGAAATGCATAACATTTCAGCTAGATTTTATGCTAGGCTGAGCACTTTTTTGACCTTCATCTCCCAATGGTAAATGGAAATGCAGTTTTGAAAGCCTTTGTACATCCTGGTAGCGCAACTTGATTGTTGCCTCTGCAGTTCCTCCTAGGAAATAAAGAAAAAGGCAGCAAAAATATGATACTGTTACCATATTTGCAGCTGAGGCTGTTTAGAGCTCAGGCAGACTAACATTAACAAATGATGATAATTAGGCTTGATTTGCATATTAAAATGGTCTTAATTAAACACTGGTTCTGTAAACGTTTAAAGGCTGTAATCGATCTTTCGCAGGCTCTCTTGGTTATTTATATGATCTAATAAAGGCTAGAGGCTTTGTTAATGAGACCTCTATTTCCTAACTTGTATATGTCAATGAGATTATTTCACTGACAATTACAGAGCAGACTGCTGTTAATAACTCACAAAACCCGAATGCCGGAATTCCTTTGTCTGAGGCTGCATACATGATATAACTCCATTAATGGAAACTTGCTGTTTCCATTTTCTTCCTGCTCAGATAGGGGCCAATGCCACAAGCCTTCCTAGAGAAAAATCCCAGGAAAGATATTTCATGGGGAGTTTTTGTCAATGTAAAATTAAGCTCATGGTGTCCTTTGAGCTGTTTGAATAATGGATCTAATATATATACAGCACTGAGCTTAGTCATAATACATTTGGTCCCAGATCTAATCCTGGCAACTCTGACAGTTAGGCTGAACTTTGTAAGAAACTTGCTTTAATTTAAGAGGTAATGTAATTGTGCTGTAATGTTGCAAGCGGTCTCTGAAAAGTCTTCCAGGAATTTTACTTCTCTCCAACCTAAATGATTCTATGATTCAGTATCACTGCGGTCTTGTGCCATGGTGTGAGCATCTTGGGAAAATGGTGCTAAAACAGATTAAAAGCTCCTGCTTCTCAAATGCCAGATGTTTTTGTCCCTCCTGCCCCCAATAACCTTGTTAGCACCAGACAAAAGCATTTTGGGGAAAGTATTTTTATTGCTTTGGAATAAACTTTTCCAATGTTTTTACTATTTCACTTATCTTCTTGCACATGAAGGACTATGTATTTATGTATATATGTATGTATTTATAACTTACTATGACATTTGTTTTGTTGTGGGATGTTCCCAGTAAATATTTTCTGGCTTCAGCCTTCAGCCCCCAGTTTCTTTAAAGGTGACATAAATAGCTGAAAACTCTGTAGTACTGTAAGTCCAGTTACCAGATACAGTGCCAGTATTGATGGATTTAAAATAATATTTATTCCTGTTTCATTTAAGTCATTAAGTTTATTGGGAAATATTAATAAGCTTAACAAAGCTAAACCACTAGACTGTAATTTAAATGATTAAAATAATTATTCTGTAAAGTGATCAATAAGCTCTATAAAGCAGATGGGAATTTCAAAATTGATCTTTTGTCTAATTCCTTTCCCACCAAGACTGAATACAGGTTTCTAGTGGGAGCAGTGCTGTAATGAAAGTAGTATTGGTAATCCTTAGACTGAGCTTCACAAGGTGCTTCCAATGGGGATGCTTTGTACGATATGATGGAAGTCAAAAGGACGTGTTTACATGTCTTTTGGTCTGAGCATGAACATATTTATTGGCATAGATAATTTAATATGGAATGAAACATGACATCAGGTAAAAGTTGTTTTTCTAGCAAAGGCATTACCACGGATGCTCATTCTGTGAGTGAAACTGGAAATAATTTTGTCATTAGCTTCAGTAAACCCCAGGTCTGTTTGATTTTGTGATACATCCTCGTGATAGTGTAAGTCAATAACAAAAAAGGTGATGCCTTTTCACATGACACCTGTATTTCAGCTAAACAAGAGACCAAAAATATGTAAGGCCCCTAACATATAAAATGTGCAAGTTTATGAGACAAAGTTCACCTAGTTTCTAGATGTAATGTAAGTTAACCATCATATTGTTGAGACACTGAGATAGTAATTAAGTATTTGTGCTTTAAATGCTAAATAAAATGTAGACATTTGTCAGACATACTAGAAACTATGACTATTACATTTCCATTGCTACCCAGACCTTCCTGCTTTACTTTCTCTTTTCTCTAGAAAATATCTCATTTTGAAAATATTGATGTAGATTTTATTTTGAAGACTTACAAAATTCTGGATTTGAAATTGCAGATGATGTGTGTGTAGCTGCTTTTGCCTCTATACTGTCTTTTTTGTTTTTTTCTTTTGTTAGCAAAAATAACCAGAGTTCTGGTATGAATTTACATAAGGCAGCAGTTTGGCATTTGAGCCAAAGCTGAGCTTCTAGTTTTAAGAGGGCTAAAATCCTTCAGACTGATAAGTTATCTCCAGATAAGATCAGAAGATAGCACATCATGTTGCTTTGCTCAGTTGGTAATTTCTTAAGACTTTTGTTATAGGAGTAGAGTCAGATTAACAGATGCAGAAATAAAATTATTGAGTTTAGACACTAAGGACAATGCACAGGAGTGGTAGACTCAGATGTAGGAGTTGAACTATATACAACTGAATAGCTTCCCATGCCTTCTTGAGTTAGTTCTCTTGCAGGCCAAACATTTTTCACTTCTGAACATAGGAAAAGTAAAACTTCCCAAGCATGAAATTTAAATTCCAAACCCTCTGCCTTTAAAAGTGGGAAGGAAGGATTTCCCGTGTAGCCCTCTCACTTTTTCTTATATATAATTAAATTATGTATTCGTTGTTTTATTCTGCTTTCATGTAATTTCATTTTCAAAGCCAACAGAAATTCTTCAGGTTTGGTTTTTTTTTTTTGCTTTCACTGCACTCATAACTTTTCCAGTTATATTCCACCAGCAACTTCTGCTCGTTTCTAATTCATCTTTTTGATCTTTTTTACATTAAAGCAATAGAGCTCATAACTTTTAATGTTGGACAGTCCTACTGGGTTTCTGTCATTCACACATTAGTCTCCTGAAAATGGTTGTTATGTTTTGCAAAGTATTGGAATAGCAAGCTAATTTCAAGTGAACTCTAGTTATGGTAGAAATGGGCCGCCTAATTCTGTGGGGGACAAAGTTGTATCTGGTGCTCTGAAGTCTGCAGCTGATGGACTCCAGCGTACGGGATTTCCCTGGTCATCCCTGCTCTTGCACCCCGATCCTTCCCTCTTGGGAACGTTTAAACTCCAGGAGTTGTGGTGGACAGGAGGAATGCAATTACCGAAATTGGCTCTTTCGGTGCTGACAGGGTGATGTATGTTCACCTGCCTTACGAATCCTTGTTAAGATGCAGTAGCTTCTGTTACGGAAGCCATCTGCCAATATCAACAGGGGGAATAATATACAGGTCTGCTTTTAGTAAAAGGATTTCAATATTTTTGAGAGGGGTTTTTTTTTCTGTTTATTTTCTTTTAAAGGAATGATGTGTCCAGCAAATAAATTCTCCCTCCTGCTCCGTGCATGGTTGGTCATGGCCATGCAGGTGGAACTGTGCTCGTGTGTGATCTCTCCAAGTACAGATGGCTTTTCTCTCTCTTCACAGAAGTAGGTACAGGAAGGTATCTGCTTACTATAAAACCTTTTTTCCTCCTTATAGAGTTAGAAGTTTGATGTCTCTTACAGGAGTTTAGTGAGGAGAGAATCCCACGCGGTCATGTCTGTTTAAATACTGCCTGTGGATACGGGCTTCCACAGACTGCAGTACAGAAATCCAAGTGTCAGTAGAAGAAAAAAGACAATTCACTTTCATCTCAAGAACAAAGCTGAACAGAGGAGATTTTCTCAACTTTTTAAATTCATGAAACATTTATCTTAGAGTCAGGTTATATTATGCTGTCAAGAGCATAAGCTGTCAGCATTTCTACTGTAAACTCCTGTTTTTTAGTGTTTTTTTTAGGAGAGCCTTAGAGGTTCACTTTGAACAGATTTAGCATGCAAGGTTTTGGCCTAGAAACATACTTTTCTTCCCAATTAAGAAAAATGAATAGGACTGTATATTCAGTGCAAAAGACATATTAATGCTACGTTCAGGTGACAGTTCAGATGCAGAAAAATGAGATAATTCAGGAATGTCCCAGAGCAAAGTTACTTTAGTTTTTTCCGTATTTCTATTAGCAGGTATTACTAACTCTGAAGTGAAAGGAAGGCTGCGATGAAAAGCATGGTGTTAGACTTAACTGACAGGCAGATCTCTATTTCTAGTTTCTATTACCTACCAGCTTTAGACAAATGCTGCTTCTCAATTTTTAGCGCTTCCCAAAATGGAAGTTGTTATAAGTTAATGTACTTTACAGAAATGCAAAATTCTCTCTTATTTCTTTAGGCATATATAGTTAATAAAGTTTAACAATTAAAAAAAAAAAGGCAAAAATAAAAAGCAGGTTGAGTCTATCTGTGAGAAAGGGAGATGAACATAACAACAAAGAGCCCAACAGCTGATGTGCTTCAGCTTTGTTGTGCCTACCTGCCTCTGTGAATCCTTGTGTAATAACACACACAAAAGACCATTGGAAATTAATTTTGTTCCCCAAATACATGATTACAAAACATCTGAGTAATGCCCTGGCCTTACCCTTGGTCTAACAACAAGCAGCAATCTTATGCACATGATTTTTTTTCCCCCAGGGTTTATTCCAAGCAAGGAAGGGAGAAGCAAACTCTGTGCTTGAAGGTTCTGTGCTTGAGTTTATCGAGTAAAACGTGTGGTGACAGATGGTAAAACTGTTTTCCAAATTTGTTCACTGCTTACTGTACAGATACTGTACATCATGTGCTCGTGAAAGAGAGTAGCTGGGAGGTGGATGTTGTTTTGTTTTGCTTTGAGTGGTGCCCTCTGGATGAGAGAGGACGGGGCAGATGGAGAAGAAAGTGGCTCTTGCTGGGAGCAGCTGGGCTGGGCTTGCGGGGACGCAAACAGACTGTGTGTGGTGCAGGAACTGCTGGAGTGAGTCACTGCAGCTGGGCTGAAAGGAGAGAGCAAGAGACAGGAGCTGTCTTGTGAAAAGTAGAGGGGGGAGTAGGTGTTTTTAGATTCTTTCCTCCAGTTTTTGTGATTAGCTGTCACATCCCATGAAAAAGACTTTTCTCTCTTTTAAAAGTTACCTTGTTATAGCTTGTGCTCTAATAAAGAGATCCAAAGCCCTTTTGATGTTTCCAGCGCACCTACTTCAAGGCAACAACGCAGGCAATTCCCCCGCGGCGCGGAGCGACTTCAGAGCCCGCGGTTCTGCTGGAGGTGTCACACGATTCCTTCCGAGCCTGCTAGTGCCTTGCTGGTAGAGCAAGCAGACAGACCGTGCTGTGAATAAGGAGTAGGAGTCAGGATTTTAATTTTGCGCTTTGTTGTAAAAAGCGAAGCCCTTGGCCACATTCAGCAGAGGAGATTGAGAGAAAGGTTGGATCTTCCCCAGTGAGTCAACAACCAGTAATCACGGTACACTTAATGTGGCGCTTGCTTTAGGAAATGTTCAAGTCTAGAAAAGTGAGCTTCCTAAGCATTAGATTCTTTGACTTTCAGAAGTGTCATGCAAGATATTAGTTTTTCCCCCAAATAAAATTAAACCTTTCAGGAAAAAATGTTGAGGCATTTTGTTTCTAATAAAGAGGATGAGATTAACAGTTCCACCATTGAGCGCTTCATGGTTTGAACACTTCTTGTTAGTTCAGTCCTTCCAGATGGACACATTTCTTTGAGTTAATTTCTAAATGAAAGAAGAAAATACAAACAAATCTCTGAACACTGTTTAGATAAATCTCATGCTAAGATTTTATCTAAAAGCTCATATAATATCAGACTACTAAAGATGATTACATATTGCACCTGGTGTATTACACTCAGCTGGGTCTAATGGATTCATCTTGAATTTTGGACTTGGCAAAGCAAGTTAGTTCATGTCAGACTTCAATGTGTAGCAGGGCATTCAAAATCCAGAAAAATAATCAAAACAGCAGAGTTTAAAAAACATGAGTAATTTTTAAATGAGGATCAACAGGTTTTGGCTGTGTCTTCTTTTTTCCAGAGGAACTTGAATTATGGCGTGTTAGGTTACAGGGGCTGTTGGTGTTGTTAAACAAATAATTAAAATAAGTATAGGAAGATTCAACTGCTGTATTACATAGTTAATGGTTGAACTTAATTCTAGAGATGCAAAGAAGGTGTAGTATATTAATTATGAGTATCTTTAGCCTGTCTTGTCTTGCCCTGGTATTTATGTATCTATATGGACACAACAGGGAGAATTTACAGCAGAATTCCACTATTGATTCAGAAATCTTAGGCTTTTATCCTGTGAAAGTAAGAACAAAAAATCATTTGAATGTAGGCTCCTTGTTTAACTACATTTGCAGCAGGATGACTGTTCGCAGATCCATAGTTCCAAAGGTCAGGCTGCTTTTCTGCAATACTGGATTGCATTTTAAAAATACAAATGTTTTCTCTATCTCAAGTCTTTTAGATAGCTCCAGTCCAAGGCAGGCAATTAATGTCTCTAATGTTAATTTTTGGGTTTCAAACTGAAAAATTATATGTGTGTGAGCACATGTGAAGGATCATTCTAAAAACAAATAGAGGACACTTCAAATTTGGGGGGTTTTTTTGAATGTTGCTATTATATGTGTATTTTCCATGGAGGGAGAATGTATCATTATTAACATAATTGGGCAATAGCTCAAGGAGTGAATATAACTGAGATTTCCTCCATTAATATTTCAATCAGGACTTGATGACTCAGTTAACAATAATAGTGTGTTCTCCGTAATTTACTGCCCTTTATACTGCTAGGATGTCACAGGCAAGGAGACTCTATAGACCCCGTGGGTTAAATGTGGAGAAAATGGGCCTTTTTACAGCTGCAGAGTTCTGCTCTGGTGTTTTGTTGTCTCTCCCACTCTGGATTTGTGATAATGTTATCTCTGTCAGTGGGTAATGGTCAGTGAGACCTTGTAGTTGAAGGCAGCAGCAAAGGAATGTGATTTTCCCTGACAACTTCCCTAACGTTAATATTAAAGCAAGCTCTTCCTTTTTCCTTTGCTCTTTTTCTCATGATACAAGTCCCAGATGTTTGCACTGGCTCATCTTGAACCTTAAAGAAATTTGTCTAAATGGCAGATGCAGCTGGGTCCTAGGTGACAAGCAGCTGTTAGTCAGCCAAGGAGCAGTTTGCAAGGTGCTCCAGTGAAATTCCCCGAAAAAAGAGATGCTCCAACCTTTGCTCCAAGGGACATGAAGCCTGGGACTTGGGCAGCCGGTTCACACCTGGTTCAGTTCCACATTGAATACGGCGGGGTCCTAGTGGTGTTATAGTAGATTAATTTATAATTAAAGACTGAAAAGCAGAATGAATGTGCAAAAGGGGTATCATTACCTTACTGCTGAGCTCTTGATGCTGTAAGCTTAGTGCTATCTTAACATGAACTCTGATCCAGAGAATATTGATTACTGTTTGATTGCTGGGACATTACAGCTAAGTAGTAAGCTTTCCAGTTTTCTTTTTTATGGCATCTGTGTTTGCAAAACTCAGATTGCCTGCTGTTGGTAAAGAAAACACTAGTTGTATGTTGAATAAGAATGAAGTGACTCTTTGGAAATTAAGTTTCAGCAGTAGTATTGAGAAATACTTTACAGAACTATTGCCTTTGTCTAGCTTTTGTTATTATTATTACTATTAAAATCCTTTTCAGATGGTTTATAATGAATTGAATTTTGGAAGGGAAATCAGAAAGTTCACATTCATTTTGTGGCACAACATTCATGTGGTTTTCTTTTTGTTTGTTTGCTTGTGCTAACATGCTTTTTCTGCATTTGTGGGAAGGTTGCTGTGTATATTTTGGTATTTGAAAATGTCTGAAGGTAAATACTATGCCCTCCTGAGGAACAGCAGTTATTTTACAAGGGCTGTTTTTAGCATGCAAAACACATACCAACATTAGTGTTGTTACTATGGACTGGGTACAATTGATATTGCTGCTAGGCCACAAAGTAGATTTTATGTCCTTGAAATCTTTTCTTGCTAGACTGCTCCTATGTGTTCGGTTATCTTTGTCTCCTATTACCTTATCTTTATCAAATTTAATTTGGCTATCGGTGTCTTGGGAATGTCATGTAATCACATTTCTATTCCAAGAGTGAATTTGTAATTGGATAATAATTGTTTAAATTTTCTTTTTATCAGAATTTATCAGTTCATATTTTATTATTTAGAAATCATGTAAATACACAAGATTTTTGGATGGGGTTTTTTTAGCAAGTTGTTTTTTTTTTTTTAGCAAGGATGGGGTTTTTTCCCCTATCCACGCAAGTACATTGAAAACCGTGGAGAACTCAAGAACTCCACTCTGGCAACCTTTTTATGCTTAAAGTGTGCTTGCTTTTTAAAGATAGTGGATTGATTCTACTAGTCCAGAGCCTTTTCTTCTTGTTATGTGTTACAATCCTTCCATGGGAATAATGCTAATTTCCTAGTTTGATCTCAAATAGTATATGTGGCCTTGAAGCAGAGACTACTTCATGACAGAAAGGCGAATGAAAAATACAATAAGATACAGAATGGCACTTGCCAAAGTAGCCTACTGCCTTTTTTTGGTGACGTTTTTTAAACAAAAGGAATTTGGTGAAGCATTAAGTGCTGGGCTTTATCAGAAATGTGTATTCTAATGACATATAAACAAGAATGGAGAGAGTCTTCTTGGTCTCCAAGTTCAGGCAAAAGATCATGTGGAGGAAAAGGTAATTACTTCCAGACTTTTCAATCAGCATCTTACAATTAATGAGAATTTTTTATCCCCAGTACTTGGAGTGGAAGGAAGTTTTCATATCTCACTGTTTGAGCACGGACTCCTCATTTCCAACTGAAATTTATCTGCAGATAATGAATACCCATATGTTCCTGCGTCAACACTGCTCTTCAGCTTCAATAGCTCTTTTCCCTCCGTGCCCTTAACCCCTGAGATATTTACAACAGCAATCTAATCCCCTTTAACTGCTGTTTTGTTGGACTCAGTTCTCCTAAATGGTTCAGAGATATAATATGAACTACAGAGTATTATCAAGTAGCAGCCCTCCAGAATTACTTTGTGGTCAAACCTCATTAACTGCTTTCCTGAAACGGACTTGTTGCAAACCATGAGCATATACTGATAAGCACACTGATGATAAAAATGTAGGAGGTTTTGTCTGTGAAAGAGAATTTAAATATATTACGTCAGAGTAGGAGTGATTTTTTTTCCCAGATGGGGAAAATAAAAATGGAATTAAGCTGATGGTATAAACTCTAAAGCATGACAGAGCGATGGAGGTATGATTAACCTATGTTACGCCTTCTCCTGAGAGACCGATTTGAGCTGAAATAAGTACAAAGAAGGGCCACTAGGATGCATCGAGTAATTTCAGATCTTGGTTTAGGTTTTTTTCTTCTCTCCATAAAAATGCAACAAATTGTATTTGAATTCCAGTGTCAATACGGTGTTTTCTCAGAGTGCAAACTTGTTCTTCAGGGTACGATTACACTGTACAAAGCTGGGTTTCACTTTTAATAGGAAGTATTCTTGTTATTGTTACCCACAAAACCAGTGGTTTTTTATTAAAACAGAGAAGTCCATCTATTTTTAAGACCTCTGTCTTCCCATCCTGAAGACTTCATTTTTTAATTTCTTTATTTTTAGCAGGAGATGCTGTGGTTGGATGCCTGGTGCAGTGGGAGAACAAGTCAGATATCAGTGATGACATCTGACATATGCTACTGCACTATGTAGGTCACTTAGGGCCTAACGTGGAAGATGACAAAAGATAATTAATTTTGATTTCATGCTTGCGATTCCTTAAGGAAGACTTTAATTGTGTGTGTGTAAGATCAAGAGACATGTACTGAATCACTGCTCAAGAACAAGAGCTCAGTCTTTTGGAAGCAGTGATTACACCTACTAATTCAAACCCTCCAGCAAGGGAGGTGACTTTTTTAGTGATATTTGAATGCAGCTTTTCTGCTCACTTTTATGTGAAGTAAGGATATATATCCTTAGTAATTGTGAGAAATGTGTCGTTCTTCTAGCAACCAGGAGCTGTTCTTTAGCACACAAAGTGCCTTGGTGTGCCCACAGTCATAAAATCAAGGTCTTTCTGTTTGCAAGGGTATGGAATTATTTATATCGCTATAACTTATTTAATTGCTTTCTTTTTATGTTTAATTCATAGGGTCTCCGTGTTTACACATTCTATGGTCACCTGCATTCCTGTAATTATGCTACATTCAACAGGAAGGTAAGTTCTGTCTATGAATTACGTTTGGGGTTTTTCTTGTTTGTCAGGGTTTGTTTTTTAAATGATCATGTACCTTGCTCTGGCAAATACTGCCATGCACTTTGGTGAAACAAATACCTCTGTGGCTGAATTCAGTACTAATAGTGACTTCTAGAGCAGTTCAGTGTGGCACAAACCTGCCAGCCAGAGCAGAGTCCCAGACACCGTTAGAATAAAACTGCCCACCTTGCACTTTGCACCTACCTCCTTTCTCTTTTGATCAGTGCATGATATCTAAGCCATTGTCCTTTGTCGTGATCTTTTATTGCTGTTAGTTTTTTTACCTGGATGGTTAATTTTATAGTTGATGTCTAAAATGCATCATTTTGGTTGGGATTGGTGACAGGCTGTGATCTGAATCTCTGTTAACTTTGGAAGGGAATTAATTTTCCAAAATATTTCTTTGAGGTGATAGCAATGATCCTGAAATGATCAAAACATTTATCATGTGTGGCTCCTCTAGCTCTCCAGGCCACACTGCTCTTGAAAACCGGTGTGGAAGTGGTGGGGAACGTGCTGGGTTCTGCTACCACTGGCACTCTCTTCTCTCAGGAACCAGCTTCCTTCCGTCTTTCCTGAAAGAATATCCCAACAGCGTTCCCGTACCCTGTGCTCTCGCTGCAGAGCAAGGTCTCAGTTTTTACTGTGGGAAATACTGAATATTCTCCTCTTGTTCAGTATCAGCTACTGCTGTGCCATCTGCTTATGTCGTTCCTGTGTGTTTATTAGACGAACCCTAGAGGCTGACGTAGCAGAAAGTGTGGGACCATCTTATGTCAAGGAGGCACACAGGAGTTGTCAGGGTGTCCTAATTCTTTCTGGGCCACATGTGTGTATCTGTATATTTGACAAGGCATAACCTTCCTCTCAGTATTTTGCAACACTGTGGTGTAGAACAAGGAATATTTAACAGTAGCAAGAATTGTGAGGGAATACTATAGCAATACTATAATGCTGTCTTTACATGAATATTTACAAAGAGCATCATGCTCTAATGTGACCTATAATGATTAACAGGAAGCTGAAAGACTGTGTACTGATAATCTTCCAGATAAGCATGTTATTTTGATAAAGAGTATTATAGTTGGCATTAAACTCTAGACTAAAATAATTGGTTGACATTCTCAATGATTGAATTAGTAAAAATGGAAACATCCAGTGCAGCATTGATTAAACTGAGTGAGGAATATAATTTCAGAAGCTGTAATTGTAGTTATATAAATTAACCCTGTATGTACTGGAAAACTACTGAAAAGACTGAGTAGTTGGTGCTGAGTTCTACAAGTGACAGTTACCACAGTGGCTGGCTAGCAAAGAAGTGCTATATTTCAGCCAAATGTAGCACCAAATAACTGTTTTCTTAGTGCCTGCCTACTAAGAAATTAAACTATTCCACCCTAAGCCAGCTAATTAAGGTGTTTTGAGTGACAATTTTTTTGTTAAATCTTTTTTGTTAAAAGTTGCATGATTTTGAGGGAAAAAAAGTTTTTATAGAAACATTAGAATTCTCTACACTATTTTAATTGGAAATATTTTGGAGATTGAGCATGGAGTGTTTGGACAAAAATGCAACATCAGTTCCGGAGTGGCCAGCAGTCAGCCTGATGTTACACCTGGCCAGAGATACTTCGCAGCCAGGCAAAGATTTGTTGGAAAATTTGGTTTCTTAAGTCTGAAATGGCCAAACAGAAGACTGATTGCTGACAGAATCCTATATGGATACACTTATTTCTCTGTATATGTATACATACTGTCCTAATGTCAAAGGTGTGCAGATCACATTCTTTGTCAGAAGTCTTGTCTATAGGGTCAGACTCTGTGGGTGCAGTGCTGTAATGGTGAAAGATCCTGAGAGATTCATTCGTTTTTCTGCTTAGGGTATAGGTCAGTTTGAGTAGGCTCCTAAGTCACTTCAGTGGGCTTGTGACACTCCTGTCTCAGGCTGCTTGGTGCCCAAAGGAGTTTTGAAAGAGCATGAAATTCCAGGTATTTTAGGGAAAGAGAATTGTATGAGCAAGAAGGGGGGGGAAAAAAAAAAAGAGTAATACATTTATACAAATTGAATAAATCCTCATTAAGCTCTGTGAAACTGATTAAATCTGAGTTATTTACTATGCCATGCCTGTGAAACTGTAGTTAATAGTTTTTTGTTAAATGGGCAACGTTTAAAGCCAGAACTCTATTTTAATAGGGTTCAGAGTCCATGATCAGCAATTTTTCTATGGAACATCACTGCCAGTTTGGCACCCAAAATGTGGCCGTTTGTTGGAGGCTGCTGTACTGGGACATCCGCTCTCTGGAGAATTTGGCAGATAGTCACATTGCCCTGATAGAAACTTCTGCAGTTGCAGTTGTGTCAGGACTTAAAAGAGAACACTTTCAACAGTGTGTAAATTGTGCGGTTTTCCAAGTTCATTCTCTGCCTGTGGGAAGTTTGAGAAGATTTGAGGAAGATCCATATAGCTGCTTTTGAACTGAAGACTTAGAAAAATCCATCTTTCCTCCTAAAAGTTAATGTTACCAGCCCTTTTACTCCCACGTCCTCATAACACAACTAACATTGTAGAGAAAAATGCTTCTAATGTTTCTTTTCCACTGAGAGCTAAACTTTCAAGTCGAAACATGTGCCTGTGCTTGTAAGGATGTTTTTTTAGAGGCTACTGTGTGTCTTCCAATTCTCTTCAAAGTCTCTGAGTGCAGTAAAAGATACATGTGAACATCTGGGAAAGCAGATTCAAGGGAAACCCAGGTGAGACTGCACTGAAGAGGCAAAGTACTTTCCCCAGTTTTTGAATGTTACCAGGATATGCGGTAACGCTGCTCAATTGTTGGATTCCCAATGGCCATACAGATCTAGGCTTGGGGTGGGTAAAAAGTAGTGGAGGGAGCCCCACTGCAACCAAAGTGCCTCCATCTGATCATCAAGGCAGGGCTGTCCAAGTCAGCCTGGCCCTCTCCTTCTGTCTTGTGGATAATTATGGAGAAGATATTATGCATCTGCATAATTAATGTAAAGATGAAAAATCAAACCACTAAAATGTTTATAGTAGTTCGTGTTTTTCATCAGCAATCAGGGGAAAGCAATGCCATTTCGTACAGTCGAATTCACACCAGGAATGGTGACCTGTTCTTGAACATTGGCATGTAATAGGAAATCTAAGTATGGCCTAAGTAGCATTTGAAGTAAGTTTTGCACATACTTTGCACAGCATTTTCACTGCTTGGCAATCACCTATGCTAATTAAGTATAAAGTAGAACAAAATTTGCTCCCTTATGTATGTGTATATATGTGCTTGCATGCAAATAAGAGTATGATCATCATTCACCTGTGTTTGTATCTGCCGTGCTCTGTTTGTATCATGCCTGCAGGTTAAGAAGTCATTACAGAGGTTACCAAGTTTCCTTAAAACAAACGAGTGGGTTTTGAATTACAGTTTGTATTAGGAAAACCTAAAAGACTACAAAAAATATGCTTGAGAGCAGCTGCCCAATTTTACATCCCCAAGCCAAAATGCAAACAGCATTTAGGTCATTTTTCCATTGATTTACTGAAGGACAAATAATGTCAGACAGTTTTTAAACAACAACAAAATTTCAATTTTGTTTACCTCCTCAGCAGTCCAGTTGCATGTCAGCTACCATTTAGCTGGGCCAATAATATTGATATTTGATGTCAGTTCTTATTCATTACTGCACCCAAATGATGCAAAAGTCAGATCTTTCAGATGTTTCTATGATGGCCAAAGAAAACCAAGGATGTCTGACTGCATCTTACAGACACAAACAGGAAAAGAACAGAATACAAAATCAAAAACCTATCTGCTCTTATTGTTATTTATGTATTCGAAGTGTTCACCTCTTTGCATAACTCAAAGCCAGTTACTTACAAAGGTTACCTAGTAATATCAAACGTGTTCAATTATACATGCAAAAGGGCTAATAGGTTCTTCCTCTAGTTTATTTTTGTCTCCATGCATAAGAAATATAATTATAGAACTGAATTACATTTTACATACAGATTTTAGTATGGTAAGTTAACCATTTTCAGGCCATCACACATTGTTAGAAGTAAAAAAATAAATTTATTCTGTCTCTGTGTCATGGCAAAGAACAAAATCTGCATCAAAATACTCTCATTTCACTTGTTGGCCAAAAGCTCTCTCTGATAATGGTGAAATTCTGAGAAAACTGTGCTAGAATCCGCTTCCACGTCCATTCTCTGAAATATTCATGTTATTCCCTATTTTTGGAAGGCATTTTCCTCGAATGCTCACTTGCCTTGGCCAGGCACACTGTTTAATCGCTTCTCATCGCCTCTGATGCTATTGGCATTCACAGACCCCTACAGTTAGCAAGTGTGTGCCTGTTCTGTGCATGTAGACCAGATAAGATATTCTGAAAGCACTCTAGAAGAATGGGTTAGATCCATCTTTATTTTGATCACTTTAAATACTCTTGCTATCCAACTCTGATATCAGAGTCTTAATATACCAAGCTGGATAATCGAGTAAGAGTATGTCTACCAGGTATCTCAGAAGCAAAAAATAAGATTTCCTCCGGCTCTTTCTGTGAAGAAGCTCAAATATTTATGGAGTTACCTGGCCATGTTCAGAGGGCAAAAGAAATTCCTGATGCATTGGTTGTATGGGGGTGGCTCTCCCGAGGTGCTGTATTCTTTTGTCCTTGAGAAAAGAGACAGTTTCTTAGCAAAGGCACTTCAATGGGACAGAAAAAAATGCAAGCCTGATTTCAAGTGTCACATCTTGTTTGTGTCATTGAGTTTCCCATCACTGTTGCCTGCTTCTTATCAGAGATCACTTGAAAAGAAAAACTTAGTAATAGGTGTCATACACTTTGGTGAGTCAATGACAGAGAAAAATCCTTTTTCTTTCATGCATAGTGCATGATGGTGACTGAGAAACCTTCAGTGTCTGTGTTTAAATGCACTGACTGCCACTAGAGTTTGCCTCTGCACTTCTAAATCAGGCAAAATGTAATTTATTCACTTAGTTTGAAAGACATTTGGCTTCCTGGATTATTTTTGGATCAATTTCCCAGTTACAATTTCTTCTAGGGGGGGGAAAAAAAAAAAAAGTTTTCTGTTAGTCTTGCAGTTTGTTTAATCAAGACCAAAGTTGCCTTTGGAAACTTGGAATTAACCAGCCTTTCTGTTCTTCCCAGTGTGATTTCTTTGTTTGTCAACATTACTAACTGTGAAAATAATCACAGGTCAAGGAAATCCACCTTTTGTTTTAAGCCTTTGACACTCTGTATTATGAGAGGTGAGGTAAAAGCTCATTCTGTCACAGGAGCTCTGTCCTCCAGCCTCAGGGTTTATATCTTTCATTTACTGCAGAGTTGATTTTTAAACCCAGGAATCCTTTCTGGTGCTCTTCGTTGTCATCATGCAGGATACTCTCAGTACATCACAAAGTATCCTGTAACAATCACCCAAACGAATATGCATAAGCTTAGATTTGGGAAGACCTTTTGTTCATCTTCCTGAAGGTTGGATCTAAGAAAGTATTTCCAAACGCATCAAGAAATGGAAAGTGCAGAATCTTAGTGTAACATTGATCATTGCTGAAAAAGCTGCTGCTTCCCATTCCCTTTTCTTGCTTTGCCACAGATAAAGGGAAGTGTATTTTTTCCCCATAATGATGTTGGTAGAGACATCAGTTTCAGCCTTCTCTGTCACCAGGCACTACAAGATGGACATCTGCCTGTGTGCAGGTGTCACCTTAAGGGCTCGTGTTCTGTCAGAGGTGCTGTGTTCCTGCTGGTCCCTCCTTTTGGTCCCCTCTTTGCTGGATCCCTGTAGTCCTGTATGGTTTCAGGGCTGCGACTGCCCCATACCTCAGGTTAATGTGGTGCCTACCAGTCCTTGGCAAGATCTGCAGCAGAAACTGATCATTAGCTGCCCATACAGTATTTTCTTTTATGCTTTCAGACTTTAAATTTACAAATAAAAACATATTGTTATGTCCATTTGCTCATAAGGATAGCTGAAAGAAGATGAGATTATCTCCTTTTAATGTGATTTTGTTTGCTTAGTTGTGTGTTCTGCAGTGAACGTGACCCTCTGTGTGTACAAGGCATGAAGGGAGTGCTGCTTAGCATGCGAAACTGCTAGCGGTGTTGAAAACTTTGCCCTTCTTTCTTACAGCAGAAGAATTAATTTATGTATCCTAAGGAATAAAGATTTTTTTTTTAAATTGCATCTCCTGGCCAAACATGCCAGGCTTTCCTGTGGCAGATGCGCACTGGGGGTCCAGGCCCCAGCATAATTCATTTTTCATTTTAACAGCTGCTTTTTAAACTTGTGTTGCAAAACAAATTCAGAATACAAAGATCTGTCTGGATTATTTAGAAGTGAATTTCCCACCTGCAGTACAGTCAACCTTGCCTATTTATGTCATACTTCACAGGAAATTGTTTTAAAATACATGAGAAATACATCCCTGCCTTCTGTCCTGCGACACTCTCGTGTGACAGTCATTTTCTTGGTGAATTGTGAGACTTTTATCCTCAGTGCCGCTGCTGTCACTGACTCAAATGGGAATGATTGCAGATGCTCGGTGCAGTGGTGTGAGGCCAGGGCTCCAGACGTGGCTGCTCACACTGGGTGCAAACAAAGAGGTAACAGCTCTTCCAACAAAAGGCATGTTTGTGGCAAGTCAGCTCTTCAGGAGGGCTTAGATGAAGTCTGGGTTAGAGAAGTGGGTTTTGTTTAGACCAGTGATTTGTGTTTGGTAAGAGGACTCTTGAACTGTTTGCCACTTATCAAATTAAGGCCAAATTAAGCAGGGTGCTTGAAACAGGGCTGTATATGTGGTTTTATATAACACAAAAGATGGATTTAAAGTCAATTGTTGAAGAGTGGAATGAGGGCCAAATTTGGAAAGTTCTCTCTGTTATGAAAATGCAATTAATCTGTAGTTGGGTAAATATCACTGTTAGAAGGTACTTTAATATCAGAATTATTTAATCAGAAAATAATTGAAAATGCACAGCTGAAGTCCATCAGGGATAGGAATACAGATTATTCTGTTTTGATATTTAGCTGGTTTTTGTGAGAAAGTTCTTGAAATACTGGCATGAGATTTGTTGAACTGATCATTCTTTCACCTGAAATACTTTGAAACTGGGAGGAACATTCAGACACTTACCAGAGTTCAGAATTGGGCAAGCTTCTTTGAATACATTTTATATATTGTTGATATTTCTTCTTTATGCATTTAGCTTCCCTTAAAAATGCCCAAAGACAAGATAAAGAGTCAAATATTAACGTTTTCATTTTACATGTTCCTTTGATAGTTTCTGTTTAAAAAAAGTAGTTTACTGATACTTATTTTCTCTCAGTGACTTAGATGTTCTGCATTTTCAAATGGACAATTTCACATTTCAGCAACAGATTTATTGCCACTAAATACTAATTCATGAGTTTATGAAAGTATGTGCAACATCTATATTTTAACATTATTGTAGTGGATAGTACCCAGATTTTAAACACTTATTTAGACTTTAAGGCACTGAATGACACTAAAATCCCTGTACACAAACATGGTGTGCCATAGGAATTTGTTACACTTATTGCTCTCAGGAGTGTGTAATCAGGTAATGATGGCACATAACTGCACTTTAGCTGTGGTATCTCACAAAATACTAAGAAAAGCCAGTAGTGGCAATTACCATTCATCTCCTCCTCTCATTGCACAGCTCCCAGAATTTAAAGGCATTTCTTTGAAGGTTTAGAAAGGAAAAAACAAAATTGATTATTTTAAAACTCTCTGCAAAAGATATTGCTCTCTTTGCAGTACTGTTTCAAGTGCAATGTCAACTATGGCTAGCAGTGGCTCTGCAGGGAGTGCGGTGATCTTGGGTTTTGTATGCAAATTTATGTAAAGGGCTTCTGCAAGCCTGGCATGTGTTGTTCTCCTCACACACCACAAGGCACTTCATGCTACTTGATGTGGCGAAGGGAAGAGAGATTCTCTCTGTTTCACAGCAAGAGGAAAGCCTGCAGAGTGCATGTAAACAAACGAGAGCCATGATCCGTCATTATTTTTGAATGTCACTAGTACTGGAGATTCTGCTACAGCAAAGTTCTGCCATTTCCATTGATTATTTTTAATGGAGCTCCTCCTTTGGAAGACACAAGGGGTGTTCTTTATGAGTCCCTGTATGCTCTGAAAGGATAAAATTAATAACCTAGAAGTAATATCATTTTGAGATATGCTTCATCTTGATCAAAATCATCACTGAGAAAATGAGGATAAGACATAAAAAAAATTCTATCTTGATTTCTTTAAGCTTCTTAGTATGCGATGGTCCGCATACCTGTTCAATTATCAGCACAGGCATCTCATCCACATCTTTTTTCCACTTCCCAATATATTTGTTTCTCTTCCATTTTCTAATAGCAATAGACTGCTGGTCACTGCTGACATTAAAGAGTCATCCGTGTGCCTCTGCTCTGTCATAAATTTCCCTTCTGCTCCGAACTGCTCCTGAGGACTGTCTGGGTGTTTGTGTCCCTTTGCTCTGTTTGTTGTTTGCATTAACAGCACTCGCCCCTCAGCCGGAGCTTCTCCATGTGCTGCTCTCTCCTTTGCGTTTCCCGCCAAAAATTGTCGTCTCCAACTACACGCTGTTTCTGAGTCCCTGCAGACAGCCCTGTTCCTCATGTTACACCTGAAGCTGGTCGGGCCCCAGCATGTACCAGCACTGATTGCGAAGTATTTTATCTCAGACCGTAATTTAGGGTGGCTAATTTGAAGAATGCTGTGTTTTTACAGCACTTCTGTTGAGCTAACATTCTTTCACAATATGTGATCAGCACGTCTGTGCTCTGGACTGCAACATCATGTGAAAGGAAAGCATTGACATGGAATTCCCCTGTTACATTTGTAAAGCATGTTTTGACTTACCACACTCATTATGAACCTCAGATGCTGAGGCACCTGAGGGAAAAAGAGACGGCAAAAGGATTGGAGCTGGGACAAGAATGATCTTCGCTTCATCAGTTGTCCTGAGACATCTCCTTTGGGCTGGTGTGGGAGGTGCTGATATTGCCATGTAAGTGGGATTAAGAGAGAGCTTGGAACAGATTTTTGTAATTTTGAATCCATAATGGCTTTTTTTAATAATAGATGTATTGTCTAGTTGTTCAAATGCTCACAGTGCACATAGAGCTGGACTAGAGGAGAAGGATACTTTGGGCCCAGAGCATGCACTACTCAGTACACTCTCAAAACCTGCACATTGAACCATAATATCAAGGGATTACAGCAGAGCAGTAATCAGAATAGAGATGGCAAAAATAGCCCAATTCTTACAGCAAGTTGTACCAATTCTACACAGTGAAAAATTAGGAATTGTTCATTGGCAACTGCTTATGAAGCTGGAAGGTTCTTCTGCAGGAATCAACAGTGAGGCTCTGAGAGATGATTCTTTCTGCATCCGTATCTTGGATTCACCTCACCTCCAGAAGAGCTGATGTCTCACCAGTTCATGTCTATTCAAAGCTGTAAAAAGTGTCAGATGGAGTAAAGACCAGACCTCAGTTGCTTGAGCTCTGGGTGTTCATTTGCTTTGAAACATAAATGGTCGTTTGTCCCTTTGATCGTGATGCAGAAGTTGAAACTATAAAAGGAAAAAGCTAGTAAAAAAACAGGTGGGAAAACACTGGTGCTGCCTGTAAATAACCCCTAGTCACCCATTTTCCCCCACTCTTGATGGAAATAATTATTAAAAATAGACCACTACACTTTCAGAGTGATAATCAGTATAGCTCTGTATTTTTGCCAGGCTAAGTAATTTCATGTCTTTCTAAGAAGATGCTATTTTCATTTGAAACTGGGATGATTTAAGCCTGATACTTCAAAAATGGGTGGTGATTGATTAGTCATCAGTCTAATAATGGACTACATCTGCATTTTTTCCTCCATCTTTATCATGTTTTACATAATTCATTTGGCTTAATTGGACATTAAAGTCTTTTTCCCTGTAATGACTACAGTAGATTCACCCACTCCTGCTTGGATTCTCTTGAGATCCATCTGCCCTTGCTCAGTGCTGCTCAAGGAACCCAATTCTACCCTGTGGGATGGGGTGGCACAGGGATGGGACTCTGTCATTCATGCCCCCTTTTATTTTTTCTGAGTGTAGTTAGTTTTTGTGTTGCAACAAGGCCTGAGGTAATAACTCTCATCAGGTTTCTGATGTGCTTCATGCTGTAAATGTGGGAGGTAATGATTCCTTCTCTTAAAAATATTCACTCTAATGCATATAAAATGGTGGTAGAGTTAAGTGACTTGGGATGTGTCCCACAGGGAGCATTTTAGAAATGCAGCTTATTGGAGTCTGTCTCAGTTTGAGGTAGCTGAAGCTATTCCTCATGTGGCCACTTTGTCTGCTGGCATTTAATGGCAAGGAGCTTCTACCACACTTTCTGTACAAAGAATAAACTCCTTTCAGTTAGTTCACAGACTGGTAACCAGATTGGTAAGACGAGTCCCTTAATGTACACTTCATACTACTACATCTGTTTTGAAAACAAAGGACTTGCACTTGAGTGAACTTGACTGATTTGACTATGAACTTGTCAGAGTGAAAATGAATTGCCTGTTCACTCACTATTTTGCATTTTTAAAATATTTGCAAAAGGTCATGAAACAACTACTGACCTCCCTTCAGAATTAGACTTCGATGAGGATACTCCTGGGAGGAGTTTATTTCAGTCTAAATTAGATAAAGCCACGTGTTGCAGTTCATATATTATTGATCTTTCAGCAATAAATCTAGAGGTGTGCTCATAAGAAGAGAGACATAATTATTTAGAGTTTTATCCTTATTGCTAGTGTGAAACAGAAGTTTTCAGGAAATACTTGCTTAAAGTGTGTCTAGTGATTAGTCCCGTTGTTAATCATTATTAATATTCACAAGGAAAATGTATATTTTTTTTAAAAAAAAAGGAAGTAGGAAATGGATTTTTAAAACTTCCTGGAAAATACTTAAATTTGTTTATTCCAGAGGTTATGATTATTTGTATTACAATTGTTTGCAATTTCCCATTGAGATGAAGTTGTATATGGGGCTGAGCAAACCCATTTTAATGGGAGATTGTCTGTAATATAAAGATGTTCATTAAGTCAGCAGGGAAGGTAAAGAGTGGAGGGTGGAACTGTAAAGGTAATTAAAGGATTTGAAAGTCCTTTACGTGAAGCCTGGAACAGAACCAGTCTTTGAATCCAGACTAATTGAATCCTTGTATAAATTCTTTAATTACTTCAGCGTGCACACACAAAAAAAGTACCAACTTGATTGTATAGAATAGGAAGCAAGTCTTACCAGTTTTATGAATCATTCTACATGCTCTTTGATTAGAGGAAGTAATAGAATGGAGCTGTGGCTGCTACAGCATAAGATGTGGTGTAAATGAAAATCGGTTCAATGGGAATCTGCTTTTGCACATTTTCTCCTTGGATCTCATTGTCTTCTCCTTTTGCATGTAGGAAAATCAGTTAATCCGTGATGGCCCAGCTTGCTGTACAGCAAAATATGTCATCAAAAAGACATAATAAAAAAGAGTTGAGTATGGCACGAAACAAAAAGAAGAAAATGAAGAGAAAGGCAAAGGGCTCTTCCATGAATAACTAAAATAATAACTGTAAAAGGAATGAAAAAGCCAAAAGCTCACAGGAGAATTCAAAGCAATTCCACTTTAAAGCTTTTGAAAATGACCCATGGCCAGAGGCAAATGACTTCATTTAACATATGACTTATCCCTTTTCTTTTTCTTTGAATGGCATGTGGCTTCAAATTATCCTTCAGCTTGATTACATTCCTGGTTTATCACTTCCTATTGAAAAGTTGTTATCCCATATCTCCAGCTCACTTGATTTAGAAAAGGTATGTAATCGAGATGGCATCAAGCGAAGAAGTGGTGAAATGTAATATCTGGCTGATTAACAAAATGTTTTTGTTATGGTTGTAGTGTAGCAGCTGCCTAGGTATCAGTAGTAATTAATGCATTTAATAATAAGTCTGTGGACAGGAGTTTGGCGAGGCTGATAAAACGCCTGTTAAGATGTGTTGATCTGTTACCGTCAGAACCCCGTGTTCTCTTACTTCTGTTTGCAGATGAGGTCTCCTGTCTTTCCATGGAAGTCAGGCAAAATGTGCTACTGGGTGTTGCATGTTATTTATACCAGGCATCTGGAGGAAATTGATAAAAAGTCTGCAGAATCTGGCAGCAAGAACTGGTTGATCTTGCTACTGAGATTGTGAACCCTTCAGAGCAGGACCACCTTCTCTAGCTTGTTTACACAGCACCTAGCGTGGTGGGGTCGTGATCCCAGAGGTTTCTCCAGCATGCCTTCTGTTCTAATAGCATCTGCAAGGATTGGGAGAGCTTGTCCTTTCTGATGTGGCCACAAAACACCTCATGAAAGAGAACTTAAACAACAAGTTAGGGTGGTTCAAGGTATCTGTTACTGACTAACAATTTGACTGTGTGAATTCCTGTGAGGGGGTGCGGGGAGGTTTGTTTACCCTTGTATTTCTTAGGCATCTGTAGTAGCAATGAAAGAAAATAAATGTGGCAGACAGTAGGATGGCAAGATGGAAAGAGGATGGAGTATCTTCTCTTGTGGTGTGCTAGTTACTGCAGCAAAATCAATTAGTGGCAGGAAGAATCTGTGGTATATGTAGATCAGATTGTTTTCCTCATAATTATGCAACTAGTAACAATCCCTTTATCAGGGCCAGTCTGAAGGTCAAAGTCAGCTCTTCAGTTGCAGTCGCTTTGCGGCAAGGACTGTCTCTGATCAATGTTTGCATAATATCTGTCTCAGTGAAGCATTCTTGGTGCTATTGTGATCTGTTGTTGGACTGTGCTGTTACTTGAGAGAGAAATGTTGTATTGAAAATCCATGGACAAAACGGCTGATGACATACGTAGGGGTCACGGAGCAGCCACTGGAATGTCTTGTGTAACTACACTGAGTGCGTTATGTGCAGCCTTATCCAGATGGGCTGGATGAGTTCAAAATTGCTGTCACCAAAGCTGTAATTAAGGAGTGTTTGTTGAATTGATGTGAAGTACATTGGACATATGTAAAACAAGTCTGAAGACAAGCATATTCTAAAACAACAACAAAAAACAACAAAAAAAATCCCACAACAACAACAAAAAAACAGGAGTAAAATGCAAGAATATGTCAAAGTCATATTACAAGTTATGAAATAATGGGTATGAGGGATACCAGCTTCATCAAAACCTCTGCACAGCTGAGACGGGCATCTTCAGCCTCTCTGAAAGTTGTGTTACAGGGATCTTGGAATGGGCTTCCAAAACTAGTGATCACTTTTGCAAGAGTTACTTTATAAAAATCGGTAATAGGTACATTTGTAGTTAATCCAGACTCCATGCTATCTGAAAAGGGTGGGGAGGAGAGAAAGAAGAGCTTCAGCTGCTTAGCCCAGAAAATATCATCCAGGGAGGCATGTGAATGATACTGTAAGTGAAATGCATCGGGGACAGGGAGGAAGGGAAGAGTATTTCTGCAGAAAAACCCCTTGTACTTATCCTAAAGGGTATAGATTGCATATGAACAAGAACTTATAAACTCTTGCTTTGTATTTATGTGCTGAAGGATTTATGAATGCAAGGACAGGCAGGTTCTAGATCAGCAGCAGCGGTGGGTGGATGAGGAAACTGCTGCTCATCTGGAATTCAGTGCTTTTATCAAGGCAATTGTATGAAAGAATCACTTGTAATTGTAGGAGACTAGATTTGATGACTCTTCTAGTCTCATACAAGTGATGGCAGGTATTTTCCCCATTCAATATTTGCGTTATTGAGATCCAGTTCAAGCCATGCAACAATCTGGAGTACAGCTGTTATATTTGGGGATTTTGTTATTTGTTTCCCAGATGGCCTGCTTGACCTTTTTATTTGTACAGGCTGAACCTCATGAAAGGAGCCAGATGAAATGGAAGAGAATTAGGCAGGTACAGTTGGCGTGGTAGTTAAACAAATAGCTTTTCTGTAATGCTCAGCGCCACTGTGCTGAGGTGTGATGTAGTTATGGATACTGAGCTTTTTTGCACAACAGCGAGTGCTGAGAGCTTACCCAGAGTGTTCCCGTTGCCGGCTGAATTCTCCAAGCAATGATTACTTTCTTTCTTGGTTTTACTCTGTATTAGTCCTTGTAACAAGCCCGAATGGAGTTTTGACATTTTAGATCTCCTCCAAATGAAGCTAAAGATCTCGTTATACTTATACCATGATGGTGTTTCTCAGGCCATTACTTTCTACTTGAGAAGGCAATGGATATTCTCAGATCTTAATTCCTCTATTTGCTAGATAACTACATGCATTTTCTTGCAGGTATTTTTTACATGAAAGATGTAAAAATTAACTGAATATAAAAAAGGTCACGGATGCAGCATCTGACCCATGTTTTACCTGATTCTCAGTTCCATACCATTGTGATTCACCTTCAAAACATTATCCTTTAATCTAATATTACAGTCTTATCCCAAATGGAAAAGACATTGACTTTGATAACTCTGAGTGCACACCAGCTGAGCTGGTTTGGGGATTTTGGATCTTCATCTAGGATGTTAAAATGAACAGTAAATGTTTCTACATTGGTAGCTAGGGCTTTATGGTGGCAGGAAGTAGCTAAACAAAGTTATGTTTGGGAATTCTTTACCCCACCTTCATTTATTTTTGCATTTGTTCATATATTCAAAATACTTCTGCCACTTTTTTAGTTTTGTTTTGTTTGTTTTTAATTAACATTGAGGAGAGGCCTGTGGGACATGGTCCTGCTATCTTTGCTTGCATAGTCTCTGCATAGTCACTGAAATGAGTGAGATAGTCCTTAGCACAGCTGTTAATGAATGTACAACAATGAAGGAGTGTCTGTTCTGCTCTAATTTTATGTTTCACAGTGAAAACCTGAGTAAAGTTAAAAACAAAGGCCATTCCTGTGTCTCTGTGAGAAGTAAAGGTATAATCACATGCCATGTTCTTAGAAGATGCTAGTATTAGAGTTCAAAATAACTTGTTTTCTCATTTTTACTTATGGTTTCTCCTGAACTCTTCTCTTTAAAAGTTAAATTGTATTGTTGCTGTTCAAGTTGAGTAGTTATTAGTAGGCTGTGATAACCTCACACATAAAAACATTTATGTAAATACATACAGTTACTAGGTCTGCCATGAGTGGGCATCCAGCCCCATGTCATATGCTTTCTTCTTTGCAGAAGTTCAAAAGTGATGTCTTTATTTTGTTTCCAACATTGACAGGGTGATACGATTGCTTCCTGTGACTCCTCCGGCATGGTGAAGCTCTGGGACATTCGGAAGTCGGTCCCTATTCTATCCATAGATGCAGGCCCACATCCTGCCAACCAGGTCACCTTTGATCACTCTGGTAGGACTCTGAAACAACTTTTTCTACCTAAGATGTGGTTTATTTTGAAATCTCTCAGGTCTCTCCCAGGTTTTGAAGCCAGATAGCATGTGTGAAACAGCAGAGATGTGTTAATTTTAAAGAAGAGATGGTTGATTGGGCCAATGATTGATACACTTGTTTTCTATGGACTAGACTGGCAAATTAGACTTATGGTCTATTTTTTATAAAATGAAAAATGTGCAACAACAAGAAGTGCTATTAATTATAAAAATATTACATAAAATACAGAACTCATCATGGGGGTAAAAAACTTAGTGAGATTACCTGTGTTCTAGTGGTGTTTATTCTCCATTACTGTGTGTTGTTTTATTTGCTAAATCTGTAGTTCCATTTCATAGCCAATCTAAGTCCTCTTATAATTGCCTCAGATCTTTGTGTTGACAGGGCTGCTTACTATGCACAAAGAATTGAAGTAATGAGGTATTTTTCATCATCAACCATGTATTATGAAGTCAACAATATTGTGAGTGGACATGCGTTTTCATTTGAGAAAGGGCTGTTGTAAAACATATTTTTTGTTTTAAAATCGATATGAATTCTAAATTCCAAAGCACAGGCAAACATTTACATTGCAGCACAGAATTAAGTCCTAGCTTAGGACGTCATTCTTACTCAAAGGTAGTACGATATGACATTATATGATACAATAATATATAATGTGGTATATTTAGGTATATTGAAAAAATGGATAAATTTGTATGATATGTTCATTGAAATAATGCTTTAATAGAATAGGAGAAATAATTAAGGAATCATTACACAAAAATGATAGTATGATACTTTGAGATAATGACCCACATACTGTGGAACACATAATATCAATATATTGAATGACTTGGCAGAAAACTTTGCCATCAAATTCTATCTTATTTGTGTAGTGATTTCACAGATCTCTCTGCTGTGCCATTAAATAAGGTATTTTCATTTCCAAGGGAAAAAAATGCGTTGACCCTGTCCATTTTTGACAGCTTCCCAAATACAAATTTAGCCCCTATTCTCTATTTGTGTCTGTAATTTGGAATAAGAGCTCATTTGTTCTTCAGGAGGATTTGAAGAAATATTGCATTTTTGTTTCTGTAGTATAATGCTGGGTCTGTTGCAAAGGATTTGCATCCCTGAAAAATGCAGTAGCGCTATTTGTAGCCAGATGGGAGCCGGTTTGGTTGTTGCCAGCAATGCTGTGCAAGACCCAGTCTGAGGAGAATATCTCCGGGACCCTGGGTTTGCGGTTAACTCATGCTGACACCATATTGTCATAGATTTTTTTGGCTAATACCAGAGTTGCCAAGCTAGCTAAACTGGAGTTTGCCTGAGTAATCCTAAAATGGCTCTTGATAGACGAGTGAGAGTGGCTGCATGATGTGCATATCTGCAATAGCAGACATGCTATGTTGTTTGTCTAAACAGTAATTCATGGATTTGATCAATCTAAGCTATTCAGTCAGTCATTTGAGTGGAGTTAACTAAAAGTAATAACCACATTGAAATAGATCAAACAGCCAGAATACTCCAAAAATAAATGGTGGTGGAAGAATATCCTGTGTTTAACTAACAGCCTGTCGGGCATTGGTTATCCGTCTCATTTGGGGCCTCTGTCTGTGGAGAAGCTTGGATGGATTTTTCTGAGCTTAACAAAGCGTGGCTTAATTTCCAGCTGTATCACTCAGTCTCCTGTGGTGACAGTATACCCCCTCATATAAAATACTTGTCTGTGTTAATAGTCATAGGCAATGGAAACAAGTTGTTCAGCATCTTACAGGTGGATTTAATTAATAGATTAGAGAGCCATGGCTGAGCAGTTCTTTTCTTATGCTTAGTAATTATTTAAATTATAGCTAATAATGATAGAAGGGGTTTATGAAAAGTTTGACGGTATCAGCAAATGCGATTGAGATTAGAGATAATAAAGCCTCAACTAATGGAAGATCTTAGTTTGGTTTTCCTTTGCATTGTTTTCAAATGTAATCGCAAATGCAATGCAGACAAACAAATCTTAGCTTTTAAGTCGTACTACCTTTTGTCAGTAGGACATGCACCGAACGGGAGTTGCTTAACAAAGAGCTAGTACCGGGAATGAGTTTGTAAGCTACTGGGATTCTCCTGATGGCATTATTTGGGATGGTTCTTACTAACTCAAGGGATCTGAATGCTATTCATGGCATAAATGCTTGACCATAAAGCCATTTTCTGCTTTATCAGAGCCATACTCAGATCTTTACGAGATAATTAAAAAGTTGTTTATAAATCTTTCTGCTTTAGCTATGCTCTTCCTTACCTTTAAGTCAGCTTAGAGGTGGATTTTTCAATATGGCATATTTGCAAATGAGGATAAATTAATTACACAGTTAATTATCATTGTACTTCATGTGGATGTCCTTCTTTCCCCCAGTCTTTCTGAAACTACCTCATGGTCTTGCAATGAGAGGTGGCGATGGAGCTGGCTGAGACTCAGCCCACTGGGGCAAATGATCTTCAATATTATGTTATATTATTAATATTATTAATATTATTGTAGAAATACAAAGGAACAAGTCCTTTGAATTCCATGTGCTATGAATGGTCTCAGAAAGGGCACTAATTGTGGTTACTGTGCAAGATGGACCACAATGTAACTGGTTTTAACTACATTACCTTTTATTTTTTCATATGCAAGTTAACCAGCATGTGCATGTGCTTACATTGTTGTGTAGCATTCCTGAATCCCTTAACCACCCTCTTGTCATCATCCTTTGTGTTTCCAGCTGCTGTTTAAAAAATGTACTTAATAACGATTAATCACAACACACTGTTGCATAGCTAAATTAGAGAAGCTATAGAATATTCTACTTTATATGTTATGATGTATTTATTATTGTCATAACACATTAAAACAAACCAAACAAACCTCACTACTACAGTCCAAAGTCAATAGCAGTTACAGTAAGGCCAGGGGAAACCAAACAATATTTGGAAAAAGATACTGCTATATTTTGAGATCTGGAAATACAATGTAGTGTTATCATTTAACCTGCTTCCGTGCAAGCTGGGCAGCGGTGCTGTCAGTGTTGAAGGGCTGTGAAGGGTATATGATTCTTCTGCCAGAGCACAAATAAATAGCCTTGCAATGCCTCTGAAAATCTCGAAGGGCAATATGTACCTATTTTATTTAGAGGCAGAGTGTATTAAAACAATGTAAAGGTTGTAAACTAGTGCGAAAATTGAGAAATGCCAGGAGATTACCTTGTAATAGAAGTGGTTTATTTTAGGAGATGGGAATTCTGAGAGTGCCCGAGACACACTGTTTTAAGAAGTCTAATAAGTGATACCACTGTCAACCATGGTGGGGTCAGGGTAGCTTCTCATTGTTGCTATCTAAAAGCAAGCTTAATTTGCTTAATTATACATCACATGATATAACACAGGACCCTTATCACGAGACAGCGATTAGTCCGAAGGGTGACAGTTGTTTGCTGTTCAGTCAGGAGCTGGTTTAGCCCTGAAATAGTGGTCTGAAGTGTTTGTTTCTCTTTATTACCCATCCATCACTCAATACAGAATTATTGACAGGATTTTCTGAAATACCATTGCTGAAGCATTTTCAGTATTTGCACTTAACATTATTTGGGCTGTTACTGATAATATTAAAGGCATGGGTGATACATAAAAGCCTCATGAGGGTTGGAGGCACCTTGAACCCAGTAATTTCTGCTGATATTGAGTCTTCAGGTAAAGTTCCAGATTTACAGTTTTCAGATTTCTTATCTGGTAAAAATCTCTGTGCTCAGAACAGAACTGGCAGAAATAGTCCTTGTTAACTGAGGGGAAAAATTCAGAACTATTAATTATTTTTGAATTCGTGTCTGCCTAGTTGAGTATATATTCTGTTTCTTAAAGGAAACATTAATAATATTGATTTATTATATGGCAGTGTCATTTATTAAGAGGTTTGATCTTTCAGTGAAGCGCCCACTCAGTTTTATCTTTGATATCCTCAAATTCAGTTGATATATTGCCTGCAAAGGCAAGCTAGTATTGAGGTGCCAGGTGTCTATCTTTTCTCCTTCTTTCCTTTGCATATTTGCTTAATTGATACCGCTTAAGTGGCACTGAGTAGGTAAAGCTTCATTTTGGCAGGTTGGGGGATTTTTCAAGGATGCAAGGAGCTCTCCTTTGCTGGGAAGCTGTACAGTGGATTTTGCAACTGGCGGCTGGATGTGGTGAGAGCAGAGGACGCACCTGCACCTCTCAGATCGCAGGAGGGGGCTGTGTCAAGAGAATGGGAGCAGGACAAGATCTTGACTCTTTACCTCACTTCAGCTGCAGTTTTTGAAGTTTGCTTTTTCTGTTTGTTTCTCTTGCTTACAGTTAAAGTCATGCTTGATGGGAGAAAAATCCTCTAGTGCAGAATTTACCACAGTAATCTTTTTAGTGGCATCTGATTTCGTCCATATAGTGCAATTATGTGCTGACATTAATGTGTGTTTTTCCCTATGACCCCCATTTCTGACTAAAAAGCTTTTTTCATTACAACACTTTATTGCTCTGTGTTCTTTAATTTCCAAGGCAGATTACTTGATAACATCAATTGATTTCCTTAGGGTGCTTTACCCCTTGTGGTTCAATGCCGAGTCCCTACCTCAATTCTAACTATGTATATGCTGTCACATGGAATACAGTCTCAACTTAGGAAATTTTACTTAATTTAAGTAACAGCCCGTTAACACAAACTTCTGATCACTGGTTCTGTGTATTGAGAAAAGAGAAAACATGAAGAATTAAACAAGCGCTTAAGTACATGCTTTTTCCTCCCCCTTTCCCACTTTCAGCTTAAGCCAAACATCTGTCCTCCTCCCTTCCTAGTCTCTGCTTGCCTTGTTTTTGCTGCGGACTGTGCTCCATCATCCCAATTCCTTTGGTGCAGCAACGGGTGATGCGGGAGGTTGGGGTTGTGTGTGTCATGCTGCTCCTCTGTGCTCCTTCCTCCACTGCTCCAGGCTGTCACTGCTTCACTGTAGGTCACCCACAGGTGTCCCTGCCGCGGCGTGGGTGTTTATCCATGCATGGACTGATGGGGCACTCCTATAAATTAATTGGGGACTTATGTGTAGATTAATTGGTTGTCAATGCAGAAACGGGTTGGGTACCCATGCATGAACTGGTGGGTGATTTATGCATAAGATAATTGGGCGTACATGCATGAACTAATTGGGTGCTTGTGCATGCATTAATTGGGCATTCATGCATGAATGTAATGAACTCTGCAAATTGATGCCCAATATGCAAAAAGACCTTGATATATAGATAAATTGAAATAGATATAGGTATCATTCTTTGGATTTCTCCTGGCACTTGCTTTTTTACACAGAGCTTAGATAACTCCCAGTTCTGGTTATTAATCAGTTTGGACTTGCTGCAGTGCTATAGCTCCACCTAACAGAGCAGCAAGGTGACCAAGCTGTGCTTTTAGAACAACTTTCCATTTTTTTTGGAAGCATTTAGTCTTTACTTAGAAAATTGAGAGTAGTTCGTTCTTGTTTTGCCTCTTTTCCCTTAATTCACCTCCTATCCTTCCTGCGTTCATCATGCTCCTATCTCACCACTCTGCGTCACACTTAGGACTTGGTGTGATGTGTGGAATTAGCCTGCTTTGCTTCTCATTCAGGCTTTTGTTGAGTCTAATTGAAAAGCATAAGCTACACTCTTGAACATCACTTGTTCCTCTCCTTTCTCCCGTTGTGACTTGTTTAATGTCTGTCCCATCAGAACCCTTTTCTTCACTATGGGTTCAGCACTGCAAGATCTGTGTGTTTTCGCTGCACCCTTATATACTTTCTACTATACAAACTAAAGATTCACGTGTTCTTTTTCTTTTAAATATAATTGATCCACATTCTTACAGGTTTTGTTTGATGAGCACAAATGCAGCCACTTGGCACCTCTTAGTTCTCTGTTCTTTATTTGGTGATCAGCATTTTTAGTTTATCTTCACTCTCCTGGCTTCAGCTCATCTCCAAGTGCTGCGTCAGTGCTCTCCTGAGCGCTGCTGTCGTGCTGCCTCCTCTGCCAGGCCAGCGCAGGGGACACTTCTGCAGAAACTGGGCCAAGTAACAATCAGTCACAAAAAACCTCTTCTCCCTTCCTTCCAAAATGGGATAGGGCTAACCACCAAATTCAGGTCTTTTACTTCGCACTGGCAAGTTGCAAGCAGTGGTGGGTCTCCACTTCTCCTTTGTCTTGTCCGACTCTCTCCTCTTCTCATTCCTCCACACTTGAGTATCCCTTTATAAAACTTTTCATGACAAAGGAACCATCAATCAACAATCAGGGAAGGGTTACGGGGTAAATGAAAGACACTTTTAAAGTCTGTGATATGTGTTTGCTCTGTGTCTGAATGTGCATCCCTACTTTAAACTGATCTGTGGGAAGTAAACTTCCAGGTCTGCTCTTTGTTGACCAAGCTGTTTCCATACAAGCAAAAGATTTTAAAAGTTATACCTCAGATAGAGAGATTGGTGGTGGGCTGGTTCGCCTCACCCACGTTAGTAGAGAGGCTTTGTGCTTTGTCCTTCAAGCTGAAATCCCTGCTTTGGCAGAGCTTTGCAATAAGCAAATGTTCTTGCCCCAACTGTGTGCTCTTAGACAATGCACCAATATTGATTTTTTGTCCCTAGGTATCCTGTCCAGCTCACCTGCTGGAACTGGTGAATCCATTAGTGGACTCCGTGGAGACATTTGCATGTGGTCTGAGTTGGTTTACACAACCCAATGACGTATTTTTTAGTCCTGATCATACTGTTTAGTCTTAGAAGTCAGATCGGCAACATATCCGTGTCAGCCCTTGGACTCTGAGGAGTGCTTACAACATCTGTTGACCATCCTTAATTATTCCTACAGTCAGCATGGGAGTAAAAGGATGTGCTGGAGGGCTACATTATTCAGCAGTAATTCCTTGCCTCGTAATTCTCACTTCTCCTCTCAGTGCTGCTGTATTTCATTTGTCTCGTTCTCAACATTTGCTTTCCTGACCATAAAATTCTCTAATTTAGGAGCAGTGGGTAGATTGGAACTTACACAAATACAAGCTGATTGACAGATCATGTTGTATCCTTGTTTCATGGGGGTTTGAAATTATCACTCTCCTTAGTTCTGGCTGTTGAAGTTTTTCAAGAGAGAAAAAGCTGGCAATTAATTTTTCCCCTTTGTTGATCAGGGGAAGAGTTGTACCACACACTGTTCTGTTGTGTCATGACTGTTTTTCAATATGAGCAAACTCCGTGATATTTAAATATGCTAGAGAGAAAAGAGGAAGGATTCTTTAAATATATGGGCTTTCTTTTCAGTACACACATGATTTAAAATGTGTGAAATATTTGTCCTTTGGAAAGGAAAGGGAGGTGGCTTGGAAACACCTTGTTTTACTTTTTTGCCCTGGTTGCAGGATAGTATTTTGTCTCTGTGTGCTTTCTTTACTGAGTTAATGAGGGTGGGGACTGTGTACTACTGCAGGCAATTGCTTTGAGCACTGAGCACTTTGAAGAGGTTAGCCCCATTGATATTCCCTTCATCTTTGTTAGAGAGGAATGCTTCCTTCCCTGGAGTGCAAGAAGATGGACAGCTGTTTAATAGAGCCAGCCTTTTTCAAGTAGATACCGTAGTACTAAATATTCCCATCTCACTTGCCTGCGCATACCCAGCATAAAAACAATTTTCTGCAAGCCAGGGTTGTGCCTCATTAGAGCAACAGATTGACCTGTTTAGGGGTTTTTGGAGGACCCCAGGTTGAATGGGTTATTATCTGACTGGTTAAATGTTATTCTTCAAGGAAAAGCAACAGTTTCAGCTGTTCAGGCAGTCAGCCAAAACATGGTGATGAGCAAATTGTTTGTTCCAAAAGTAAATGAAGGGAATGTCCACATGATTTTTGCCATCCTTGTATTAAACTAACAGAAGCTGAAAACTGGAGGGTTATGCATCCCAAGTGGGGCATAACTGATCGAAATTTTGATTCTCCAGCAGCTCTCCACAAATGGAATTAAAATGGTTTGCAACAGGTTGGTTTTTTTCTACTCCCATTTAAACTAGGCGCAAGTCTTAATAATGTATTCAACATCTCATCTCTAGCATTTACTGCTTTTGTAACTTTACTAGGTCCGTGTGTTTTATTTTATATGTTTTGTTTATATTCTTTCCAGTTTACAGAGTGCTGCAATTAGCAAATTCCCACTTTGAGTGTATTTACAGTGATTGAATGAGAACTTTCTTCCACTTAAACTGCACAGCTCCATCTCAAGGCTGGCTTAGATACAAGAGCTTCATCTGCTGATTAACTTCTTCCTGCAGACAGTCAGAGTGAAGACCTCTGAAGGTCATCACAGCCTTTCTTCCATGAAAGCTCCTCTTAAATATCGACAGCTTTCCAGATCTTGTGTTTTGAGTAAAGCATCTATATTGCATGTAAAGAAATGAATCGATACTGCATTCATCATTCATATTCTGTAATAAAAGGGGTTTTTTAAATAAGGTATTATATTGATCTAGTATTTGCATGTACTTTCTATCTATTAAATAGCTATGGCATTCTCTGCCAAGGACCAGATAGATCAGGGAATCTGTATGGGACAGTGATTTGCATCATTGTCACTGTTGAAATTAAATATATTTTCATAACTAACCAGGAGTCACTAGTTAGCTGGTAGCTTTGTGGACCAACCCAGAATTGCATGGAGAGTGTAGAACATAAGCTTATGAAAAGAAGAAATTGGGTGGTTTTGTTTAAGGGAAGCAAATACTTAGAAAGAGACAGAGTCCATTGGGATTGAGTGCTTTGAAGAAAAAAAAAATGCTTGTGGCAACCTAAGTAACTCAAGGATGTTGTTTCCAACTTAAGGACAATTTAGGTAATTTGGTCTATTTACCCATCATTGTTTTCCCTTTTAAGAAGCAAAGTTCATATTTTGAATGAAAACTACGAAAGTAAATGTCAGATGATTTGAGCAAAAAAAGTCTTTACAACAAACTATAAACAGTATTTAGCTTTCCACTTTTTTTGGGGAGTGAAAACTATGCCAGTCTACCTTGAGTTTGAATAACTCGCTTTCAGTAACTCAAAACCTACATTTTTATCAAACTTGCTATTTTCCCAATATTCATTTTTAAAACTAATGGAACTCTAAAAGAAGATTATTCACTTCTGTATTCCTGGATTGTGGTTGCCAACAAAGTTTTGATTCCTTTACCAGCTCTTCCACTTGGTAAATGAAATGTATTCATGAGCTAGTTCTTTCCAGAGCTTGGAGAGTGGCATCACTTTTCAAGAAAGTGATCATCTTTAAATTAAAAGTATGCTGTTCTTCGCCTTTTCTTATTTTATTGACGGATTGTCACAGGAGCTAAAATGCATAATCATCCATAGCAAATGATCCATGGGGCTATGCAAAATAAATTGATTAACAATAAAATCTCCATACAAATGTCCTAGGAGTGCTTGTTATTTTTTTACGAACCAATCTGGGAGTCTTGCTCACTTTTCATGGGCCAGGTAGAAAAAGGTGAGCGAGACAAAGTTCAGGGCATCTCTGCAGTCATTCCATGGCTGCTTGCAGTCAGAACTGGCTAAAACAATGGTCTAATGTACAAGGAAAGGCATTGTGGTTGCTGAAAAGGAAAAAAGATGAGAAATTTCCTCCTACCACAGTATCTGCCAGCCTCTTTTTTTCAAGCCTGCATGCCAACAAAACAAATCCATTGGCTGGAAATGAATTTGAGGCCTAAGACAAAATCCCCTTTGTCATGAAAGCATGATTTTCATTTATTTGTTTTTAATGCTGTTCCACTACTAATAAAATAATTATTTAGATGCCTTTGAGGCATTTAACTTACCCTTATGGAGAACTGTTCCTCAGAGAAAATCGGGTGCAATTTTAGGATTGGATAACTGACCTAAGGGAGAGTGTGAAGCTTGCATATCCGCTTTTTCCAGATGGATCTTCCTTAGGAAGCCTTCAAACTGCTCATAAATGTTGCCTATCTTTTTGCACAGCATCCCACCAGCAAGCGCATCACCATTTCCTGGGCAGAGAGATAGGTTTTGTGCTGAGACTTTTGGGCAACAAAATAAAGTATTTTAGTTCCCTTTCTTTTTCTGTGGCAAAATAATAGATGTGATCATGAATGGGAAAATAAGGAAGAAAAGAAATTCTATAAGCAGCATCCAAAGCCTGACTTGGGCATTTGAATGGTTTGTTTGTCTTTCCCCTCCCTCCCCGCCCCATCTGGCATGAATTTTCTCTATTTCTTTGTCCATCTTTTAACTTCTGAAAAATGTATTTTATGTAGAGTTGTTATCTCTCTGACTATCACATGGTCTTGGGGAGTAGGGCAAAATCAACTTATCTGTAGTCTTTCTTCTCTAAATTACATTGAGTGAAAAAAAAAAAAGTCTTAATCATTTTTTAGAATAAAACAAAAGAGGGAGTGGTGGTGATGACAGAGAGATCTTTAATGTTGAATTAATGTCAAACATGATTCCCTTTTCGCGTTTTATATTGTAAATGAATATGCATGGATACCTCAGTGATCATGCCTGGAAACACAGAAGAGCATAAATGGATTGTTTCTGGGTCATAGCAAAGATCTGCTTTGTGTTATCCCATCCCTGGCAGTGGGCAGGAGGTGATGCTGAGGGAAAATAGATAAAACCAGAGTTTCCTGTGTAGCCTCATCTGAGTGTTCCTGCTCCAGCAGGGGGATTGGACTAGATGATCTTTCGAGGTCCCTGACATTCTGTGATTCTGTGGGTGAACACTGAGGTTTCTCTCTTACTCTTCTCCAGTGCCCTGTGGCTTAAGACTTCCCAGAGCTGGGGACCTCATGGACTTGTCTGGTGTTCATGGATGTCTCTGCTGTTAAACTTTTCTGATCTTGTTCTTTGGAACTTCTTTATATTCCAGCTTCCAACAGATCCTGTACCAATGATAGAGTCCTTCCCTGCCTTTGCTTTCAATCTCTTAATGATAAATTCTGAGTCTCATACTGCAGAGATTATTGAATAATTGTTCCTCGTTCAACCTCTTCATGCTGACACATCATCCCCTACTCTCTTTGCAGAGCTGAAGAGTCTGTGTCTATTTAATCTCCGAGATGCATAAGCCATTCCTCATCTTTATTCATTTGTTGCCCTTCTGTAAATCTTAGTTCAGGTGCATTCTTTTAGAAACAGAGGAGATGGACAAGGCCTGTATGATCTTTTAATGATGTCCTTAAATCATGGTTTTAAATAGAAGTCTAATGAGGTTTCCTGGTTTTGTTCTCTAGCTTTGCTCCCTCCACCCCCCCAACCCCCCAATAAATCTTGACATTATGTCAAGCTGATGTTTTCAAGGAAGTATCCACAGTGGCTGTGAGATCTGTCTCTCTGGAATGACAAAGGATAGTTTATGATCTGTTGCTGGATTTGAATAATTAAAGATATTTCTGTTTGTTTGAAACATTTTGTGTTTCTCCGAGTTCAGTTTCATCTGCCACTTTATTACTTAATCCAGTAGCATCTTAGGATTCTTCAATGAGTCTATGAAGTGTGCTGTCATCTTGAAAAACATGAATAATTTTATACTATCAGTGAATGTCATCTCAATATTCACCTTTCCACCCTTTAAAAAAAACATTTATTAATGTGCTGACTCCCATGCTTCTCAACACTGTCAAAGAGCTGGAGCAAATTTCTGACCTGTGATTTCCTGCTATAAAAGCTGTAGTAACTCTTCACTATGGTTTTACATTTCTTCGTGCATCAACTAAATCCATTCCTTATTATACAATTGAATTTGTTAGACTTGTAAAGAAATCAGATGTATCAGTTGACCATTTCTCAAGCTTTTCTCAGAAGTTGCTGTAATGTTTGCCTCCTTCCATTCCTCTGCTCCTTGAAGCAAGTTAAGCAATAGGTCTCATACTTTCAGTACCCATTTCAGTTAATTTCATATTTAAGGTTTTTTAAAACTCCTATTTGAATACTCTCTGATTCTGGCAAATGTTTAATTACTTTATTCTAAGATTTTGGACTTCTGTTCCCTGTTAAGAAAAAACAAAAACCCACCAGCCTGACCGGGGTATGTCTCAGGAGTTACAAAAGCAGTCAGCTTACTGAATAGTTCTGCTTGCTGGTGTGATTGAAGCTTGTTGGTTATGGTCAAATAATGCATATGTGGCTTTGAAATCCGTCACAGAGGAGAGGGATTTAGGCTATTGGTACTTGGGGCACCTACTTTTCTTTGCATGACCTCATCTTTAAAGGAATGGATGACTATTCCCAGTAAAGGAATGTGTCAGCAATTCCTTCAACCGAATAAATCTATCTATATAATATAAGGTGTTTTGTTTTCTCAGCTGGATGTACGTCTGAAGTTGGATTGTAGCATTAAAGTTGGATGTTAAGATCAGGGGTTAAATTGTTAACACTGTCCTTGGAGTGCAAGATTCATTGAATTTGAGAATTTCATTGTGCATTCCATAAACCCAGAACGTAAAACATAGTCTGTCAAATTCATTGCCTTTCCTGGCTTCCCTGCCAGAACTGTAGCCGTAGCTGAGAACAGCGTTTTATTCAGTATCATCCCTCCCTGTATTCCAGACTGCAGTCACAGCTGTCTGCTTAAAACTCTAATTTACAATTATGTGTATTTGGCTACACAGGTCTTTCCTTACGTCAGTGGAATTTGCCCACTCCATTTTGTGTGCAGTACTTGTTGTTTTTCTTTTTTAATTTTTGTTGTGTACTCTTATTCCTTCAGCTTCATACCCTAGCCAGTTGGCCTGAATGACATTGGGAATGTCTCTGATAGTATAATGGCCATTTATAGCGGTGACTGTAATTAATTATTAATATTTTAGCTGTACTTAAAAGCTAAGTTTAGGCACTGGCAAAATAAAGAGTTGCCTAGAGTCATTGGCTGATGGACCAGCAAAATAATGGGCTTCCTTTAAGCAGATGAACCCCCTGAGTCACAGTAGGGAGGGCAGAGCTGTGCCAGCACTGGCCTGGCTCAGCGTGGTGGCCAAGCGGGCTCCTCCACCTTCTTCCCTGAGCAGCTCCAAATGCCAGGACTGAATGAACTCCTGGCCTCACACACAGCCTTCCCACTGCGGCTTCCACATCTGATGTGGAGCATTTGGATCTGGGACTGCTGAGCCATAGGATACAGGTATCGTGACGGATGTAATGTTCTTGTAATTTTTAATTATGAATCAACACATTTATTCTAGATTTTTCTTAACATGTTTGCGTATATTAGCAGGCAACTCTGATGCTTTCCTTTCTTTGGTTGTACTAGACCAACAAAAGTAAAAACATCTTTATATGCTCAGTGATTTAAAAGCAGCAGACACACCTCAGCCCATCTATTATACCACCACATACTTAATCAGTTTTGGTATTTCTAAGCAAAACAAATACTTCCAAAGGAGCTATTGTGAACAGATGGACTAACATTCATAAAACAGACAGTTTCCTTTGTAAGTGGTTTGTTTGAATAAAATGTATTGCTTCCACTGAGATTTAAACTACAATTTGCTTAAATTATTTTTGTATTTGGCCATTATATTGCAAGCATATGAAATGGGCAAAATGTTAAGAATAATTAAACAGAGTAGTCCTGAATACCCTGGTGAGTCTGAAAAATCATATATAAAAGAAAGCAGCTATCTATGGAGCTGCCAGTTCTACTTATATAAACCCATCTGTTTACATCTACGCCTGTTCCCTAAAGAAGAATACGTCTTATGTGAAGAATTCCCACCAGATCTCTCAGACATTTTATCATTCAAGAATATTCTTCCAGTTTGTTCTTTCTCTTTCCTTTATAAGAAACTATAGACTTAGTGTTTTCTCTGCTGTCTCTTGGAACGTTTGCAATACAAATACTGGACTTAGCATACAAAATTAAATTAGTTTATTATCTTCTGATTCCATAATGAACAAAAATGGTTGCAAACCATTTACAGATACCTGTGTCTTACAGTGGCTTATAGGCTTGCTTTCTATTTACCTCTCCCCTCCCACTTCTTTATTCTCACCTTGAATCCCTCAGAGATTCTCTTGTTAGACCTAAGATGTAGGTTATTTTATATCTAATTGATCATGTGGAAAAGCTATTTGCTGTTTACATGATATCTGGTCAGTGACAGATTATAAAAGTTCTTTTTTTTAAAAAAGCAAAAAAGGTATTCACCAGCTCCAAACTTTGCATTTCCCTGTATCCCCCAGTCGTAGGAGTTCTGCAAATGTAGACCTCATGTTTTACTGCTGAGAAACAGCAGATGTACATTCCCTGGCTCATGTTTCATCGTTAGAACTACTTCAACAACAAAATTACCTGAATAACATCAGTTATAAGCATGTGGACTTTTTTTGATGTTTTTATTAAATCCTAGTGTCAAAGTAGATTTATCCATTCTCAAAGATAAGATGAGGGGAGCGCAGCTTTTGAAGATCATTCGATTTCTTTCATTTGGTGGCCTAATCTTCTTACTACTCTATTGAACTTCTGTAAATTGTTAGGGTCCTTAGGAAAAAAAAAAATCAGAGAGTTCTAACTTTTGATTTAATTATCGAAGTGTAAATTCTTTACATAAACTTCAGTGATACAGCAAATACAAAATAAAATGAGGTCAAGTCAAAAAAGGAGCAAATTCAATTAGCCCCTTCAAAGAAATCTTGCCTTGATTTCAAGTTTTGAATTGCAGATTTAGAATGAGTGTGGGGCTTTCTCTTGCCAGCTTTTGCAGAACTGAAACAAGTTAATTTGTCTCACTTCTAACAGTAAGTTCCCAACCTCTTCAGTGGTTCAGTTCTTGGCAGGTTGTTAACTCAGAAATACTGCTGTCTTCCCAGGTAGGTAATTCCCTTCTGACCACCAAAATATTCCTTATATTTTGGGCTTCTCAGCCGCTGAAGGCAGGAGGTGCAGCGCTGTGCTCTGCCATGTTTTATTCAGAGGGGTGTATTTTGGAAAGACCCGGCTGTTCCTTGCTGCCAGCTGCAGCGCTTCGAATCGCGCCCCGTCGCTTCAGCAGGAGTCCCGCAGCCTGTCCGCACCGAGGCGTTGGGCTGACTTAGGTCAGAGCAATGTGTCGCCCTGATTAATTAATGCTTTTGCACAACTGAAGTTGTCTAGAACCAGATGCAGTCCCTAGCAAAATTCCTTTTGCTCTGGTGGGAAGTGAATGAAGCACATAAAGGAAGGTCATAGTAGTAAGTTGTAGCTCTAAAGTATCAGTTATTGCCTTTCAGTTTTATTAGCGTTGTCTGAACATTGACTTATGCTTGAAATGTCTTTCTTCTGTCCCATGCTTTCTGCTTGCTGAGAGGCTGCTGCTACCCATTTGTGGGTCTGGGTTATGACATACATCTCTTGCAGAAAGGAGGCCCTGGTGTCCTTTCCCAGTATATACACATTTGTGCTCCCCAGCCTTTCCTAGCAGAGATTTTCCGTGAACTTCCATTCTTCATTGCCGTGTTGATACTAGGGTTTATTCATCACTCATGGGGAATAATTTTTTACCTCATATTTGTTCTCTCTGTTGTAAATGGTGGCTGTGTTTTAGGTCAGTACATTATTCCGCGGTAACCTGTTTGTGGCCTTGGGTGCCTTGGAGACAGAAGGGTACGTTCAAGCATGTGTTCATGGTGCCATCTCTGTGAAAGTGCTTGGTGTAGGCTGTAGTGTGCAAAGGCCCCATCATCCAGCGTTTTTGCAGGGTTTGATATTTGTGTGGAAGACCAAGTGGATGGGTGGACCAATTGATTCTCGAATTTAAAACCTTCTTTGGATTGGGGGTGTTAATACTTTTTTTTTTTTTCTTTTTTTTCCCCCCATGAAAGGCAAAAAAGAAAGATTAGGCAGAAGTAGATCAGATATTTAAGACCAGTGAGGTTATAGACATTTATGTTTGTACCTAGAGGCTGTACCTAGGGACTCTTCCCTGCAGTGGAGACAACAAGCCTTAGACAATGCAGGTTCATGCTTGATTTCTTCGTGCTAACAGCAGCATGCTGAAGGGTTTTTCCTGGTGCTTGAAGTGACTGTCCTTGATTCCCCTGACCCCGCCGGTGCACTTTTCCATGGAGATCTTGTTGCTCATACATAAAGTGGGCTATATGTTGCTGGTTCATAGGTAAGTGGTACCTGAGAGCATTTAGATGACATCTGAATCATACAAAGAAATGAGTTTAGAAAAGTGAACCATGCACAGGCTACCCTGGGTTTTTTTCCTCAGTAACCTACGAGAAATTATTTTCCATCGAACTGTATTGGGGTAATCATAGTGTTAGTAGGTGCTGTTTGAGCTGGTTTTTGACTATTTTTTTATTGTGTTAACTTTTTCTTCAGTAGATATTTCTCATAAATAGCATCCACCTCTTTGTTACTTTGTTTATTGTAATGTATTTTTTTAGATTGATTTTAAAGAGATATCTCTATATCTTTTTAGGAATCTGGATATAGTATTCTTCAAGTGTCTAGCTATAACAAAATACTTTTCCCAACCCATCCAGTGATTCCAGCAGTCCAAAGCAGGGATTAAAGGAGAGGTTTATATTTAAGAATAGATCACAGCTAAAGAAATCTAGAGTATTATGGGATTCTCTATCAAGGCCTTTGAAGATATTGTCTAAAACACTTTTTAACTTCTTGCCTCTGTTGGCTATGGGGGAGTTATCATCTACTATTTCCAAAGGGTTAGCAGATAAAGTCTTAAAGGCTTGGAGCAATCCCAGTTGTACGGTGAGTCAATTTATGGGAAAAATATCTCTTGAATCAGTAGTTAAAACTTTATTACAGATGGCTCAGATATTGGGTTTGATTTATTCTTTATATCTTCTGTAGTGACATGAGTGAATTGTCTACAGCAGGGGTGTCACACTCATTTTCACCAGGGGCTGCATAAATGTAACTACTCCTGCGTTTATACAGTCCTAAAATTACATTTGTCCCTTTGAAGGCAACCACGAGGCTGTTGTGACACCCCTGGTCTACAGAAAGGCCACATAAAACTTATTACAGAATAAAGGGCAAATAGCAAAGGTAGTTGCTTCTTCATGGGCCCAAATCGCTGCTTCCATTTTCAGTAGAATGGAGAGTGAAGAAATAAAATGAGATACTTTTTAGGTTGTTGCAACAAGTTAACAGCACGTTTGTTTGTACTTAGGATGTGTTTCAAAGTATTTTATGTAAGTGTCTTTTGTACAAACTGAAGCAAGTTATTTCATCTGGTGATAGTGTTTGATCTGATTTTACACCTAAAATTATCAGGCATTAGTTTAAGTCATGAGAGGTAAAGAGAAAGATGATCTTCTGATTTTAATTTGGTTATATCTTATCCAGTTTGCCTAGAACTGAAAATTCCTTGCATTTTTGGAAACTGAAAGACATTCTTTTACCGTGAGACACCTGAATATTTCCTCTAGATATATCTCAGGGGAAAAAAAAAAAAGTATTTCCAAAAATTTCTTAAAATCATATAAAATTTCCTACAGCCATCAACACTCTTTCACACTTCTGTGAGGAGAACACATGGCAGTCTGCAGAATTCTTCTGAGAAAACATACTCTAAATTAAAATTAAGAATGTGCTGGGATTATAAGTGGTCTGCATTGGTTTATTTCTGACTTTATTTTCATGGTCCATGTAATACAAGCCTTATTTTAGGATTATATTTTTGAAGAACAGTCTTGATTTCAAAGTTTTAGGTAACAGTGGAAAATTTATGAAAAAATCATAACGGAGATAATTCTCATCAGCCATACTTTACATATTTGAAATAAGATGAAATTTCTAAAATATCTTTGAATTAGAACTGGTTAAAATATTTCTTGTGCGCACACATTGCATAAATGAGAAGTACTGCAGAAATAACTCGTTGGAGTATTTTCCAGTTTCTCTTGACATTTGATAGAGTTCTCTTGACTTTTGGATTGCTAAGCTGGGGATCCTTGGATCAAATCCATTCTCTATCTTGACCTTTTAAAACTATTTCTGCTTTAAAGTTTGTAATATCAGATGTGGCAAAGGAAAGTAAAAAACAAAACAAAACAAAAAAACCACCATAAACCACTGGGCAAAAATCTACCCAGTACGTAAAGCTGCTTCTCAAACCCAGCTACTTGTGATTGACTCAGGACCTGATGCATTATGGTGTGTGATACATTTTTTTAATTTGTTGTATTTTTAGAAAGAAAGTGATTGAACGGCATAATGTGACATTAATGCCCATATCAGTGAATAAAATAAATATGATGCCAGAATTCATGGTATTTTAAGAATAAAAATCATTGACATTGTATGCGTAAAATAGACACGAATAATGGAAGAACCTATTAGGCTCTGACTTCAAAAATATCCAGCAATTATGCAACTTAAATTAGCAATTTTAACTTACCCATATATTTACATATTAATGGTCCTAAGTGGTAATTGTAATTGTCTCTCATCATTGCTTCCTTTGACCCTCATTTTTCAAATAATATGAAATTCCATTAAGTAACATTAATAGTAGAAAATTAATTTAAGGCAATATATCATCAATTAGCAAACCCTTAACACATCTCACTATTTTCACCTGATGCTTACTTGAAGAATGAAAAAAGATAATTATTTTATGTATGTCTGAATTAGAGAATATCATCCTATGCGTGTATGATGGAAATGAGAAATAAAGTGCATTAGATTTCCTGGCTTGGATCCAGTAAAGCATCAGAATTCCTGTTGACTTCTCTAGACTGTTCACATGTGGCTGACCAAGGGCAAAGAGCTCTGCAACATCCAGAGTCAAGGCCAGCGCCAGCATCTTTTGACTGGGGAAGACTTCGCTTTTGACAAGGCTTATCCTTAGATCTGGGCTCATTTTCTCTTTTTTTTTTTTTTTTTTTTTAATGCAACTAAATGTTCTCTCACAAGTAAACAGGACCTTCCTTCAGGTAATTAATGCATCTAGTTTATCTTTACACCAAACCTTATGGAATGATTCTCCTGATTAATTCTCCTTTGTGTGCAATGACAAACCCACGGCTGTTCTGCGTTATAGATCACGATTAGAAAGCAGCGTTTGCATCTGGCCAATAGGTCTTTAGTCATCAAATCGACAAATGGAGCTAATGTAGAATAATAATGTGCGAAGTTGCTTCCGAGTACTGAAGACTAAAATACATTTTACACAGTGTGCTGCTCTCGTAAGGAAAAAAAAAAATTACAAAAGCCATTAAAAACTAAATGCCTCTTATTCGTCATGTCAGTGAGGCTATCATCATCTGCTACAGGACATTTATGATTTTTTTGGACTGCAAATGTTACTGTTGTCCATAAAAGCAAGAATGATTTTTGTTACTTCCTTAAATGCCAGCCGTGTAAATAATGTCTCTCCTTTTTTTTAACTCTTTTTCAAAGGCCATGTTTTGAAGCATTTTAGTGTTCTTTGAAAAGAAATTACATTGTGAGAATTTGTTAATGTTAGTAACATTATCAAATTGCCAGCTATGGAACATACCAGAAAGATAGTTTGAAGAAAACAGGTACTTTTTTTCCCCCTTTTTATATGAATTTCCCCTGGTTATCTGTGCAAGTGTTAGACTGGGAGGATTTGGGCTCTGTGAGATGTGTCATTGCTAGAATAGTAGCGTAAGCTGGAAATAACTCTGACAGAAGCTTAATGTTTGCAGGTTTTAGAGATGAGTTATGGGTCAGTTTGAGATCTGCTGTCAGTAACAGACTAACTTGGTAAACTTGCAAGGTGTTATTAATAAATTTCTGTGTGACGATTAACTTCTCCATAGTCTGATTGCTAAGCCGAGGCCGCGATGCTCTTGGGCACTGCAGGTGTGTAAAAGCCCATCCTCTGCTCCATAAACATTGTCCTTATGAGCTGTTAAGGTTCTCAGTTCTATTTGTAGGAGGATTTTGTTTTTCCTCTGATGAATGCTAGTTAATTCAGATTTCGTTGTCGTTTGAAAAATCTCAGAATCCTGTTTGTTGCTAAGATTTAAACTGGCCGTAATCAACAGATTGATTGGCGAAAGGAATATCGGGTAGCAAGATTAGTACAACATAATGAGCCAACGTGCTGCTGCTACCACCATGAATGATGACAATGTGCAGAGAATCTATTAAAGGGAGCGAAGACTTGTATTATTTTGGAGCATGTTATATCAAGTAACATCTCCCAAATTACACCCACCGGATAGAAAGTTGATGAAAACTGGAGGCAGACAACGGAAGTTTGCTGTTGGCTTTTATCTTTACATGCAGATCTAGCAGCCAAAATGAATTACAGTTACACAGTGAAATAGCTCTGGGACACACAACTAGCAGAAGAAGGGTGTGACTGTCAGTGCAAGGCTTTGCAACATTATTCCTACAGACTTAGAGGCAATTAACCTGACTTCACTCAGCTGAGTTTTCAGGAAGGAAATAAACAGCATGACTTCAGAATGAGAGATTCTGATTTTTTTTTTTTATATTGCATATTCACCATAGAGAGTACATGCACATTAAAGATAGCTGTAAAACTGTAAATTAGGCAAATAAGCCTTCTACATGGGAAAAAATGGAAAGTAAATTTAACCTACCAAGTCCAATTTGAATTTATTTTCATATTTTAAAGTGGTTTAGTGGTCATGATGAATAGTTACGTTTTTGTTGTGTAGCTAGCTCAGTTCTTGTAACTATCATGGACTTGTTTCAGAGAACAAAACTTTTCTTCATTCAGGTGTGAAATGTTCTGTAAGCAGGACAAAGCTGAGGACTGTGAGCCAGCCCCACAAGGGTAAAGCTGAGAGAGGCTTCTCTGTTATGAAGGCTCCAGCTGACGGCTTTTCCCCAAGGTTTTGACTCCAGCATGCAGGCTGACACAGCTGCAGGTTAAGGGTTAGTAAAATGGACTTTTAGGAAGCAATTCACCATAGCACTATTGTTCCACATGGAGGTTTTGTGTATCTGCATGCAGTGGTGACTAGGGCAGCACAGTTCACCTTAAGACAAGAGTGTGACGTGCTTTTGCAGGAGAGAGGTGACAAGTGGGACGTGTGTTTGTGCAAAATTGCCACTAGTTGAAACGTCGCCAGGCAGAAGCCTTCAAATGAGGTGGGCTGGGACCTGCTGGCCCCTGACTGATATGGTGCAGGTTATGTGCATTCTGGTCATGAACTGGTTAATGCAGTCGCCCCCGATGCAGAGGAACCACAGGGCAGAATGTCCTTTATCAGTACGCTTGGGCAGAGCTTTTACAAGTCTTGTCCTGGCCCTTATTCATGTGGCTATGGAGACTGCAACATTTAGCTCCCAAGACTGGTGCTTCACTTAAAAAAACAAAATTTAAAAATGGCATTTTGTTGTAGGCATTAAGGAGCTATATGCATGTAGTGTTTATCTCCCCTTTCCTCTGCAGAACTTACTCAATTCCTGTCCTTGGCAGGTGTTTCTGGTCACAGGCCCTTACATGGATTCTAATGAACGCTGCCTTTTGGGGATGCTGTTTCTTTAGCAAAGGGAGCAGAAGGTGCCTCTGTATCAGACAGGTGAGAAAGAGAAGCAGGGCAGCTGAAGAGGTGGAACTGCTGCTCTTTCTCCTGCACGGGGTGAGCAAAAGCAGGGTCTGGGCAAAAGAAGAGGGAGGAAGATGAACATTCAGGAGGGAAAACAGGGACAGCCTCGTAATGGGCAGAATTGGTAAAAAGAATAACGCAGACATTGGTGTAGGGGGACATGAGGGCATTTATTGGCTTCTGGAAAAGCAAAGCAATACTGGGTCTGAAACGGATTGTTTTAGGAAAGGGGACATATTGATTGTGGGGGAGTAGATAGTTGATGCTAGAAGAAGAGAATTTGCGTGTACAGCCATAGCATTGCAAAAATAAAAGATGTTCGCTGGCAACAGCAGACAGACATTTTGAATATGCAAATGTGAGTTTGCATATACATGTGCAAGTGTTATGTATGCAATAAATCTCTGGGTAAATTTTGCAGGTTCATTTTGCGTCTCTGTTAATACAAAACTATGGTGAGCAGAGCTTGACCGGGGAGACAGCAGTGAGGGGGATCTGTATGGGACTGAAAAGAAGGAACATACTGTAATTATGTTAAAACCAAGCATTACAAGCAGGAAATGCAAAGTTATGATTACTATTAAAAGAGACCCAGGCATGTTAATTTATGGAAATTAGCAGTTTAAGACATCTAAAAAACTATGTGCTGACATAAAATTCTGCTATAAAATTATGATTAAGGCATTTTCCTGTTTGTGGCCCCAAATTAGTTTAATTTTTAAAGATGCTTTTTCTCTGCGTGGTGCCACTTCAGTGAAGGAAGCGAGATGTTCCGTCTGCGTTTATAACTTCTCAGGAGTGGTGTAAAGCAGAAGAATTATGTTGGCGCATTTAGTCTCTGCATTTTTCTTAATGGATTATTTTGCTCATTATTTGATGGCTGACCATTTTTTGCTGCTGTTTCTTTTTTTTAACCTTTTGTATTTCATTATTTTATCCATGTTTAAGTGTAAAATACTCAATGCAATATGTTTAGGTATGTGACTAAAGAGTTCCATAACTAAGGACAGAACTGTTAGAACTGAACCACGTGACTATTTTCTCCCTTTATTTGCTTAAAAAAAGACCCCCAAAAAACCCTAGCTTTTCAACTGAAATACTTTGTTTTCTGTTGGGGAAACCCTTAATCCCCTACATAGATTTTAGCATTTTTACCTTGAAGTGAAAAGCAATTTTCCAATCAGCCGTATGTTGAAGTTATTAGTGTTCAAGGCCACAAGGTATATGTTAACTGCTCTTCAACTTCCGCTGACAGTTCTTCCAGGAAATACAACAAAATTGGTCCTTCTTTTTCTTTTTTAACCATTAAAAAGAGAAACATAGACACATTTTTGCTCTAACTTCTCTCTTTGTGACATAGTTGTCATAATTTCAACTGGTAAAATGACTTATTCTGCATTAGCGGTAATAAAAACATGGTACTTAAACACTTCTCTACAATATCTGGAGCTGAAAACTGAAATCTTGCTTGTAGGAAGACTTAAAAATAGAACATCGTTTATCATGCTATAAATAGGGAAATATTCGTGTTGGAATAAGTAATAGAAAATGAATAAGTATGAAAAAATTATATGTATCTTTTTAATATTAATTTATGTTTCAAATGGGTGCTTAAACTCTGGGTGTGGCTATATAACCATACCTAACAGGAGCATAATTCTATTTTCACCATCAGCCGAACTTCACTCCTAAGCTATTCAAGAGCTTACATACATACTGCGATATGTGCTGTAAACAAAGTTAGAAGGCTTGCTTTTGTTTCCCAGTTTTGAAGGGTTGGCTTCCAGCTCTTGGATCGCAGCTGTAGCTCCACAAACGGTTCTGGCACAAGTTCACAGCGCTGCTTGCAGGGATGGACGCTGCTTCTCTCTCCCCTTCTCTTCTCCTGGCACTAGTGGTGTGTAGCTGCTCTGCGAGCCAAAGCAGGGAACCACTTCAGATAAAATCCACTCCGAAAAATGGAAGTTATTTTTTTCAGCTGTATTTCTTTCCCACTTCAGTTCATGGTACAGTCATAAAGATGTTTGTGCTGGCAAAAAGGAGAGGAGCAGAACCACCATTTGTGTCAGTAACATGCTTGCTGCTGGGATAAATAAACTTGAAATTACACTGTCAGAGGCAAGGGGAAATCTTAATCCTGTGCAGCATGTGGTCTGACAAGAAAGTGAAACCAGTTTAACGGCTAATTGTAACTATAAGAGGCGATTCTGCCCTCCTCTTTCCTTGTCTCTCCTTGTCCCCTGCCACGTTCTCCTTCCGCTTCCTTGAGCTGTTTCTGGCCTTACCTGACATTTGAATGAGCCAGTTCAGGGAGTTAAACCTACAGAAAACTAACCCTGCGAACAAAAATGTATGGGGGGGAGGGGGGTGTGGTGTGGTGTTTGTATTCCTTTGGTTTTGGCTCTTTAGCATGGATGTGGTGTAAGAAAAGGAGCAGGAACAGCGGGGTGTGAGGTGGACTGGCCACTGCCTTGTTAGACGGGGTTAAAGGCTGTGTTAGCCGTATCGCTTGGCAGCAGTCATAGCCAGGGGAATGATTTGAGTTGGACATATAAAATGGAAAACAAGGATGATGTTAAATTCAAAAATCAACAGCAGGATAAGGCAGGGTTTTCCCAAGGATGTTGAAGGTTAAGCCTCCCATTGAAATTCAGAAGAGTTCCAGCATCTACTTCCCATAGGCTCTTTTGAAAAGTTGAGATTAAATTCTTTAACTCTTTTATTATAATTACTAAAAGCTTAATAAAACGTTATGTATTTTGGATGAAACTCTGGCCTCGCTAAAAACAAAATTGAGTGTTAACTTCTCCGGGGCCAGCATTTACCATCCTAACTTTAATGAATCCATTGGGTATATTACATGCTATGAGGCTAGTATGTACTTCAGAAGAAAACTCCACAACTTTCATTAGAGCAAACCGAGTATATTTAGCACTCTCATGAAATAAGAACAACACTTTTGAAATAACAAGTGCGGGATGTCAATTGATTTAATGGACGATAAGAGGTAACGCTTGCAATTGTGAGACTTTAGAAATCCAATTATTTCTATTAATATGCTTGCATTAAAGAGCCATATTTCAGTGCTGTCCCATGCCTCGCTTGTCTTGCTGCCTGTTATCAACCTAAAGCCTTTAAAATCTCCTGTTTGCATTTTAATTGGCTTTGGGAATAAGCAGGAAGAGAATAATGGAAATAAGTGGCAAAATTAAAGTAATGCTTTTGAGAATCTGGAAGCACATAACAGGCATGTAACAGACTCTTTCTCACTGACATAAGCCCCTGCTTCTGATACACTTGTGTCTGAGACATCTGAATCCTTGTCTCATCATTTAAAAGACGGAGAAGGAGGCTTTTTAATTCTGAACATGCTCTGTGCGTGTTTCAGTGTTCATATCACAGTTGGAGTCTGGAATTATATCCACTAAGCCCTGCCTGTATTTCAAGCCAACGTGCTAAAGTGGAGAATTGAATTCATATAAATGTTGAGAAATGGAGGCAGCAGCAGAGGCAAGTCTGCAGGCAGAGGTGGGTGCGATCAGTGCTGAGCAGATTTCCCTGGCTCGGGGACACGGCTCCTGCACCGCTGAGGATTAAACCCCCCGGGGTTGTGCGGGTCGAGCCTCTGCAATTGTCATTGTGCTCCCTTGTGACAAAACGCAGTGGTTTTCAACCTTTCAGCCTCAGCTCTTAGGGGATTTACCTGGCAATATATGGATCAGTTTTTCTACAGTCACGTGGGGTGCAGAAATGTTTCTTCTTTCTTTCATTTTTTTTTATTTCACCTACTCCCTACCTTGATTGCACTTAAAAGACATAGTGGTGAACCCTGTAATCTTGCAAATGTTGAATCCTGTCACAGACTTGGTTTGAATCTCCTGAAATGCAGAATTTCCAAACATAGCGAGATTGAGATAGCTTCAATTTATGTGCGTGCCCACTGCATTGCCTGACATTAGCCTCATGATAGTAGAACTTCATACAAGGCCAACAGAAGAGTCCCAGTCTAGAAACTATTTCTGCAACCTGGCAATACAAAAAGTCACCGGGGCGAATGGCAACCCCGGGAGCTGTGTTTAGCTGTAGGAGGCTTGGCTATGTTGTTACTGCAAATGGAACTCTGTGCGTTCCCTTCCCTGTGGATATCGAGCCCCGCGCAAATCGACATAACAAATTAAAACCGAACTGCTAAACTGAAGTTAATGCTGACTGAGCTGCAGCCGCTTTTCGTAAGTCCCAGTTACTACAGATGCTTGAGATGGGTTAGTCATTTGGCACTGAACCGCAAAAGCCTTCCAGCAATTTAAATGTGGATATGAATGGTTATTGTTTTATTCAAAAGTTACCGCTCATGTGGCCTACAGTATGACTAGACTAAATTATTAATTTCTGGAGATTCTAATGGAAAGAGGGGAAGGGAATATTATTCAAAGAACTCATTTGGAAACCAAAATGCCATTAGGGCGTGTAGGTTTCCAATTTGGACTGAGCAAAGAATAATACATCAGCTCTTTTCTTCCTTCCCTGTCAGATTCTGTTTTTAAAGCATAAGTGGGCTGCTCTCCGGTTCCAGGTGGAGGGAATAGATTTATTTTATGCTGAAAATAATGAGCTTGTATGTGTTTGTGTGTTTGGTTGAATGGGAGGCTTTTGCATCAAATGGCTGTTTATTTTCACAGACCTCTTTGCTGAAAGGGAGAGTTGTAGACGGTCTGACAAATGGTCATCAAATACAATACCCTTTTCTTAGGTTGTCAAAGTTTGGGGAGTAGAAGCGACTGCAGCAAAATGCCCGATTATGTTTAGAAATAAGGAAAGCCTAGTTTTATTCAGGCGAGGGAGGTCAAGTTCGATCGTTGCAGGCTCAGTGAATGGGGTGCATGGGGAGCTACCAGCTTCTCCACCTCCCGCAGCGGTTCCTGTGCAGTCAGTGCTGGAGCCGAGTCCCTCTTTGACAAACAGGGAGAGGGCAAGTCAGCCCAACAACGGCTGACCAGGGAGAGCAAGGAAAACTTTTCTGTTACATACTAATGCAAGTGTGAAAGAAAACACAGGCGCCGTCAGGGGCTCCTGGTTGATTTGCATCATTTGGATATGTAGCTTTTTGCTTTGCTTTGAAAGAAACCCCAATAAACCCACTCCACTTTTTAAGTAGAATTCAGGGTGACTTTAGAGCATTGCAGTTTGAGTTCCAAAGGAAGGATTTGCTTCATTTTATTTATTCTTATACTGCCACATTAATATCAGAGAGCAATAATGTTTGAAATAATCTAAACATTTTTCTGTTTAGCACTTGAATCTATCAGGAAGAAAGAATCCATCTTAAATGAGCATAAAAATCGTTAATGTGTTTTCCTAAAGGAGTCAAAATATGAATTTTATATAAAGTGCTTTAAAAGTTTAAATACACATCCAAAGATATGTTTCAGAATATCACATGGCTTAATAAGCATTGTTAAATGTTCTTTCTAAAATGTGCAGGGTCTTATGGTAATTGAAATTCAGGAAGAATATCTGAACTGTTGTGTTTTATTTAGCTGATGTATATCTATATGGCTATAAATTGGGTTTAATTTGCTTTTAAACTCTAAGTGCATCTTACTGGATGAAATTATGTCCTTTCTTGCTAAAAACCTCAAGCTGTTATCTTTTTCTTTTGGTTCACTCTATAATTGGCTTAGTTTTCCTCCTCTGAAATATGAATGGATAAAAATAGGTAGCAAAATGGAGAAATGCTAGTAAAAAAAGCACGAAAAAGAACACCAACAGGGAAAAAAAAAAAAAGGCTGACACCGTTATTGGTAGCTGAATAGTAATTGCAAAGGGAAACCTTTCAGATGGTTTCTTTTATCTTAGCCTTGATGTTTAATGTATGTCTGCACCCAGAAAAGTTTAAGTATTCTCTAAGCTGGTTCTAGCATCAGAGTGGATTCGGGCTCTGAACTCTAAGAATTCTTTACAGCTCAAAGTTATACCTGTGCTCTATTAACAGTACATAGCAGAACGTTATTCTGAGCAGGTTACCTCCTGCAGTTCCATTTTCAGGAAGGTAAGATGGGAGTTACCTGGCTAAAAGCAAAGAATTAAAAGGTCCACTATATATAAAAAGGAGGCAGGCAGAAAAATTCCTTAAAAAAACAGCTTACCTTGTGTGTCATGGTAGACCCTGGATCTGACATTGAACACCCTTGTGTTCTTCACTGAGCTGTGCTAAGTGATACACCATTTGCTTGGCCTACTTGTTCCTCCCAAGCACCTGAAAGCAAAATAAAAAGATTACTACCTTTTGAGAAAATACAGCCCGTTCCCTCCAGGAGTTCAGATCCACCAGCAATCATTGTAACTCACTATTAGATTGATTCAGCACCATGCTGGGCTTTTCTCTTACTTTCCACCAATTATGGAGGCTGACAGAAAGAAGGAGAAGAAGTATGCTGCAGTAAATGGGAAAGTAAGTGAGGAAAATATTGGCATTTCCTAAGATTTAGGACACAGTCACAGTAAATCCAAAGACTTAATAGGAACCTGACTTTAATATAAGAAAAACACCAGAATCAGTCTCTGAAGGCAAATAATTTCTGTGACTTCTCATTTCTGACAGAAATGCTGGCTCCTCATGTAATTCGTCTAGAGATATTGGCGAATCCTAATCTGTGGAATATGATACAAGCATGGTTCTTAAATGCTCTGTTAGCCGTTTTTCTCTATTTAAACTGGAATACATTTTGAATTCCCACAATATTCTTTCATATCTATAATTTTGCATGCTACAAATGTGTACCTTAATAGAAAGAAAAGTGGAAAATCATCTCAGGAACTGTGAATAAGACTTTGCATCCTCAAGTTTATATAACAGTCCTGAAGGCAGACTTCCATTCAGGTATTTATTAATACAGATAGTTTTTGTTCTGCAATCTAGCTTCCCGTTTCCACACTCAGCTGGTATTAGTGATCTCTGTATCGAGTGCAGAGGACTGGGGTTTTTTTTGTGTAAGAATTTTTTCTTCTTTGATACCGCTTTTATACGTCAGACTTCTTTGACACATTGTTCAGATGGAGATTATGGAACGCATCAGGGATGGAAACCACCAAACTACCAGAGGTTTGTACTGTGCAGGCGACCGGGCAGCTTTAGTGTGTTTCCACTTTATAAATTCTGCATTCATTCTCCCTGAGACCTGAATTAGTCACAGTCCTCCTCAGCACTGCATCTTCCCAGAGTGGAGTACTCTTTCTGTGGCTTGATATATCCCACAAAAGGCTATTTCTCCAAATGGGGATGGGCATACTGAACTCTTAAGCTTCCATTTATTTTGAAATCTCTGTGCCTGAACCTGAGATTTCCTCCTGGTGAAGGCCCGTGCTATATGTAGGGCAAAGCATAAGCTCTGGTGGACTTTGGAAGCCTCTGAAGTGAGGGAGAAAAGGTAGTGTTGATGGGAGGACTGCACTGATCAGCTTGCACTAATTAGAGGATCCAGCCACAGCATCATTTGAGTGGTTGTGGGACTAGTTCCATCAATTGATTCACTTGCTGTGTCTGTCTGATGTCGGTGTCTCTAGTATTTTGTATTATTGGTGAGGTTTTGTACAAGATGGGAGTCTGCCTTGACACTGGAGAAACCTCAATTTGAAGAGATTTCTCCAAGTGATATTTTTTTTCCTTGAATCCAAAGCTGCATTTCGACCTAGTGTTTTCCTTGCTCTCAAAGACAAGCATAAGAGAATCATAAATTGTCTCTACATCAGCAAATCTGTCAGAGTTACAGAAAACGGAAAAAAGCTCTGTGTATTGGACAGGTTTCTCTGTGCTGTTTAATTCTCTGAATTAAATATGGATTACCTTCTAAAATCAAGCTTCTTGGGGACAGTATAGGTTCTATCAAATAAAGTGTTGAGACAATACCTTCACCATCAGAATGGTACACATCTGTTTGTGCAGGGTTTGACTATCAGCCCACTTTAATATCCTTGATGTTTTCTTTATTCATTTCATCCTGCTCAGGAAGGTGTTTGTGTCTTACTGGAACAGCTCTTGGGATACAGTGGTTGAGGCTTTGGAGCATCTTGTTTTCTGTTTAGCTCTTCTCAGAGATAACGCTAGAAGACCAACACCAGAAAATGTCTGCTCTTTTACCTGATGATTAGAGATCTAAAGTTTCATCCACCTCTTTCTGTGTCACTTTCGATGATAGCATCTGTTAATATTTATATGAGGTGTTTGCTTTGAGAAAGCAGTTTTGTCATCCTTTTCCCCCAAGTACACTGTAAGTTGTCTGCTTTTTCAGCAGGCAATGTCCAGAATTTTACATATGAAAGTGTATAAGGGTAACCTTAAAGAACGACAGAGAAAGATTTCTCATTGCTTTCTCTGCTTCTCTACTTGCTCATATCTCTGGTGGCTTTCCCATTTTTCTTGACGTTTACTTGCCTTAAGTGTCCTGGGGAAAGACGGATCATAAGACAACTCAGGCTGTAAGGAACTGCAGGAGGTCTCTAATCCAACCTTCTGCCCAAAGCACTGTCAGATATGATATCAGACTGGGCATCTTGAGGGCTTTATCCAGTCTGTTTTTGAAAACATCCAAGGATGGAGAGTGCACCGCATCTCCGGGCAGCCACTTTCACTGCTCGAGTGTCCTCATTGTGGAAAAGTTTCCTTTTATCCAATCTGAACCTCTTTTGTTTCGATTCATGTTTGTTGTCTCTCAGTCTCCCACCATCCACCACCTCACAGAGCAAGTGCTCCAGCCCTTGAGTGTCTTGGTGGCCCTTCACTGAACTCACTCCAGTTTATCAACATTCTTCTCATATTGGGGACCCAAAACTGAATGCGATATCTAGATATGGTCTAATGAGTGCTTAGTTACAGATGGATCAACCAGCTGTGCTGCTGGTAGTACAGCCCTGGATCATGTAAGATGACTTTGCTGCCATTAGGCAGAATTTCAGTGACTATTCAGTTCTGGGGTTTGGTTCTTAGGAAGGACTTTGTTTCTAAGGAGTTCCCAAAGTACTCAGAGAGTATTTCAAGCTGAAGCTTGGACTGATAATTTCCTGAAGTCCCTTCAACTTGAATCAGTCTGAGTATGTGAGTCTGGGTCTCTAAGGTTTTTCAAAAAAAATCACACAGTGACTAGTAACCTGGTAACCTTTCCTTCACCTACTCATTGTTAGAAGTTTCATAGAATCACTTCAATTGGAAGAAACCATTGAGTCCAACCATAACCGAACTCTAGCACTAAACCATGTCCCTAAGAACCTTGTCTAAATGCCTTTTAAACCCCTCCAGGGATGGTGACTCCACCACTGCCCTGGGCAGCCTGTTCCAATGCCTGACAACCCTTTCCGTGAAGAATTTTTTCCTAGTATCCAATCTAAAACTCCCCTGGTGCAACTTGAGGCCATTTCCTCTTGTCCTATCAGTTGTTATGTGGGAGAAACCAACACCCTTCATGCTACAACCTCCTTTCAGGTAGTTGTAGACTACTAGTAGTTGTTTACTATTGAAAAGAAGGCTCTGCATATGATATGCATCGTATTTTAAAAACAATTTTAAATAGTATCAAAATATGTGTCAAACTGGCAAAAAGCCAAATATTAAACAGTCAAAATATAGAAAATATTAAAATATTATCAACCAACCAACAGGGCACATTAATTTTTACTAGTTAAGTATTCAAATTTTTTATTTCAAATATCTGCTTTTAATTCCTACATTTATTGCTTGTTATGATTTGGGGTTTCCTATATGTACAGTATGTATATATTTAAAAAAATAGTATACAAGCTTTGTTTTCCCTTCAATTCCTTAAGGAACCTGATGAACAATGAAAACATACTTTTGGGTACTTTTTGCTTTATTGCATGTAATAGAAATACTACCTGAAGCATCTAAATGTTTAAAAAGACATGAGCATTTCTATCCCTATAGAACATATACTATACCGTATAATCACTTGGAATCTTACAGTGGCTTTCCTCCTGCTCTTTTTTAAAACACAGTACACATTTTTACTGCAGTTTTATCCATGTTCTTACTGGGAGCTAAAGTGATAACCTCCCTTTCTGTTCTAAGGCTTCTTTCAAAATGCAGAATTGGGCTTTTATTCTTTTATTATTTATTACTGGTTTGTGTCAGTACTTTAGTACACATTTTATTAGTTAAAATAGTGAATGTGGCTTATTTTTGTAGGGGGGGGTGGCATTTAAAAAATGCACTTGTTTACACTTGAGAAAGCACTTGCCAAGTGGGGCATGTTATTCATTGGCCTCTATTCAGGGACTGGATAAGAACACCACAGTAGTGCTCAGCGAGGGCAAAATCCATCTTCTGAGGCCAGAAGGAACCACTATAGAAATGCAGAAATAATAAGAAATATTACAATTTTGAAAGAGATCTTGAGGCACCAGGAGACAGAGCATCTTGTGCCCAGGCTACAAACGTCTGACCAGATTGGTATATACAGCCACTAGGCTTTGTCACGGTAGTTCTTCTGCAAAGCATCTAAAAAATTCAAGTGGTGAACCACCACTTTTAGCAACCATCTCAGCATTTAAGTACACACTGCCATAAGATTGCATCTTTTTTTGAACCAAGTTTCTCTAGCTTCCAGAGAATGTATTTTATTATGCCTTTATCTAATAAGACTGACAGTTCCCTGTGATCAGTCCCTTAGGCTGCTGTATATAAGCTCACACATTCAGTAAGGTCACCTTTCAGCCTTCTTTTTCATAAGCAAAAGTAACATTTTGTGAATATGAGTGGGTTTGCATCTGCCCAGCTCCTGCTCCAAGGTGGAGCATATTTTAAACTGGTGTGACTTCCCCCGGTCCCCTTGCTCCAGACATGGTCACACGAGGCTGCTAAACCTCAGGAAAGCCAAGTCAACCCGAGCTGTCTGCTAAGAAGCAAATACTGGGGGAGGTTTCTGTTCTCACAATAACTGCTGTTTCCATACTTGTCTTCTGTATGAATTTTACAGTTAAAGTCAAGCTGTAATTATTGTGGGTATGATTTTATACGGTGGTTTTATGACATAGATTCTCAATATGCTTTTCCTTCTGTTTGAATTCTTATCCTGACTGTTGCGAATATGTAGAAGAAGTGATTTTCACTTGTTAACTCCCACGGGGCATTGTGGTTGTTGTTCATATTGCAGAACAGAAGAGCTCAGAGCTAAGCCGTGACGATAATTTTTGTATCAGTAGCAATGAAGTATGGCAGGTAAGATCAAAGCTGGTATGTACACAGTGTAAGAGACAGTGCCTGACCTGGAGGACCTAGAGACGTGTCCACAGAGGCATTAGGTGCCTGAGTACCTTCAGGGATCTCACCTGCATAATCTAAGCAGACAATACAAAGGAAGACAGGCAGAGAAACAGGTAAAGGTGACTTGTCCAAGGTTACATGGCAACAGCCATAACAGAGCTAACAAACAAGCTGGGTGTCACTCCCCCTGCTGTCAGGGGTCTGAGGGTGTGAAATCACATCTTTTTTTTTTTTTTTCTTTTTTTCCTACAAGATACCTTTTCAGAAAAAATGGAAAATTTGGGTATGAATTTTTGTTTTGCCTTTTTTTCCACCGTACTCCACAGAACCTTTTCTTTAGAGGTAACGCATAGTGCCTGCACACATTACAGCAGCTGGGCTCTCCGAGTCTTCACAGAATAACTCTTTATAGGTTGCTCAAACTAAGCAAGCAGAGTGAAATGTTTCCCTTCATTATGCTTTCTGCAGATCTTTCCTATAAGAATAGTACAGGTAATTGTAATGTAAATCATTCCAGTCTGCATTGTAACCTTCTGCAATACAGAAAAATGTTTCCAGGGATTCTCATGTTAGATATTGATTTGACTTTATCGGAGACCTTCTTGCTTTCTAAGAGTTTAAGAAGCAGGAAGGCAATGAATGGAAGACTCACTTGAGGCTTTTTGCCATCAGAAAGATTGGGAATTATATCTGTAAGGGTCAGGATAGTAATGGCCCCCACACATCCCAAGCTCAAGGCCCCCTCATCAACATTGACTGCAGAAATCGTGTTGCCCTGAATGAAATACCTGTTCTTTTAAGTATTTGAGGTGCAAACTTCTTCACGTAAGTGAATTTCTAAGGGAAGTCGCTTAACTATTGCTGAAAAACAGAGTGCTGAGAAAAGCTGTGGGAGCTCCAGCATTTTCTGGCTCTAAGAACAAAGATCTGTCACAAAGAATTGTGGTAAAGTTATCTTGCCTTGAGATGACAGAAGGAAATGACCTCTTAAGCATCCCTCCAGCCCTGATTTCTGAGATTCTGAAGTGCCCACTGGATTTCTGGGAGCTGTAGAAAAAACATCTTGAGCAGGTAAACCACAGTGGCTCCCAGACCTCTGGCTGGAGGGCTGCTGCGTTGTATTTATGATGACTGGCCCCAAACTATTCATACTTCTGTATCTAATGGAAGCTCATAATTCATTAAAACAGATGGAATATGCTGTATTAGTTCTCTTGCTGTTGAAGAAATGGTGAATGAAGCCACTGAAATGAACAGTTCTTGTTCACATCATCTTCCCCGAAAATAAAGAAAAAGCAAAATGCGCTGTCTTGAGGTGGAAGCATGACTGCAGTGCTGGGTGGTGCTGTTTTCTCAGGAGTGGATGAGGAGGCCAGCCCATTAGTCCAGTGTTCCCAGGCCAGTGCTTCTTGAAAGCTGAGAATTAAAAGAGGGCCTGCAGGTGGCTTCAGAGCTCCTGGAGCTGCTGCTTTCAGAGAGAAGCTGCCAAACACAATTGTGTCTTACACTGAATGCACACAGATTTCTGTGAGTTCTGCAGTTGCAACACTGCTTGTGGGGTGGAACAGGAGTAGAAGAAAAAAGCAGAGGCTGAGGTGAGAAAAGCAGAGGCTTCCCTCCTGTGCTCACATCAGCGAGCAGATGCAGGAGTGCTTTTTGTCCAAGCCTTTTGCAATCAATTTTCCTCGGAGTGACATGAGAATTACAGCATGAACTGCAGCACCAAGCGAACACAGGCAGTCCAGCAGTGCATTAGACCCGTTTCCCAACAGGCAGAGGTCAGGGCTGAAGCTGTACTTGAGTTCAGTGACATAATGCCAAGCCCAGCATAATTGCAATCCCCATCATTCCCCTGCAATGCAGGACAGTTTTAATTTTGTTTCCTTATGTACCTAAGAAAGTACTTATACAATTCAGCACCTCCCAGTTCAAATACATGAACACTCACTGGAAAATATCCAGTGAGATTTACACCATGGTTTGCTCTTAACCTATATAGAGCTTTCTACCTTTTCTCCTTGCCGCTGCTGCTTTATTTTTTTTAAGCAATATGTGAACTTGATTATCTCATTGTGTCACAGCTGCAGGAGATACTGTGCAGAACAGCAACTCCGCTGCAGTCAGAGAGTCCTTGAGACTTGTCAGCCCCATTAAAATCTGGAGACTGCACAAGTGCATAACCTGTCAGGCTTCCTTTCTTCTCAGTCACATCCTAATTGCTGTACATGGCACCGAAAATGTGGTGTAGAGTAAAAAGCTAATATTTTGACAGAGTAAAAGATCGATGGAGTAAAGGCATTACTCAGCATTTCGAAGATTTGCTTGTCTCAATGCTGCCTTGCTCTCTAAGGCTTCTGATTTATGAAAGCAGAGTTTGGAGTATTTTAGTGTAATTTTAGAGGATATAATCTCGTAAGTAGGGAAATAAAGTAGGTCAGGACAATTTTCATAATTCTGTCTCCATAACAAATCGGTGATCGCTCTTTGCCCGATGGTCAGTAAAGCAAAAATTCTTGCTAATAAATTGCGATAAGAGAAAACCGAAGGTTATGGTGTTTATTATTAAATGCTATTCCTTGTCTTGCATTTTGATTATGAACACCAAGAAGACTGAAAGATGAAAACTAAGCTCTCCTTAAGAGGCTAAAACTCGATGACTTAAAATTAGTGGTTACATCACCAAAATATATATTTTAAACACTCTGCATCTGAAATCTTCATTGAAAAGCTCTGCACTCAAGTAGATTTTTTTTCCAAGTCATATAGTAAAACTACTGTTGGATTGCTGTCACCAAACCATCAGTGAACCTGTGGAGTTGGAAATGTCTCACAGAATGTCGTGTAACATTTTCTGGTGACATGGGATAACCCTCTCTGCTGCCCAGAATGTAGAACAGCCTCTGTGAGAACAGCGTATATCGAGTGAGTGCTCACTTTTCAAAGTCAGACAAAAAAAATCCACTCTCGTACACTAATATGTTCCAAAGCAAGACACAGTATTGCTGGATTTATGTGTGTGGCAGAATCTGCAGCATTTCTGCTGCAATCAAAAGAAAAACAGTCATTTTAAAAATTACATTAATATGTAATTATTTGACATAATGTCAGATCATAAACTTAGTCATTTCTTGTAATGCATGCTTGGATTTTGTGAAGGTTTTAAAAAACCTTCACTCAAATAATATGGGAAATCACATGAAAACAACTGCCAAACTCAGAATTAAATAGAAAAAATTTGCCTCATTTTAGGCAGTTTGCTGAGAGGTTGCGGCGGTCTCCAAAGAGAGTTATATCCACAGTGCTATTGGAGATGAAATAGTAGAGCACAGTAGGATGGGATATGGACTGCAATTCTTTTTTGTCTCTGACTGTCTTCGTCTCTGAGATCTGTAGGTTCAGATCAAGGCTTGGCAAAAGAAATGAAGTTCCATCTGTCTTACTGAGCTGGTTTTGGCCATTAGGAACAGAGACTGTAGAAGTAAAAGGCGACTCTCCTGGGTGAGCATGTTTACTCTGTAGTAGTAGGCAAACGTGTCAGATAGTCCTTTCTCGTAAAAATTGGCCTTAAAAATTGTTAGCTTTTAAAAGGCTGTTTCAGAACCTTACTCTCTGGAGAATTAAAAACTTTTTTTTCTGAGTTCCAGCCCCCTTTTATTCTGCTGTGCATATTGGCCCTTGGTATTTAATCTTCATCAGAATTTCACTGAGCAATCGTACCCTCTGTCAGCCTTTGTTCTGCGGAGATAGATAACTGGGGCCTTAGAGTACCCTTTAATAGGATCATCTCTCCGGTTTCCTGGTGACCCTCACACTAACATACCCCATCTTCCACCTTAATGCGATATCTCCTCAGGTTGCATCCCACTGATGCATATGGCTGTATCACTCTGCAGGAGCATCATCTTCCTGTGCCCAGCCAATATTCCTCCTGTGCCCTCAGTTTATAGCAGAAATCCATATTAATCTCCAGGGCAAGACCTTGCATGTCTTACTATCATCATTTATTTCATTTTTGTTACTCCAGTCCTTAATGTCATCCAGCTCTTCTTGTATGATTGTGATCCTCATCAGTATGGTCACTGACTTCTAACTTTGTGCCATTAATGTTTAATTAGTTTGATTCTTCTATTTTGTGCCAAGATAACTGATTAAAATGCTAAATAAAATGAGTCTCTGGACCAGTCCTGGAGGTTTTGCGTTAATAGACTCTCCATTTGATAGTTTTGCTTTTACCACATCTTATTTCGTTCCCTTCAGCTCCGTGTTTTTAAAGCTTGTTTTGGTGCTAATTCCTGTATTTTTGAGCTTAATAATTTTCCCATGTAGCAGTTAATTTGGCACTTTACAGGAATCCAGATGAAGCTTTTACTCTTCTTTTGATTAAAAAAAAATTGTCTTTTCACAAAAGGATTGAGTCTCTTGCTGTGATGTAAACCTACTCCATACAGTGTTCAGTTTTCCATGTACCCCGTCTTCTCAGCTTTTTTGAATCTATATAATGTGTGATGAGAGGCTAATTCACTGGTCTTCCTCTTTCATTTTAGGTAATGTCAAGTATGTGGGTGAAAATATTATTTCCAAGGTCTGTGCTTTTTTTTTTTTTTTAAACAAACTAACAAACAGCCCAGAAATCTCTACTTTAAAATATTTTGTTCACTATTGTTCCTACAGCAATATGGCAGAGCCCCTCATTATGTGATAGCACTGACCTTAATACAAACTTTTTCTGTTCCAAATACACTTTTGAAAGTGTTAACCAGCTTGTCTCACCTCTCTAATACTGATAAAATCTGATTTCCTTAAGGTGTATCACAGCTCTTTATGATAAACCTTCAATTGTTAATATATCCTTTACATATAAGCTACAAGGAATTGTTTCTGAGAATACATCTGCACAGGCAGGAGAACACGGGTGTGATGATGGTAAGAGCTCCTGGTGAAGAAGCAGTGATGGAGGCTGGTGTCCTGAATACACACATTCCAAAAGACGTGATCTTCACCTCTGGATGAGCTGAAGCCCGAGCTATTTTTTGGCTGCCATTGCTACCCATGCTGGCTAGGTTAACAAAACATGTGTACACTGCAACGTGCTGCTCTCCCACTCCCTTTGCACTGGGAGATGTGCTGGTGTACCAAGGACTCAGAGGCATCCTTGGGGCAGAGGTCAGGAAATCTAGTGTCCGTGCTCCATGCTAACGCAGACTATCAATTACTCTCTTTGCTTAGTCCTACAAGGGCAGAAGCCTTCCAAAATCCATGCAGTCCATTAGACTTTCTAAAAACATCTAGGAAGAAGAAGTGGCAATGTCCACTGTATTATAAAATATTCCCCGATGTGATAGGTGTTGTATAGGTGGGTGGCTGTATCTGAAGTCTTTCTTTGGAGAGAGCGAAAAAGCCTTTACCATCACTTCTGTTTGTTCTACCTGTTTTCCAATTGAGTGTTTGCTTATGCCTAGTAAAATTCTGATAGTGATTTCTTCATAGCATCTCTGCAATGTGTGTGAACTCCAGCACCCCAGTTTTTGAGCCTGAGGGATGCATCAGAGGAACCCCTTCAGTGTTCGCTTGCTGTTCAGGATGGACTTGCTCTTTCAGGATCATGTTGGTAGTACCACACACGAGACTCCAGCTGGTAAGCTTGCATGTTATGCAAGATTCTTTCACTACGATGCATCCAGTTAATTCATCAAGATGGAACAGTTAATATGGAATTTGTTTAAATATTATAATTATCTGATCTTATTTCAGTGAGAATAAATAATCAAATGTACAAATTTCATTTACTTTTTCCATCTCTAAAATTTGGTGATGTCCTTTTCTAGTAGCTTTTCAAATTCAATGAATAAAAAAATACTACTTGTGTTAGGGTTTGTTTCCTAGCCAGGGTAATGTTTGCCCATTCTTAGTTTATCTCTTGAGAGTAATTTTAAAATCTGTAGATCTTACTAACACCTTTGTTAGAGTCCTATTGCATAAATACCATCATGGTTCTCTCTGACAGTCTCTCCCATAGTGCTTTTCCTTTTTAAAAACCAAAACGTCGAGGAATGTTTGGAAGTTTCATTTATTTGACAGGAATCCAAAGCATTTCCCGTGTCATCTCCCATGTTTTATGCTGCTCCTTTTTATCTACACAAAAAGAGCTTGGTCTAGGGAACAAGGCCAGGCTGGATGGGGCTCTGAGCAACTTGATCTGGGTGAAGATGTCCCTGCTTATGGCAGGGGTTGGACTGGATGAGTTTTAAAGGTCCCTTCCAGCGCAAACTATTCTATGGTAGAAGTTTGATCAAGCTAACATATTTCTTGTCATTTACATATTCTCTTTACAAGGTATTACAGCCTGACTGTAGAAGCGTTGTTTAAGCAGTAACTGTTCTGATACAAATTTAACTTGTATCTCTATTGGGTCATCATCAAAATAAAGTTGTGGCTAAGGGTTAGTACCCCAGTCTAGAAGAAATATTTCATTTGTTCATTCTTTTTCTTCTTTTCGTTACTTAAAACTCCTGCACATGTGTGCCTCTGTGTACACAAATTTTGCATATGTGTAGTTTTTGCTCTTCCACAGTCTTTTTTGCTCCAAATGTTGACTATATATTTTGATTTGGATTTCGGCATTTAGAGCCATGTCATTATTGTCTTATCTATGAGCTTCCTAACACAGAGGAATACATGCAAGCTAAGCAAAGCTCTAGAGCTACCTTATATCTTAGTCTGAGCTTGACTTTCCTTTTCAGAGTGCCATAAGCCCTCTGGGAGTGCACAGGGGAAGTATTGACTCTCCTTGATTTCAGATAGTTAGATGCATCAGTTAAAGGAAAAGTAGCAGTACTTTTTTTCTGTTCCATCCCCGTAAAAAGAGTTGATAGGTGCTTGCTTCAGATTTTTTTTAATAGGACTTCAAGCATGTGAGCCTTTGCTAAATCACAGTCTAAAAAACTATTGTGAAGATTTGATTGGGTTTTCTGAACATCACAGGTGTTGTTCTGGATAACAGAACTGTAAATAACAGTGACTCTTAAAACCAGAATAAAATTATAGACGTCCAGCATTAATTGATGCATTTCCATTAGTAATCCTGCTAAAAAGTGCTGATTAAGAGTTATAATTGCATTTAATCAGAAAATCTAATGTAATACCTTCTTGTTAAACTAATGTAAGCTTTATTAATACTGCTAAAATGATTACTGTGTAGGGTAAATTAAATACCAGTTTTGTAGAAAATGCTGCATGTATGCTCTGTCCTGTTTATGTCTGTTCAGCTGACCTTCTCATTTGTTACTCTCAGTGCCAGATAGTGCTTTTTCTATTTCAATGAACATTGGTTTTTTTAACGTGAAATGCCACTGTGTTTTTTCTTTGGCGAGAGAATGTCAGTGTCTGCAGAGTAAGAGCTGTTCAGAGCACTCGCTGGCAATTGGGGTATTAATCATTACTATGCTTTGCTGGTTACTATAAAATCCTCTCTTTAAAAACATATCTTTGTAGTAAGATTGAGCTTTGTAGGTTCGAAAGATTCACATTGCGACTCTGAGAACTTGTATTTCAGGTCAATGAAATCCACAGAACTAGCTGGTATTTGTGCACTTAGAAGGCTGACATCTGTCCTTGATGAGCTAGGTTGCTCCCTTTTTCTTTAAAAGATAAAAAAGGCAGCTACTTGTTCATTTGTCTTTGTTTGTATGCTGAGCTCCTGGAAATGCCAAGCCGTGTACTTCATACCGGTTAGCGTGCGTCCCCCGTGCTGGCTCAGGGAAATACCTTAAGCCAGGCTCTCCAGGGACACCTATATCCGTCTTCAATAAATCAGAGTCTGGACACATCTCCCCTCTCACCAGCCTCTCCAAAGCTCAGTGGTTCCCACCAGTAATGCAGAGCATTGCTTTTCCTTGGAGGAGCTGTTTTTGTCCCGATTCTTTCCCACACTGTGGGGAAACAGCGGTATTGTGTGACCTTAGACAGCCGCTCAGGGAACGCAGAGACAGTCTGGGGACAGGCTGGGCAGACAGTCAATCTGTATCTTGCGCATTAGCACACAGAATGCACCTTTGTAAATTGTATTGGGTGCTAAAGCTTGGATGTGATTGACAATACTGTTTTGAACATTTTGTTTTCAGGAAGAACATCAGAAAATCATTATGAGGTCCTTCTAAGTAATTTACTGTTCCAAGCTGAATGAGTTAAACCTTTAGGAAACTGATTCACGTTTTTGCCTTCACTCATCTAATTATGATTTTCGTCACAGTGTATGTTACGTAAGATAGCATTTTATATGAGCTTATATGTGATATTTTTTATTATTTACAGTGTTTCTGTATTATGTTTTTGTCTTGTTCATTACCCATTTCTCTACCATCCATCTTTCTCACATCTTTATTCAGGCAGCTTCCTTAGCTCCCTTTTAGCACAAAACCACGATTAAAAGATAGATCTTCATTATTTCTATTGAAAAATCCTCATTCCTTGGCTCTTCCTTATCTTTGTATGCTGATTAATGCTCACGTCTTTGCCCAAAGCCTTATTTTTCAGGTCAGGTAATTCACTTCATGTACTGTTTATGCCCTGTGCAGTTTCTTGGTATAGATGTTTCTCTCATTTGAGAAAACAGATGAAACCGTATTATACTTTCAATATGTTTAAGGTCAAACATTAAAAATTCCTTCTCTCCACTCACTTGAGATGAGATACTTGGAGCATTTCTTTGTTCTGCTTTATATAATCTTGTAAATCTCTGTGAAGGACACTGCTATAAATCAGTAAATAACCACCACATTTGCAAAGTATCTTTTGGCACAACAGACTGCAGAGCTGAGCCAGAGAGGCTCACCTGTGGTTCCCTCCGTACACGCGGAGTTCAGGAGGCGTTTTGTAGGTGACAACCCTCCTGTAAGGGTAAGAGATTGCTCTTTCTCTCCCAATCCTCCACCTCTTTTCTTGTCAGAAAACTTAGATGGAAAGTGCCGGCCCTGTCAGGTGTGTTCCCTTTTTGTCTGGGAATTGACTGGTTTGGAGAAGCAGCAGGTTGGATGGAGATGCAAAGGTGCCTCCTTTCTTTGACAGGAATGGTAAGAGCGGAGCCTCGCTGTGCCTAAAACCAGCTGTCAGCCTTTGAGCATTAATATGATGTAGAGTTTCATCCAGTGCTTCCCACTGGCTAAGAGCGAGGGCATGTGCAAAGCAAACAGGTGGCACATTGATAGAAAAACATCGTGTTTCTAGCTGAGCTTTTCTCCTTTCTTAGTCTTACAAATGGCCATACCGATAATTTAGAGCAACGTATTTCAGTTCTCTGTGCAAGTTACTTGGTGCACCTAATATTTTGTTTGTAAGCAGTTTCACTGTTTCTACATGGCATCTGCCGTGTTTTCACTTGAGAGCTGCTGTCCCCATCAAGAAAAGGTATAACTTCAAGTTGCAAAGTCATGTCCTGTGAGTATTCAAGCTGCTTTTGAACTTCGTATTAGTTTACCTTTGACTGTTTCTTTAAGGATTCTCAGCTGCATCTTGTCCTGTTCTTAGTTTCTGGCTGTGTAAAATGCACAATAATGCCAGGAGGCTTCATTCCTGAATTTTAAAAAATACCTTAAAATCTATCTTTCACCAGCAGTCTCCATAACTTGGCAACCTGCTCACATTTCTCTGACTTTCAAAACCCTTGGATCAGAAGAAGGAATTACCAGTAACACCATCTTTCCCTTAGATTGGCAGAAATGATACGCCATTGTGCTACTTGAAATTTGTCCATCTTCGGAAGATTTATGTAGGAATTAAGTGGTACATTGACCCTGTGTGTTCATGGAAGCAAGTTTCAACCAGCAAGAAATTTCTTCTCTGTGAATAAATCAGAATTTACTTGCTGTCCTTGAAAGAGGATGTAATGGTTCTGCCTATGCAGTGTCCTATAACATGATGTGTTCCTTACACCAGAGCAAACTGGATGTAGAATATTATCACTCTGCTTTGACAACGCTTTGTTTCCCTTTGCAGCAGCACTTGATAATCTGACAACAGACAATCAGGACCTTTAATTTTAATGAAAAACTGAACCATGTTCTTACTCATGGAGTTATACATCATGGTAATTTATAGGTCACATCCTACCCACTCAGAAAACTAGGATATTTGATAGAGCAAGAAAAACTGACTTCAAATCCTCAAGTACTTCAGAGAACTGGTAGTGATAAATGGGTTTTAATTAATTTAAATATAGTTAGAAGGTCAGATGAAGCATTATTTTAAAGTGATACCAGAACTACATAGATTTGTGATCTCTTTATTTGTCATGTCTACTGGCATGGTAACATGCAGTGGAGTGTACAGAAAGGATCTGGCCGTCACAAATGCACTTCAAAGACATTTTATTTCAGAATAACTAGTAATTTAATGGTTCTTGTCTGGTTTTAGCTTATTTTCAGTAGGTCACCATTAGAATTACATAGACAATTATATCACATAACTGGTGACTCAGAACTGTACATTATGTATAAACTAACACTCCCTCCAGACATCCTTCCGAGTGTCATCCTATTGAAACAGAATGGAATTTTAAGCAAATTTAATGTTTCCATAAGCTCCATAGCACAGATTGCTTAGTGTAAGCTGGCATAGCTGTATTAGCGAGGAATAATTTTACAAGCTAAGCCGTACAATTACAGTTGTATTTTACAGCTGACCTCAACTGTTCTTTAAAATAGCTGTTATCAAAATGAATTGATTATATTCCATTTCTAGTGGCTTCATATTCTTCCTGCTGACTTCTGCAATCATGATGGGGTCCCGAACAGCAATTTGCGGTCTTGAATGGGGTGTTGTGGTCACTGGAGGTTTCATGTCTCCTCCAACTTCGCTCAAGCCAGTGGCCCCAGAGGTCCAGTGAGGCAGATTTGTGCTCTTGACTCTCGATCCGGTCAAGGTGCACAAGAAAGTTAACGCAAATAGAGTCACCACAGCTGTACCAGTTTAATCTGGAGGATTGCAGTCACCCTTCCTTGGATATTGTTGATGCAGAAAAATGAACAATGCAGAATCTGGCCCTGACCTTGAGGGAGTCTCAGGGCTAAGCAGGCTAATGAGACTGTTTTGCCATCGTTATGCTTTGGGTCTGTAGCCCAGTCACTGCTCTCATGTTCAATACAGCGTGAAGTCAGGAAAGTCCCTTTCACCATTCCCTATAGTTTCACCAAGCCCCTCACTTGGGACTGTCCCTGTTCCCTGCAGACAGGTCCTGCATGATCCTTGCTTTTCCTGGGCAAAGGAAACAGCAGCTTTAGCTTGGGCCTGCTGTGGTATTTCCTCTTGCAAAGGGGATTCACCATGTGCCCCTTTGTGAGATGTCTCAGTGACCCTTGGCCAGGGTAGAACCCCAACTCTGGTCTGGAACTGGAAATATTATATAGCCCATAGCATATAGAGAAGTGAACTGATGAAAAAACTAGCTAATTCTCTGTGAAAAATATGGTGATAGAAAGCTTATGGAACAAATTGTGTATCAGTTAATTAGCATGAAAGCCTCACAAATAATTATGACCATTTTTTCTTTTTTTCCTCAGCTGTTCTTCAGCTTTTTACTACTCTTGCATGTCAGGTTTAGTTCATTTTTACCATATATCTATTTTAATATGACACACACACACCAAAAAAAATCTGAGATATGCCTACTTATTTATGAATAGATGATTTCATTTGGCTTCCTTTTAGCACACCTGGTAGCCTGCTAGCTGGAAAGGTGTAACACTGTCCCAATACTGTGAGTGAACAAGGTGAAGTTGATTAGAAGCTTGAAGGATTTCTTTTTCCAGTTTTTGACAGAAGTTCTACATAGGCAACATAGGCAGCTACTACAAATACAAAGAAAGAGAAAGGGTTCCTTGAAAATATTTGGTAAAATATCCTGAAGAATGTCTTTCAGTGGCACCAAGAAACGAAGCACAAAGGCCATTTTAGTAGCTTCTTTGCTAGATGAAAATAATTTGACAAAATATTCTTCTGAAATGCTAGCCATGAGATGAATTTAATGTATGGATGAAAAATTTGCATGAAAATCAGAACTTTAATTTACTATTAATTAACTTCCAAACACCACTGAGTAGCTTTAATTGGTACTGTGGCTGAAAATTTACTTGCGAAAGTGTTACTAATGAACAGAACAATCATGATCAGAGGCGACATATACCGTTTCTCAAATGTTTCATTATAGATCCACAAAAATGTGACGGGAGATGACCATGCATCTGATTTCTAGTTTATTCTCTTGGTTATGGAAGAATATCATTTAGTTATTTAAATTGTAAATATGGAAAGTAGTTTGTGCCCAAAGGAAGAAAGTTTATGAGATGAAATAATTTACCAGAAGTGTTACTTTCCTGGCTTGTGCAGCTAACTTAAGAATATTGCAGTATTTGTCTCTTTTGAAGCAAGAAAAAGGTTGTTTTATTTGAAAATATTCGTTTGTTGTGTCTCATGGTAGGGAGTTCCTGCTCTATACACTTGTGGAAGATCACCAAGTGACTGCACAGCCAGCGGCAAGGCTGTATGGGGATATAAACAGCTGTTAGAAAATAACATCCTTAGCAGTAAAAGCCCCTGTTAGGTCTTTGAGGCCGAAGCGCATCCCGATGTTAAGCCATGGCAGCTGCTGTGTGGGCTGTGGCAGTTCTTCAGGGGTCCTGTCAGTCAGGCAGCCGCTGCCGTTTGGTGTGATCTCGGGGAACCTGAGTCACAGAGATCCTCTTTTGGGCAGAATTTCGCTCATCTCATGGTTGTGTGGCTTTTCCTGGTTTTAGGGCAGACTGGACACTAGCTATATCAGTTCCAGAATCTTCGCAAACGGAAAGGGATGTGTTACTTTCATCTTGGGTCACCTCCCATCCTACCCAGATCAGGACAGCAGGTCTGCCGAGTATTAGATCTGTAGGATGCGATGTTGTAGAGGACTGCTGTCACTTTTCTATCTAGATGCAGCAACTATTGGAGAAATTTGAGGGGGTTTTCTACTGCTGTTGTCTAGGGGAAGGAAAAATAGTTCCAGTTTTATCTTCCACCCCAGTGCTATGTGGATCAAGTCAGTGGAGTGGCTCTTGATGTAGTGTGGGGAAAGAGCTACTGCCTGTGAGACCTGCAGAAATACATACTGATTCTTTCACCTGAAGTCCTTGGAAGTCAATGAAAATCCGCCCAGAATATTTAGCTATCATTAAATTCAGCCCATATTTTGAGGAGAGATCAAAATAACAGAAATTAAAGGAATTCTGAATAGTGACACTGAGTGGAAAATGCTGAAGAGAGCTGCCGGAGATCGGTATAATGTTGATGAGTCCACCTCTGTTTGAAAAATTACACATGGCTTTTGTGGCATCTGGATTTAGAATAAGTGTTCTCATAGCCTTTTGTATAAATACCTTAATCACCATTTGATAATTATCCTAAAGGAAAAATCATGGAGACTTGAAATCAGTGTAAAATATGCATTAAATTTAAGACACAATGTACTTAATCCATCGTGATATCAGTATAAGCAAGATTCAGGCTTCACAAGAGATGAGAAATACAGATGTAACTGTATGGTATAGTAAATTTGGACGTTATTGATTACAATATGGACGCACTTTTTCAGATTAATCTAGCCTTTGCCATTTTTTGATAGGAAATGGAGATTTTTAAAATCACTGTGAATTACAGAGCATAGTTACTTGAAAAGTAATGTAGAAAGAGCAAAGTTAAGCTTTTTATTTTGGATACCTCTTTCTGATTTACTGTGTTACTGATGTGCCAATTCATAGCTTGGTATAGTACTTCTTCATAGAATAGGTGGTTTGTTTTTTAATTAACGTAATCTGGAAAACATGAATGTGCACATTGGAAATACTTGCATTGCTTTATCTTAATATGCAAGTGAGTGAAACCTGTGGTTTGAATAAGTGAGAATGAATGAATGAGGGAGGATTCCCAGACCTGTGAAATTGTCAGTGTGGATTGCCTGCAGTTTTGGCACACTGTAATTTTCAAAGATTTGGTGTAGCTTGAAAGACAATAAAATTAAATACGTCGTACAAGCAAATGCAAATTAGAAATCAAAAATTGGGTCAGTGGCATTTGCAATGATTCCCCCTCAAAGCTTAGGGAATCAGTGCAAATACTACAGGTAAGGTAAACATTGTGATGTGGGAAATGTCAGCGTTTTTAACGGTTTGTGCTCCATGTACCTGTACCTGCAGGACACCAGCTGTTTCAGTTTTGTGGCTTTAGAGTTTGTACATACGTGAGCTCCACGTAGAGCTACTTCACTTGTGCTGGTAAAAAGAGTAGGGATGCCGTGGTCCGAGTAGAAATAAGTAGTAAGTCTTATTATTAAATAAATGCCCTGTGCCCTTTAGCTGATTGTGTATCTAAAATAATGAATTGATAGAATACGTCTTTATGGATGTGTATAAGAGTGGTAAAGGATAATTTACTCAAATGATAGTGGCTGTATTTTCAAGCTGTGCTTACTTTAAATTCTGGCAAAGCTTTGTTGTGCTGGTTAATCAGATTGTACTGCCTCAAAGAAATAATAGTTCAGGTTCAAACTTTTCCATTTCAGCAAAAGAAGAGTTACGGTCAGCTTTTTAGTTTAAGTAGCTACCTATGGGCAAATGCATCTTTCTTGACTTTTCAGCAGCCGCGTTCTGAAATGGCACTGTCAGCTGTAGTGAAATTCGTTTTCGCTAATTGGAAATCAGATGTGAGCCAGGGGCTGAGCGGGAGGGAGAGCGGAGTGCTGAGCTGAAATTCATAGGCCGTGCCTGTGAGCGGGACTCCAGGCTGGGCTCAGCGTCGGGCTGCTGTGGTTTCCACACTTCTGGATTGATGCCAGTTCATGTGTGCGTAGAGCAGGTCTGTGGCTGCAGCACACGGCATACGTGTGCTTTGAATTTCTCTGCGCATCATTGTCCTGGGGGATTAATACCCGTTCTTTCTTTCAAAGATGATATGCAAACCTAAATACTAATCTCGAGATACTTGGATGCTGTGCTGCTGCCCATGTGAGGTAGATTGTGGGTATTTTGGAACTATCTAATAGCTGGGAGTAATGGCTTCAGCATCTCTCCTGCTATTTTCAGTGGACCTACCCTTGAGTTAAAGGACTTGTGAAGAAGGGCATCAGAATTTGTCTTCAGATAAGCAGAAAACATTTCCAAACGCAGGTATCTAGGGCATTTTTTTTATTTAGCTTTTAAGCTTTTATTTTTAGATGGCATGGCTCCACTAGATAGCGGAGTGTGAATTTAAATGTTCTAAAGCAATATAAATGGCCATTAAGTTAGGAAGCACAGTATGACCTTTTTGAAATATTATGCCAAACACTGTGTTTGCTTTGTGAGCTAAGTGGAACTTCTGGAAAGCTGTTGCTGATGAAAGGCACTGGCTAGGTCTCTGGGGAGAGAGCACATTATTACAAGTTGAATCTGGGGTTCTGGCAAAAAATAACAAAACAAAGCTGTAAGACAGAGTTAGATTTTAACAGGTAGAAATTCGGATTGATTGCAGTGACTTTCGTTTACTTTTTTTTTTCTAGAAAACAATATTTTTTTTTTAAACTTTCCAGCTTTAAGGGTGCGCTATCACATCCTGAAAGGTGCTAGGAAGGGGGACTGTGGGAGAGCATTTTTGTAAACTTGCCAAATACTTATGTACCTTCATTAGTTCTTATTAAATATTAGAGCAGCAACTAAGAGCCCCAACCAATGCTGATGTCCCAGTATGCTATGTGCTTGCTTGAAAAGGCTTATGAGGAGCAGCTGGGGCATGTAGGGAGGTGCCACATAAATGGAGATGGGGTGCAAAGGAGGCATCAATGACTGCCCGGAGCGACCTGGGTGCAGAACCCAGTGCGGACAGAGTCCCATCGGTGATTCTTGTGGCCTGGAGTGAGGTAGGAAGAGCTATTCTGAGTTGTTGAATATTGATATATTTTATCTAAAATACACCCTGAAAACTGTAGGAAGTATTGCTTTTGTTTCTTCAGACTAAGCCTCAAGACTTGTCTCTACATAAGCAAATACAGGATTCATGTTCCTTCTGTTGGTGCAGAAGTGGTTGATGTTCTTTGCAACTTGGTAAGGGATATCACCACCAGAAAAGCAGCAGTAAATAAGAATGGCTGCTGGTTTAAGGCAGGAAGCATTCAAAGTAAACCCGTAATCTAATTGCAGTCACTTTGTTTACAGCCCCTTCTGTATTGCCTCTTTAGTTTATGCTTCACCTTAGTCAGTAGATTTGTTCTTGAAAGCGTGGAAAGTACCTCAAAACTAGCAATGAGTTCCAGTACAGTGTCCCATCTTTGTATATACCACAAATAAATAAGTAGTTTGCAAATCAACACAAAACTGGCCTCAAATCCTGGCTTTGTGTTTGATGTGCCACACTTAAATGAGGCAGTTTCTGTACTTCCATTGTAGTCAATTGGAATTAATTTAGATAAGATTTAGGAACACAGGACAAGTATTTGTCATTTGCTCCAAAAAGCTGTGTAAGGCGCTGTCCTGGAACAGGTAAATCAAGGATATAACCATTTTCCATCTACAGGAATATGTGGTTTAAGCCATTAGTTCTCAGCTGGGGAGATGCATCTCCCTTGGGAGGCATCCCAGCTATAAAAGTCAGGCACATACTGTGTTGCAGAAAAAGTGCTGAATGAACAATTTCAACATTTGATTTGAAGGATGTTCACAAGACCTTTTTCCTCACCATTTCATAGAAGGTGGAAAAACTTAGGTTTTTCAAGTATGTCTGGATTCAAAATTAGCTTTTACCCTTCAGTTGGCTCAGCATTGTCATGCGCCTTGGTAAGCCTTTCAGTTCATGCATACATAATCTGTGTGCTACAAATATAACAGAGTCTTATTTGCATCTGTTCTTGCTGCATGGAACTCTCAGGCCAGAGGAAGGATTTTAAATCTTCCTTTTATTCTTATTTTCCAAAATACTCTTTTTGCCCTACGTGAATATAAAAGAAGATGAAATTTAAAAGAAGTGTAAAAGAGATTGAAATGCGTTCAAAAGCTTACCTTTGTATAATGTGCCTTAGATACTTCAAAATACTGGGGGTTTGAATGAAATCTTGAAAGAGGATAATTACATATCTATTGCAAAAGGCATTGCCTCTTCTTCTGATTTTTTTTTTAAGAAAGGTGATAATTTTTCCGTCTGAATTCATAGACAAAGCTGGCTAAGCATTGCCAGACCGCTAGACAGCTAACAAGCTTTCCACATTAGCAGGCAGTCACAGCGTCAAGTAACCTTGTTGTATTACGCAATCAGTCATTCATCTCAGTGTTTACATAAAATTGATATCAGAGTATATGAACATTTGTCCCACATGCGAGACAAGCATGTTAGAGGGAAATAACAACTTATGTAGAGCAATTCCAAATCACAAGTAGCTTTCCTAAAATTTCAGAGTTTACAGGGGAAAGTGTGTTCTCTCAGAAAATGTTTAGCAGCTTTTCTAATAGCTTTAACTTACTAATTTTTTTGTGCAGTGTGAGGAGATAGGCGGCTTTTCAAATAATGTTTCTGTTAAAGCTTATATACAATCCTTGTTGTTCCTAAGTAACACACCCTCCCTATATTCTATTCAATCAGGCTTCTTTCTAAAATCTATCTTGAATTATGATTTTTCAATATGAAGCCAGTATCTGTACCAAACCAACATCTATCCAAAGGCATCCTAGAACCCTGAACAGATACGAATTCATCTTCCAAAACACCACCGAGGAACAGAATAACTGTGACCATCAGAGCCCAGAACAGGACTCGAGCCTGTGACGCCTCAGCATGGCCATCCTACCCCTTTCCAGCTCACCCCAGCGATGACTTGTGCTCGCTGGGCTGCAGCTGGGACGGCAGCATCTGCCAGCAGGTATAACTTCAACATTTCTACTACTTAGCCGATCTGCTGCCGGTCAGATGTCTGCAGATGAGAAGGGACTGTGCTCGTGGGTCTGCAGTGAGCTTTGCGCTGCTCCAGGTTAACTCATAGTAGCAGCTGAGTGTTAGAACATGCGGTGATGCTGGGGGTGCGTATCCTACCCTTGCAGTACAGGCACAGCTCTCGTCTGTGCCTCTCTCCTCTGTGTGATTTGCAAGCTAATAATGTTTTTGGCGCAGTTTTAGCTATAGAACAAATCCTTGTTAGTGATGATTTCTGAAGCACAATTTTAATAATGACATTCTTCACTTACATGATGTAGCGCTTTTCAAAGCACTTAGGAATTATTACTGAAGTCTCAAAATACACCCTTAGGGCAAGTTTAGTTCCAGCAGTTATTCAGCTTGAGAAACAGAAACATAGTGGTTTAAATAACTTGCCAAAAGTTGTAGGCGAAGTTTGTAGTAATGCTGAACTGGATTCTTGGATCTGTGCTGTCTCCGCAGGATAACACGGCTTTCTCTGTAACACCCTTGAACACAATCCTTTGTTATTGTCCTTTCTTTACTTTTTAAATGAAACCAATCCTCTGAAGACTGAATTTTGGTTCTTTTCTCTTTTGTACGTATCTGTTAAATAATAGCTGAAGAAATACGTTTTATTTAAGTTGTAAAGGGCATTTGTTTCGTAACATACTTCTTAATTGCACCTTCCCAGTTAAGACTGCTACTAGCTTTGGTAATGGGAGTACATCAATCATCTGTCAAACTGTGGCAGAATTCTGAATTATGAAACACGTTGTATATAAGCAAGAGGCTGCAAGTGCTTATTTGGGAAAATAAAAAGAATGATTATATGCATTGCCTTAAACAGTTGAACCTGGGTCCTCAGGTGGTGTAAATCACCATAGCTACCTTGAATTCGGTGAATTGCACTTTGCACAAATGAGAGATCTATTCTTCATTTTTCCTTCATGCCTGGAAGACTTCAACAGTTCTTCACAGCTTCTCTGTCCTTCACCTCATCCCCTAACTTTTTGTGCTCCCTTTATTACTTCCTGGATCGTAGTCCCAGAAAACTCTCTCCCAGGGTGCTCCTGTCATTACAGAGCATCTTACAGCTCCAGGTAACACTCTGTCCTTTCAAAACCAGCTGCCTTTTCTGACACGTAACTCCAGACCCCTTCCAGTAGCACCACCGCCTTCTGTTGCTCATTCCCTTCCCTTTCAGCGCCCTTACAGCAACCGCTTTTGTCTTGTATTCCCTTGCTTCCCCCACTCCTTCAGCCGCCTACCCACGCACTTTCTCTTTACTCTCAGCATGATTCATGTTCCTCATGGTTTGTCCTCTTTTCAGCCTGGATGCCTAAGGAAATAAGGTTTATATAATTGGTCCATCTGTCAGGCCCTCTGTGTGTTTGTCAATCCTCCTTTAATAACTTGGAACCTGTTTGCTAATTGCAGCTAAACCAGAAGGAGGGGCAGCACGGTATGAGGTGACAAACTCCCCAAGGTTTCATGAAAACGAGTGACTGGCGCGAGGACAGAGACTGTGAGGAGTGGACAGAGGAATATACAGGAGAGTTCAGCCCTTATATATTATATCTGGCAGAAAATGGCTGTCCAGTAATCTCCGTTCTGTAGCTTGGTGCTATTTCTTGTCTGCGCTGACCAAATGGAATAGGTGAGGTTAACTGGGCAATTGTGGCAAAGAGAGCAGGGGTGAGGCAACAAAAGATAGAAATCTACCCAAAGTTAGACCAAAATTAATCTACTCAGAAGATACAAATCTACCCAAAATTAATATGATGTATTGCAAAATAATGTTTTTTCTTCTTCAAGCTCCTTGTTCTGTTTGATTTTCCTCCAGATTTTTTCCCCTATCTTTTCCCTTCTCAACCCATTCTTGTCTCTCTTTCCTTCTTTTTCCATCTTTCACCTCTGTGTCCTCATCCTCTCTTCATAAGTTCCTTTTCTGTGAAGGAATGCCTCAATAGTAATTTCAGTCTTGCCTTTCATCCTGCACGCCCCCACATACTCTCTTGTTCCTGCTAATTGTGCTCCCTTCCTGGACTGACACTGCTTCCCGAGAGGAAGGAGAACTGCCGTAATGATTGGTGGCAGCAATGTCTTAACCATCTTCTTAGAGCACAAACACTGTCACAGTGTTTGAAAAGCTACATTAATTGAACATAGATTTGTTCAGGCTGCTCATTGAATGGATTTCCCTCGTGCCTGGCTTGTGTTACAGCTTATTTTAGCTATAGACTGAATCCCAACAATAGTTGTTAGTCCTGCCAACGACTGCCTCCACCAGATGCCATACCCTGCTTGATCCGAGGGTAGAGGACATCGCAGGCAGCAGCACAGAGACTCCAGCAATCGTGAACACCAACAACTGGATGCTAAGTGCAATCCTAGGTTGTTGAACTGTGTACTTGGAATGGAAAGAAAAGAGTTTTCATGGCATAGATTTTACTTAAGATCGACTTCTGCAAGGAAGTTCATCTGCCACCTGCGCAGCGGTTTGGGGATTTGGGTTATGCCTGTCCTGGGGCCAGGACTGATAAAGGGGCTGGCAGGGACGGGGGGGCCCATCCTGCCCACTGAGGCTTATTGACAGCTATGATGCTGTTTCATTGGGCTGTTTGCTTCCCTGAGTCTGTGCACAGTTGCTGCCTGCTGTAGAGGTTCAGGTACACTCCTCCCTGCCTCTGTTTCCTTTGGATTATAAATCATCCCCTCTGCTTCAGCCTGCTGCCAGAGTCCCTATAGCAGTGGTGAAGCCATGCTAAGTATTCCTGGGAGAGGTGTCTCACCTACCCCCAACCCTTTTTCCACAGTTTAGGCTACAGGGTATTTCAGAAAGGTGGACCCAATTTCAAGTGATAAGAGCTTCAGATTGGTTCCATCTTTTTGAAACACTCTGTGCTCCACAGCGATTTGTTGCAAGCTGAATACATCAGTAGAGAAGTAACTCAGTACATGGAGGTTTGCTCACCACAGGCAGCGGAGACATTTTGATCCATGCTCATCCGTGAATAGCCTCACTCAGCCGTGTAATCCCCAGGAACTGAAATGGTGCTTCTGCTAATGATAATTCGGCTATAGCCAGGCACTTGTTGCAGTGCTAGTGATTTCTTATGGCAACAACCATCTCCCTCCAGTGTGATGGAAAAGCAGGACGCGTGGAGGCAGAGAGATGCCGAGAGAAGGACTGCCAGACTCTCACTGCCATTACCAGTTCCAAAATGCCTCAAGTCTGTGACTGGAAGCAGTGTTGGTGGCAATCGGTGCTTGCTTGTATGTTTTTGTTTTATAAATAACAGCATTGGTGTGGTCTTCAGAGGTGCCAAGCGAACACAGATAGAGTTCACATGGGTGAAAGTACCATATCTCTGGGATTTCACTGCTGCATTGGGGTCTGCGTGGTGGATCGGGCTTGCTGATTTAGTGCTTTAGCTAAGGCACAGGTGCAGTGGCCCCGTACATGTAAGCACGATCTATTTGCATTTCATCTCTCTGAATCAGCGCAATTCCCCTAACTACCCTCTTCAGTAAATTCCTAATTGCCAGCAATTTGTGTCTTTACCTATTTATTGCAGCTTGCAAAGTTTGCAGTAAATTTGGCTTGTGATTTTGTGTTTGTGCGTGTGTGTAGCAGTTAAATCACTTATGTTCTGAGAACTTTAAAGAAACATATGCCTTAAAATCAGCAAAGCATTTACTACTTTTGCATAAATGGTGAAGACTATTTTATTTTATTGCGTTACATTACTAAATAACCTTGGTTGTTATTCTTCAAGGTCTCAGTGTGTTGAGCCATTAACAACTATGGAACGTATCTAAACTGCATTATAGCTGCATAACTACAAGCTAAGGGGTAATCGAAGATCTGTCAGGCTTAACGTAAGCATATGGACAGCTCTCCACTACTAATATAGGAAAAAACTCATTTAATTTTGAATTTTTAGGCAGAAGTCCCTAAGGATGCTTTCACCTAAATGATGTTCAACTCATACAATGCAACTGGAAACACCAATCTGGGAGAATAAGGATCTAGGAGTTACTGTGCTCTGAAAGGGAGAAGGAACACATTAATATTTCATCTGTGTATATATATGAAATTACTACAGAGATAAACAATTTGATGAGTAATGATGCATATATTTAATTCATGGTTTTTTGCATTTTTAAAGAAAATGTAAGTAGGTGGAAGCTTGAGCTTAATTAAAATAGCAAAAGAAGCACTGAGGCTAGTTTATTCTCTGCTAAACATTGAAACACATGTGACAACTTCTGAAAATGGCAGTTCCTGAGAAACTAGAAGAGTCTGTGAGATTTAACAGGAGGTCTGGTTACGCCGCGGACAGCAGGCTTTGCACAAAGTCTGCAGAATTTGTGGAAATACAATATATTGAACCTTTCAGGCATTGCCACCGGACATGCCTTTCATCATCTGAGTAACATCAATGCCAAACTTGTGGAAGTTGTCAGGCATTCTGACACTACAGTGCTATTTTTTATAGTTTTGGTGTGGATGTTCTAACTTTTGTATTATTAAGACCAAGAAGTGATTAGTATGAAGACAAATGTGGCACCACATGGTGGAAAATACATTTTTCTTCTTAGAGCCACCATCAGGCAGCTTTTCAGGAAGAGTGACACAGTTTAAGAAATCCAAATCTTGTGTTCATATTGACTCAGAGGGGATCTGATGAGAGAGAACTGCAGTTTTAATTTCCAGCTTAGCTGTGTGCTAACCAGGGGCAGCGGGGACGTTTCGATCCAGACCCAGCAGAGGTTAGAGCAGAGCAGTCCGAGAGCTGAAAGCATCTTGGAGGGGCAGCGCAGCAGTTGTGCATTGCTATGTCCCTCCCCCGGGTATCCCCACACAGCTGGGCAGCTGCTCTTTGTGTCATCCAGCAAAGCCCCCAGGCTGTAATCGGAATGGGCATAGCATTGTACTGGTCTTCATCTGTATAGATGTGGCTTTTCTCCCCCAAGAACTTCTATAAGGCCCAAGATTTTGTATAAGCGTATATGAGTGACATGTGAAGTATAGCAGTAGAAAAAGTACCATCTAATATATACCACTGGGATAAAGTATAGTAAGAGGTTTTATATATATATATCCATATATATATACCCATATATATATATATATATCCATAAAAGAGAGGCTCAGTGCAAGAATTACTAGAACTTATTTTGCTGGAATCAAGATGGATCTTTGCTGTAATGCGTTTACTAGCAACTTCTGTATTGTGATTTATTGAGAAGCTCAGTTATTGCTTTTAATTTCAAAAAGTCATCTATAACCTGTTCACAGGAATGAAACTCAAGAAAACCATATGTTCAGGATATTGTTGTTAGAGTGTTATGTTTTATGCTTCTTTGAGATGCCTTAAATGGTTTCTCTGTTGGTGTGTCTTTATTTTGTGGGTATTGCAGGTAGCTCTAGACTCCAAGTAAATGAAATCCTGTTGTGTTGCTGCTACTTCTTCAGAAAAGCAGCTGTTTAAACATGCTGGTTTAAATCATGCAAATATATCCCTTTTTTTCCTGATATTGTAAATGTTACTATTAATTGTTTTCTTATAGTCATTTTGAAATAGGTAGGTCTAAAAGAAGTATGAAAAAGGCAATGTGGTGGTTAACAAAGTAATTGAGGAAGGCTGTGCTGCGTGTACAGACGGCAAGGAAGGAGAAACAAAGATGTTTGTGTGAGAAGCTGATAAGCTGCTGTGATTTTACAGAGGACATGTGCAAAATCAGGCTAGTCAAGCCAACCCTCTGTCTGCTCTGTCACAGCTATAAATTGTGGCTGCAATGTGAAAACCCCATCAGAAGTGTCACATTTTCTTCATTCTGGTGACATGCATTGAATGTGCGTGTCATGTTTTGCTTTTTTCTGTGTTTAGTTGGACAGTTGCCCCGCCACTGGCACAGAGCGGAGAAGTTACTGGGTCTGGATCATACATCATCTATTGGAAAAGCATTGTAGAGTCCCTCATAAATTCCCCTTTGGTATTATGAAGGGTGTGTCTGCAGAACAAATGAAAAAAAGACTCTCTTTAAAGGTAATACTCTCAGCATTGTGACTCTGAATGCTATTCCCACATAGCAGCCTTGCAGGTATGTGTGTGATGCACAATAAATCTGGGAATATGAGTATCTGGACTTGTTGTGATGTTGCTCTACCAGCACTAACAACCTGTGCTTTGCGCAAACACGGTGCGAGTGAGACTTATGCTACGTGCAGCTCTGGAGGTAGTTGGAGCAGATGCTGGTATCGAGCATTCACAGATAACTACAGACATAATTTCAGTTAGCTTAATAGTCTAACAGTGTATTCTTTCCTAGAGGAGATGTTAAATGGGTAGCTATGAAGCTGCACATGCAGAAAGTCCTTACAGAATCAGATAGACAATAACTAGACTTATGGGGGGAAAAAAAAAAAAAGGAGTACATTTACTCAGATGTACTTGCTGATCTAAGAGATGTTTAGGAAGGTAGTTAAAGCGAGTAAAAGTGACAGGTGAATATGAGTTATCCCAGATGCCTTCCTGCTGTTCTTCTGGAAGATCTCCTGAACGTGAAGTTAAATCCTCTGTGGAAAGGGATAAAAGGTCTCATCTCTAGCTGTATTATAGAATCATTTCGGTTCAAAGAGACCCTCAGGATCATCGAGTCCAACCATAACCTCACCTAACTCTAGCACTAAACCATGTCCCTAAGAACCTCATCTAAATGCCTTTTAAACACCTCCAGGAATGGTGACTCCACCACTTCCCTGGGCAGCCTGTTCCAATGCCTGACAACCCTTTCCATGAAGATTTTTTTCCTAATATCCAATCTAAACCTCCCCTGGCACAACTTGAGGCCATTTCCTCTCATCCTATCACTTGCTACTTGGGAGAAGAGACCAACCCCCTCATGCTACAACCTCCTTTCAGGTAGTTGTAGACAGTGATAAGGTCTCTCCTCAGCCTCCTTTTCTCCAGGCTGAACAGCCCCAGTTCCCCCAACTCTTGCTACCATCAAGGAGCCACTTTCTTGCCAGAGCTATGATTTGGCCTCTGAAGTGCAACAGGAAATTATTGTGCACCTCTGCTTCTGTGTGGAGAAAGCTGATTTAGGAAAGTCAGAGTGCATTTTAGAGCCAGATCTAAGTTAGTAGGCTGTGTCCATCTCTACTAGACGTCTGTATGCAAATGGAGACAAACATCTTGCCATGCCTGCAAATAAATGTGCTCTTCTAAAGTTTTAATATTTTTGTGCTTGAACTTCTCAGGTTCAAATTTTAGAAGTCATTGTGTGTGTGTTTGAGGTTTTTTTTCTTTCCTAAATTAGCATATCTCAGGTTGTTAGGGAAATGCATGCAGTACTTTTTCTGTCAATAGAAGCATTAATTGCCTTAGGCCTTCACGCTGTAACAACCTGAATTATTCTTTCATATTCCTCTGCAGTTCTCTAGTTTGAGGGCCTTAGAAATTGTGAAAGCTGGACTCGGTCAACATGCAGGAGAGTAAGGAGGGTTCCTAAGCCCTAGGTTTCAGTCCATGAATTAACACGGCTGCTGGGATAAGGGGACTATATCTTTCCACTTTTCTGAAGTGCTTAGCTCGCTATTTGTGCGCCATAAAATAAGCAGCAATAACAATAATCCATGTCTGACCATTCAGAGGAGTGAATCCACCATGCCTTCAAGCAGTTCACAGTCAGTAAATGGGATCATATAGTGCATATCATCTGCATTTAGTGTGACTGCCTGGTACAGAGAATATTGATTATTTTTCCGTGTTATCATTCTGAGTTTATATCTTCATTTCTTTCAGAGAGCCACTCTTTCAGCCCAGTGTGTTTCTCAGTAAAGAGAAACCTGTGAGAGGTGTGGGTTTGAACTGAGTGTGACCAGTCATGGTGCTTGGGGCTCAGGGACCCCCAGGCATCTGTATCTGATGGATCAACACAAACAGGTATTTCTGGCAGGAATACTCCTGACCTTCTGGTTTCCATGGACTTTGCGCTGCTTTTCATATATGCTGGCCATAAGAACTCAAATAATGTGGCCATTCCTAGATGACAAAAAACTTTTTTTTTTTTTCACCAAAATGAATTCTGAAAAGCTCTTCAGATTCTTACGTTAAAAGTCTTAGGTTATTTGTTCTAACTCTGGGTTACTGGATATTATTCCTATTGCATAAGAACTGAAGTGTTTTTCCCTTGTAACACAGGAGACATTACTTAGCTATTTTAAGAACCTGAATTTAGTTCCAGAGAAAGGTAGAGAGGACACACCAGCTTTTGAGAGAGAGATGAGGGACTGAGGCTGGTTTTCTGCCTTTCATCCTGATGTATTGTATAACACCAACTGGACAGAGAAACACTCTTTCTAATGGAGGGAACAAGCCCTACTTCAGGCTGATGGGATCACGTGTTTGCAGAATGAATGAAAATTCACAAAAGGCGATGAGGCGAGCCTGCCACAGCCTCGGGATGCTGGGTAAAGATACTGACAGTCAGTGCCGCTACGTGTTCGTAGATGCAGATGGGAACTATCCCAAACAGGATAATATGTTATCAGATACAATTTGATATTGTCGTGATGCAGTTACTACCTCAGAGTTGCATTGAGACTGGATGGTGATGATTCTCTTTACCCTCTGCCTGCTATCTTTTTTTCCCAGTGAACATAGGTAGATTTGTTTTGTTGGTACTTTTTAAATTATTCACATGCAACCTAGCCACTTGAGCTCAAATGGAATAAAAAGCTTTATTCCAAACCAACGATGCATTAGAAGAATGTTGGCAGCATTTTATACTGCTCCAACACTTTGTATTTAATGAGGAAAATGCGTTAAGTGCACACATACCATTGTGGCACAGAGGATGAAGATATTTGAGTAGACTCTGTTCACATTTGTGATCATTCCAATCCTGTCCTTTTTGTTTTAGCAGCAATTTAAATTAGCGTACAAATAAAAATGTAATATCTAGAGCTTTTAGTGAAGGAGACACACACACATATTATCAGAGGGAAGAAAAGAAACTTGGTAAAATAAAATGAATATTAAGCTCAGCTGGAGTTTACTAAGATGCAGATTCATTACAACCAATTGTTAATATGAACGCTTCCTCTTGAATTAGGAGCTCTAGAGTTCACAGTTAACCAGGGAGCTTATGTGACTTTTAGAAACAAGTGGCAAAGATGCTGTCACCTCTGCTTTGCAGGTTTAAAGACGTTAACCCAAGGGATGCTGTAGCTGATACTGAAGACCTCAGGTACATACAGACTTGATCTTTTGAGGTGAAAAAGGCATTTAAAGCAGAAGCTCAGCTGAGGTCACTTAACTTTGAGATGTTAATTCTCATATTCTCAGGCTGAAAAGTTGGACTTTGTTTTTCTGGGCCATTTTCTTTGCTGGAGGCTAGACATTTGTATAACTGTAAAGTATGTCTGCTGTTGTGTAATGGCTGAAGATCTGGTTCATGAATTTTTGCACATGTGGAGAAACAAATATTTATTCAACACGGGTACCACTCCGTGCAGACACAAGACATGACTCGAGCTGCCTAAGTGGAATTAACTCCTGTGCTGAGGAGGGAGTTATGTCCCAGCTGCAGATCCAGTGTGTGCTCTTAACAAACATTTCACATGTCAAAAAGTGGTGATTTTGCTACCAGGATATAATTTGTGGGAAAAGTAAAATTAAAAAAAAAAAAAGTCCAGTCACGTTGACTTTGTGCATGATGGAAAGGGAACAATGGGAAAACTCAACAGGGACAAGTACCTCTTACTCCCTTTCTCTTCTGCTCATTTTTGTAGTGGAATGAAACAAGGACTGAGGGAAAGAGTAGAAATGATGAATGGGTGGTAAAAGAGAAGGACACTGCTCTCATTGAGCATCTGCTTCAAACAAGCATGTCCTCAATGGGAAGACAAAGAATTCCTGCCAGTTTATACCAGCTGTGAATCTGACTTCTATTTGTTACTTTTTTATTAGAGATTTTTTCTTGGTTTCTTTCAGTTTCCAGGAAAAACACCTGCCCAAGAGCATTGTTTTAATGAATCCTCTGTAATTTCATACCAAACCAATACTTTCAGTGGTAAATATCTATGTACTAGTTTCCCTTTGGAAGAGCAGTTCTGGCCAGATTGACTAGCATATTGACTGAAAAAATACTTTGAAGACTTGCATGTTGTTCAGCCAGAGTTCTTTTTTGTGAAGAGAATAGCCCCCTTTTCCAGTTAGCCCTCCGCCAACATATTTCATCTTGAAAATTTTCCACTTCTCTTGATTGTTATTCAGTGCAATCTCCCTTGCCTTTTCTCCTTGGTAGCTGCACAAAGACAAATTCTGCCCATAAATTCAGGAGCAGCTTTCTTCATATTAAATGAATTTCATTTAATACATCTTAGGGGGGCAGCATTTAAACTGTGGTATTGCTGAATTTTGCCTTTCTGAGTTTCTTTGTTAGAATGATCCATGATTTGTTTCTTTTCATGATTCAATAAGTAATTTCCCTGTGTATTTCTAACCCTTAGTGTCTGGCTCCATTTAGATTCTCCAGAATGTTTCCTTTTCGATCCTTATTAATCCCTCTGTTAATATGTGTTTTAACTAAGTACCACGTAACTCCAAAAGCGTACCTGTGTACCTGCATGTTTTTCTCATCTTTTCTCCCTTGTAACTCATGCTGCAGATGGTTTTGCTCACTCTGAGTCTAAAAATCCTGAACCAGATCTTTTATTCTTGGTAACCTGTTTAGAAATAAATCACTGATCTGTCTCTTGAGTCAGGAAAGGGAATTTGGAATTGAAACTACAGGTAGGCAAAGATGCTGCTGGCTAATGCAGCCTGTACATTCAGATACAAAACATTTAAACTTTTCAGATTGGAAATGTTTTTCACAGTAATCAGACTGAACACTTAAATGAAAGAAAATAAAAGCTCAACCTTTTTTATATTGGTCCTGCAAAATAAGTTGTGATCATATCCGTACCTCTGGAAGGCAAATGAGTGTGATTAATGAAGCAAATCATACATTTTAATATGTATGATAAAACAGTTATTCCAAAGAGAAAACAATCTCTTTAGCAATTCAAAATATTGTTATTTGCACCTTTTTTAATCTGTTTTTTCTTTTCATTGCCTTCAAATTCAGGTAGGCTGGCATTTATTGCCAAGACATTACTATTTCAAGTCTTTCCCTTCCTATTTGCCTTTCCATCTTCTGTGCATATAATGTCTGTGTCCATTCCCTCTCCCTCCCAAGCTGAAATGCTTTTTGTATTGCATGTTTTTCCAAGTCTTTCTACAGATGAATTAACCACATGAGGGAACTTTGCAGCAATTTTTCCCGTTCCTGCTCTGTGGAAGTTAATAGGAATGTACAAAGGGTAAAATATGTCTCTAAATGTTAGATCTATTAACTTACCAACCTTTAAAAAGGTTGGATGACAAATGAATCTTGGTATGCCTATTGTAATTTTCAGTTGTTGAAAGCTGACTAAACATATGTGTAAGTGAAAAAACTTAATTAAATGCAGAGAGTGCATGCATGTCATATGTTTAATATTCCACTGGAGGTATTGGGAAACCTCTGCTTTCAGATAGTTTGTGAAAGAGGCTGGTATACTTCTTACCTTATTGAAGCAGACTGACTTTTCCTGTGGTCCATTATTCCATACTCTGCAGAGGTATGTATAGTGTACTGGTTTCACCTCGATTCTTGTTGAAGATCAATTTATGTCCTAAACTACAGATGCTGTAGTGTCATTCTTACTTAGTGTAGTAATCACAAATGGTTTTCTTTCTCATATATAAAGTTTCAAGCTCTTTTAAAAAATCATTTAAGCTTTTTTTGTTTTGTGCCACTCTAATTCTACTGTAAGACCGTTTTAGGATCTTGCATTTCTAATTATTTTCATTTCTAGGTTACATTTATTCATATTTGTTTAATTCAGATTGAATTAACTTCATGTATGTTTTTCGTTCACTTAAAACATCATCTTTACTCTTGTAGCTTACATTGTCACATCAGACTTATCCTCACTCAGACCCCATTTTTGATCTGCTACATTTACATCTTTTAGGCTCTTCATTTTCTTGATCTTCTCCTTGGGCTTGCCAGCTGTCCCACTTCAGACTAATCTGTGAAACTACAGTTTAAACAGTATTCCCGATGAAGCGGCATGAGGAACTTTGAAAAGGGCACTTGTGTTGTGTATCCCCATTTATCCTGTGATCAAATGCAACTTTCTGGGGCCTGACATGTTGGAAGCAAGAGAGGTAGCAGGCATGGTCAGCGAGCAATCTCTGTGATCAGTGGATTGGGTTGCTGTGACACCACTGATAAGCTGTATGTCACTCTGTAGACCTTTCCCAGTTTCTGCAAAGAATTTCTTCTGTGTTTAAGGTTATGTCCCCAGAAATGAGGAGAATAGCAGTTCCATTAGTAGAGGATTGTAATGGTCAGTGCAAAACAAATGAGTCTTGGGAAATACTCTAAACTTGATAAACATGATTCTGATATTCAGAAAGGTGAAGTGTCATTAGGCACTGCAAGTTTAACAGGATTTTGCAGCAGTCTTTTTTTCTAATAAGCAAAATGTTGGGAAAGGAAACCTCTTACCCTATGCTGTTTCTTCCATATCCTGCCTTTCTCCATGCCAAACTGCCTCCAGTTTCCTGCATGAAGCAGTTGTTTCTTACACTGACATGGTTGTCCATAATTGTCTGTGCCCCTACCAATATGCCCATGGGTTCAATGTGCTGTCGGTGAAACAGGACCGTGCTGTAGTCCTTCCCCTGGGACTGGAGCTGAGTGTGCTCCACCGTGTTCACCTCATCCTAATGTAATTTTTCATTGGGAACACCGTCTCTCACTCCTGTGCCCATTGCTTTGCCTTTCCCTGAAGCATCTTTGCTTCTAGCGTGACCTTTTCGAAACGAAAGCAACCACACCTCATTGTGTCCTTTAAGACTATGAAATGACACCCTTTAATACATATTTCATATAGGAACTCCTGTATCATGGAGCCTGTAGTCTGGTTTGCTGGTGTGAGTGTTGATGTGATTTTGATTGCATGAGAAAGCTAATTCCACTTCGGCATGTTGTGGGAATCTCTCTCTCACATGCATCTGTAATCTGCATCTGTAATCTAACCAAGAATCAATATTAGGGTGACAACTACTCAGTACTGTGCAGCTGCAGATAGTAGGGACTATCTTTACCAGACATCTGTGATTTGTTTATATGAACTCAAAAGGAACACTGGATGTGATGTTGTTACTTCAAAAGTAGACTCTGATTTAAGAGGGGCTTTTTGTAAAGGGAGATGGTTCATTCAATATGAGTAAAGTAACTGGCATCTGGCCCTTACAAATTCAACATATTCCTGTTGATTAGCTGTAACTGGAGTTGCTTTCAATCTTTAAGCTACACCTTTTCAGACCCAGACTATGCAATATCAATCCAAATTTTCACAGTCCCTATATCTATTCAGATTTGATTTTGAATCAGAATTTTCTGGTCCATTCTCTATACTATGTGCTCATTTGAATTATATTAAAAGCCTTCTCTAGTATATATCCTGGATTGAGTGGCAATTCCTCGGTCTTTCCAGAGGCAGATCAAAACCTGTGCAGTTTATCCAAATTCAGAATGTCAGTGCAGACTTCTACAGACCTATCTGATGAATGAATATTTCTGAATGGTGTTCACCATGCTCTTTTATCAAATCTCTATTGCTTATTTTATATTGTTGGATCTCTTTTATATTTTGATGTCAGCTGTAACTACATTTCCTCATATTTTTTCTCTGCCAGGTTTGGCTGTTACATTGAATATGAACAGATTATTTTGTAGTACAAAGATCAGTCATTTAAGACTGAACAGGTTACTGATTATGAAAGAAATTTTTCCCGTGAACCATGCATCTTGTGAGAAAAAGTGGGATTAAAGGTGCAGTTTTATGTTTAGAGGCAATTCCAACTGATATCTGACTTCTCCAAAATTTACCAAATTAACATCAATGGTTCAAAGTAACAATAAAAGTTGATTCTGTTATTTAAATATGTTTAACCAAAGTCAGTAGTTTGCAAGTAATATCCAATTAACATGTTTCAGTTGAGAATCAAGCAAAATATTCCATTACATCTCCCCAGTTTGCACAGTTTGTACCATTTTTTCATCTATATGTGAAAGACGCCAACTCAGCTGACTAATCATCTAGGATTTGCTCCCTCTGTGGTCCCTGGAGAGATAAAGAGCTATTTTCTGAATGATGATTCATCTCATGCAAAACCAGTGTAAATAAATCACAAGCATAATCTAGACATACAACATGTAGATAGCTCAAGTGGGGTGAGATGTACCTCACCTTTGCTATGTGACTCTGTAGGATTTTTCATTTGTGTTTACGAATATTAAAGATTTATTTAAAGTGACACATAATAAAGACCAGGTTCTGTTTCTTGCGTGCTATGAATGTCCATCTTTCAGGACATTGTTGTTTACACAGTTTAGTCCTGAACTTTTACCTTCCACAGGCAAGAATCTGGAAGGAAATGACAGGGTGTCTTGTCACTTCTTAGAAGAAACTTTCACCTTGTCCTGGGCCAATCTGGCCTTTCTGCTTCTCTAGGCACTCTGTGGTGTGCTTTGGGAAGTGTGCGTAAACAAAAGATGCAGTGGAACTCCTCAACATGGTACTTACACTTGCAAGGTTCCCACTGCAAGGATGGCAAAGGCTGGAGGTTGTGTTTGAAGATGAGGTTAGCTATTGAGGGGGGCAGAAATAAAGTTTAATCTGCTGTTAAGGGAACAAAGAGGAGCTGAAGCTGCTAAATGCTGAGCAAGACGGAAATGAGACAGCAAGTGCTTAACAGAAAGGAGTGATTGAGAGCTCTTAGGAGTGCCAAGGTGCTGGGAGGAAGAGAGGTTTGGAGAGCGAGGCTTGGAAAACTCGTTGTCATCTCTGCAGTACTTCTCATTGGAATCTGTGTCTCCTGTAATCCACTGCAACACATGCAGTTTGTGTCAAGGGAGCAAGCTGGTTTTATCCTTTTCACTCTGACTGGTGCTGTATCCAGTCCTGTACCTTGAATCAGCTGGTCTACTGTCATTCATAAAGCTTCAGCTTTCTCTGTAATAATAGCAGCACTCTTGAGCTGATTCAGGTTACTATCTAGGCAGTTTATTTTTGGATCCCAAGACCACTTTAAAATATATCTCCATACAAGCTTCTGTTCATAGTTAACTGAGTAAACCTGGTTTTGATTCAATATCCCTGTGATCTCAGTCCCAATAGCTTTATTCTATTTTTTTCAAGTGCATCTTCTCTAATAAATACACAGTCAAAAGAAAATGCACTAATGCTCTGAAGCAAGCTTTGATTTCATGGTTTAGCAAATCAGTCAAATTTTATCATTGTTGCTAGTTGGTGCTTCCACAAACACAACCTGTAGCAGCCTTTGTTTGTCTTTGGAAAGCTTAACTCCCTCACAAACTGCCAAATTCCCATTGATCAAAACAAGAAGGAGGCAATTCCATTTGTATCAATGACAAATGGATTTAAGATACTATATTTGGGTCCTTTTAAAGTAAATAATCTCTATAAAAGATCTCTCTGACTTTGGTTTTAACTAGATTTTCAATACGAACTTTCCCTATGTTGTAGAAGTCTCAAAATAAAGGAGGAGTCAAAGTACCATATGTAACGTATCCCCTGAAACTCACAGTGGTTTTGTTGAATATCTGTGACCTGCAAGGAACAAAATAACAGTACCAGATCTCATCTGACTTGATGGTGGAATAGCAGAAACCCTAATTAGTTGGCATTAACACATAGTGCTGCAGTCCGCTTGCAGTTTCACATTACTTCAGAATTATTGCTCCCTTCAGGTTCTGCATAACTATTAGGACTCTGCAAAATTGGCTTTTTCTATCTTTAATGTTTTCATGCTGCCAGGAGATACATAATGGGGGGGAAGTGGGCAGAGGTAGCACTTAATACGTGTGATTGCACATGCTTGGATTACCATGGTAGTACAGTATCTTTAAAATTATTGATTTGCTAAATTGTCTTAACTAAAAATAATAAGGCGATAACTTAGCATAAATGAAGTATTAGTATTTTTCCTCTCTTTAATAGCCAGAAAAATATAATCAGTAAATAAATTTGGGACCTAGAAGAAAAAGATGTGGTCCAAAGCCAGTCAGAGTCAAGTGAAAAATAGCTATGAACATCAGTGGAATTTGGACTTTGGAGGATCTGAGAAAGGGAGAATAGTCAAAATTAGAACTTCAAAAAGCCAATTCAAAAAAAGCCTTTCAAGTGCAGACGTTTTCCCAAAAGTACATTTAAAGAGTGTGGAGGGCCAGGCAGGGAAGAGAGCGAGCTCACAGTAGCAAGATTTCTTGTAAATGCAGTATGTACCCAGAGGATATTAGAAGACTTTTGAGTAAACTGTATGATTGTACCCTGGCTGAAAAACACAAGAGCCTGTAATTATGCTGTGTTGTATTTATTCACTGGTGGATTCTTTTAGATCTTTTTCCCCCCATAGGATATTCTTTATTTACAGGTCGTGTGTTTTGAGTATACTTCATTTTTAATACCATTCATAATTTTGTTTTGGAACCACGATATTTATTAGAACAGTATAGCATGTAAAAGCCACCTTTTTGCCTTTGTGAAGCTAAAATAAATAACATATATAATACATATCCATCTCAGTGCTGAATATATTAAGGCACATTCACAGTACTGTACTTTTCAACATCCAACTCTATGATTTAACTCTGCCCTGTACTATTTTTTTATTAAATCAGACAGACCGGTGATCTATTTTGCAGTGCATGGAATGTAAGCAGTCTTCGGTACTCTTCATTCTCTGCACACCCTCTGTTCTTTAAGATATTTATGGAAATGGTTGGTGAGGTGCAACAAGCCAGACATAATATTCCCCTTGCCTTTTGTGTGGCTACACTGTAATGAAGAATTAATAACAGATTCCTGAAGGATATTAATCATACTTTCACAAGCCAGTAGGGAGCAATTTAAGTGCAGGAAAATTAATGTAACAGTCCAACTCAGAGGCCCATGCAGAAAGTCAGAAAAAATGGGTGCCCGCTAATGGGCTTTCCTTCATCTCTGATGCGGTGAAGCATTAGCACAACTCGTCACATGGACCACTGAGCTGCCTCTGTCCTCAGCAGATCTTCCAAAGTGTCTGGCCATGTTGTCAGCGCTCCTCTTGCGTTTTCTGCATCGATACTCACTGAAGAGCCTTCTCTTCACAGGATGGAGAACAGACCTAGATGGAAACCATTCATCCCTTCCTGTAAGAATATTCCTGCTGGAGACAAAAGGCGATCTGACAGTCTTCATACATTAACATACAGGGGAAAAATCATGTGGCCAGTGAAAATATTTGCTTTGGATATTTAAAAAAATATTTATTGTTGATATCTTCAAAATAATTACAAGCTTCATTCTTTTTCATTTTATATATCAACTGTTTGGAAATAGATGTAAAATTAAATTTCCAAATTAAAAGCAGTTCTAAACTAAAGCTCCCTTTGAGATTTCTCATCCCAGAGACATCAGAATGGACGTTCTGGTCATTACCAAACTTTTTCCAACATTTTTCCAGGTCTGTAGAATCACCTGAAGCCTCTTCATTCAGGAGAGCAGTTTCAGTTTTGACAAATCAGTGTTTCTAGGGGAAAAAAATGATCCTGTCAGAGACGATCTGACTAGCCAGAAGGCAAAGTTCCCAATGAGGTTTTACACTACCGTGTTTTCTTGATGTGATAAATCTATGACAACTCTGCAGTGGTTAGTGCCTTCCATTTTTGCAAAATGCAGGGTCAGAATTTGACCCTGCAAAGCATCCTTAATGAAAAATTATAACGATCTCAGTATAACCTGTATAAGAATTAGTATTACAGAATCTCTTAAAATATTACACGAAGAGTAATCATGTTAAAAGAATCCTATTAATTAGACACTTTGGTAAAATGAAAAAGGCTTTATCATGGAGACTACAGTGTTTCACTGCGGTTTTGTTTTTTAATCAGGATAAACATACTACATCAGGAAGAGCTATATATTTTTAGTAAGCTCACAGTTGAGGGTAAATCTTGGCCCCACATTTAAGCACACAACTGACTGGCCAGTGGGGAGAAGGGGGCAGGGGGCTACTTGTGAGTGTGATGATTATTTAGGGGAAAAATTTCCCAGTCCGAGCCCAGGTAGGGGTTTGTTGCCATTTTCACAGCTACGTTGAATCAAGAGACTCCAGTGAAGCGGTCATGGAAAGTTGTCACAGATATCCAATATTCCTGAGGATTTTTTCATTCATATCTAATGTGAAGCTTGTTCAGTGCGTGTAGCTCCACGTGGGCAGGTGCTCACTGGAGTAACTGGTACCGCTGCTGCCTGGTGGGATGCAAGCCGGGCCCGTGGCCCCTGCGGATTCTTCAGGGAGCTGGGATGCTCATTGCAGCGGGTCATAGTGGCAGCTGCTTATGGCAGTTCCCAGTCACCGGGGCTCGGCCTTTCTCTTCCTCCAGCTCATCCCACTTGCTTCCTGCTGTCCCGTTGTATTAAATGCTCAGGTAACAGCCCTGACTTTGTACTTAGTCGTTGGCCGCCATGTGAGGTTGCGAGGAATTTAGCCTTTCTGAGAAACTGCTTATAAATCTGAACTGAGCCATGAGGATGTGCTGTGGCTCAGAGGAGTGGTGTGCATCAAGCCAGCTGAACCTGGTAATGGTTTTGCTTTATTTTCACTCTGTCTTTTGGCAGAGGAGCCTCTATGCTGGATTCTGTGGCAGTTTTAGCACAAAGCACGGACTTGTGTGATTCTGCATCGCTAGTTAGCCAGCTAAAAGGGACCCTTTGCTTAGTAATAGAGGTGGCAGATGTGATATGTGTCCTTGGAAAGGCCCTCAAATAATACAGTTTCTAGAGACACCAAAACCTTTAGGATTGCTCTGTCTCTTGCTTAAACATAGGGAGGAGAACATGACAGTATTATACCCTGTTCTCGTCTTCCTCGATTTCACTTCTGTAGGTACACATGGCACTGACCCCAGGTTAAACCTCCAGTGATCACACAAGAGACGTAAAAGGTTCATTTTGGTCTTTTTGCCCTTGCTTTAGGGCAGGAGCATCAATTGTCCAAAGCGTTCAAATATTTCTTCCGAATCTGCCTGCTGGATATAGATTTTAGATCTTTCAGGCAAAGGAGGAATGACTTTGCATGTTGAAAGTAGTAATCAAAATGCACAGTGTCTGAATTTGAGCTCTGATGTAAACGCTACACAAAATCCCAATCAGCGTCTAGCAGAATTTCATAGGGGCACGCAAGGAACACCTTCATTAAACAGTGGTCTACTGATCCTACTTTCTAACTGCTTCTTATTGTATTAATTCAAAGTTTTTCTCTTATTGGAAAATTAAGTAGCAGGTGTAGTTTTAATGAACTGTAGCAGACTGGGTTTAGTGGTGTGGTAAATAGATTGTGATATTCATTTCCAATTAAAGTTCTTTTGCAAAGATCAATGAAGCACATTCTCGTAAATTGAATCACAGTAAACTAATAAACAAATTTCTTTCAGCCTGCTGATGGCAAATTCTTATTTCCTTAACATGTTAGATCGCATCATAGTATTAATTATATGACGCATGAGCAACAAAGAAGTAATCATTTATTTAGCAATAATTTTATATTTATTTTTACCTTTGAATTAGTTTTACAGGTAATTCCATACCTATAGGGAAGGAGCATTAAGCATTAGAAAAAGGAAATTTCAAGTGAATATTTTTAATGCTTGACTTCTGTCTATCGTCCAAAAATACTTCTAAAATCTTGTTAATGACTCAGCTGCATTATTTGTTTTGCTGATTAAAAGGGCCACTACCTCTGGAAGGGTGCACCATAACCTTTAAACTCAATTAGTACATGAGACATTCACATCAGTAGCAACAGTGTTCATGAACAGTAGAGCAAAGGCTTAATTCTGCATATGTAAACACATTGCTATTGTCATTAAAAAAATTAAGATATTAATTTGCCAATCTTAAATGTCAGCAGTATCTTCTTAGCATATAGCAATGGTGTGACAATTTATTGGGATCCTACTCTGATTATATAAGAATACATTTTGGTGCTGAATAGAGCCCTGAGCATTGATTGAGGTCCCTAGGGGGATACCAGCACATAGACTAGGCTAATAAAAATGATAAAATAAAGCTCTCACTGTATAATAATGTCATTTCATGAGATCCTACCATTACTGTAGGTATGTGAGGTGCCTATCAGAATGGATTAAACATCCCTAGAAGGAGCTTTTTTAGGCTTCCACTGCATGAGGTTACATAAGCTAAGCTCAGATTTGGAAGGACAAACTCCCTTCAATCCTCTTTTAGGCTGGTGGAGAGAGATCAATTTTGCTGGAGGCCATTCAAAGCCCCGCGGTTAGACTTCTCTGGCGTGTTCTCTAGAGAGGCCCATTTTTCACCTTCAGCTATAGAAAGGAGAGAGAGAAGACTGAAGCTCATTTTGTGAATATATTCTATGTAAGTAATAATATTTTGTGAATATTTTTCTGGATAGATAAAGTCTGGACATAGTCATCTTCTGCAATCTTCTTCATGGCACTAATGCATCCACAACATCTTTACCTTCCACTTAACAGAAGCTGCTGCTTTATTACATTTTGGGGTCTTACTTTATCCTGATTTTTCCGTTTGCTGTTTATGTCAGGTTAAGTTTATTGCTACCGACTGACTCCTCCTAGTTACTATTATTGAAATGCATATTGAAGACTCCTCAGGTTCTCCAGAGCTACCTGGGAGTTTGCAAGTGAAAAGCTGTTGTTTCCTGCCTTGGATGGGCATCAACTGTGGAGAATTCCACTTCTGAAAAGATGAAAAACTTGTGGTTGCCTTTGTCTTATTTTTAATGCAAAACATGTCTCTGGAAATTTTGCAGTCAGCCAAAAATCTTTTTCAGGCTTAAATATAGTCATTGTGCAAGTACAGGCTATCCGGAAATCCAGCATTTATTTTCCTTATGAGACCAGAGCAAGAGATAAAAGGGAAAGATTTAGGTCACGTAAAAGGGAAAATAAAGTGGCTGGTGACTTTGTGTGGCTCACTCGTGCGTCTCCTTTTCTGTGCTGCCCTTGTCCTTGGGTTCGTCGTGTTCCTTGTGTTTGTCTAAGAGGTGAACTGTAAAGTACAATCACAGTCATTTTCTTGTTCTTCAGTCCTCTGGCAGATAGCCGCAATTCTCTGGTGATAACATATTTTCTGTTCTCCTTAGTGATCTTTTTACAAAAGCCTCCATAAAAGTGATTATTCTCTTTCAGTCATAGTGGTAGCTTTCTTGTGGGGGAAGGGGAACGAAATCACAGAAATCTGACTGTAATTATAAATCATTAGGTTTGCAATATGTGGCAATTTCCAGAATTGACATGGGGTCTGTATCTGGGTGTGCCAGATGCAGAGTGGCCACGATCACTTGAGAAGTGAAGTGTCAGATAGTCCTCGCCAAGAGGTGAAACACCTTCCTGCTTCACACCAAGCAGAGTCTGTCTTAGGTCCTTTATCTGTTTTAGCTCCTAGATCTGCCTTAGGTCTTTCCCGAGTCTTTTACAGAAGACTTGAACTTGTAATTCTTCCAAACAAGCAAAAACCCCACATTATCTTCTAGCTGTGGATATGTTTCCTCAGCATGTGAATGTCTGATCCTTTTGGCTGGCTGTGCAGCATCAGAGATGGCTCAAGGCAGTGAGCTCATGCCGTCCTCTGGAACTTTCGCTGCTGCAGTCATGCATTGTAGCTTGGTATGGCCCAGTGAGTTTTATGGATACGTATGAATTAGTTGTGATCAGGAGAAGTGCTGGTGTTCATCAAACTCTAACCAAAGATACTGTAACCACTGGGAAGCATCTTTCCATTTCATGCATTCAATGCTATTAAGCTGATAAGTTTGGAAACAGAAGGAAAGTAACCATTCCAATAACATAACAGACTTGAGATGGGAGGAAAATTAATCTGCAGTTTAACAGACTGAGAAATACTTACCGTAGTGCAAAATAAGGTTTGCAGTATGATGAATTACTTGTGTTGTGTGGAACAGGACATGAGAGGAGAGAAATTTAAACACGATTTTCCTGAGAGAGTGGAGTTTGACTTGAGTTCATTTAATGTCATCCTCCAGAGTCCCTCCTTTGCAGAGAACATCAACAGACCTGGTATTTGTATAACTGTTAATTAGGGTGAATCAGAAGGCATATAGATATCTCACTGGATGGATTGCGTATTTTCTTATATTAAAGTTTGTATAAAGCCCATATATACACAAAGCTAAATAGTTAAGGGGTTTATTTAATGTGCACACTTGTTTGTGTGTATTGTCACCTCAGATTTGTATGTCAGTAGGAATTTGCTGATTTTGTTGAGGGACCTCATTAGATTTCCCATCAGCTTCATTACAACACAACAGCAGCAAAAATCTTGGCTGCACTGACATCAGTGATAGCATTCCTACCAAATTAATAGGACAAGGACTTCTGCCTAGATCCTTAGGAGAGAGGATAAGGCAGAGCTCTGTATTACTACATTTTCCTCTCAAATGTTGAAAATAAACATCAGAACCATATGTCAGTAAAAGAATTAATACTGGAAATGCTAATGTATTTTTGTGCATGAAATAATTATTTTTGATTAATAAACGCTTAGAATTATTAGCATACAACGCCCGTCTCCACAGCATGAGAGCTGCTGTGTTGGTAGAACACATGTGGTCTCTTTGAAAGTAGGGCACCTCTCGGTAAATCTACCTGGCTATCATCTGTATAAACAGAGCAGCAAGCTTCCTTACTTGCTCCCAGCCCTCCACAGATCTTTCTTCACAATCATCTTAATTACATTCCTGTATTTAAAAGTTAAGCATTTTCTCTCTGGCCTGAATTAGCATGACATCCAAGCCACTCATGGGTAAAATAGAGATGGAGTTATTATATGTGCTAAAAGCTTGTGTAGGTTCAAATCAGCTGGATGGAATCACCCAAAATACCCACAAGAAAACCAAAACCAAAACCAAAACCCCAAACAAACGAAAAAACACACACACAAAACTAACAAAACCACAAAACAAAACAAAAACAACACAGAAAACCAACACCACTCAGAAGAAGCTCCAGTGTGGGCTGTTAAATAAAACCAAACTGCCCCAGCTCAGGAAAACTGCAGGTTTCTGATGACCAGGAAACTACTCTGAGGAGGTATCACTACATTCCTGCTCTGTTCTTATACTCTTTCCCAGGCAGGGAGGATTTAGATAAAATGGACCTGTCACCCCATCTGTATGCATTTTCTTATTTCTTAGTTTTTTATCTACTATACTATTCAGATCCCTGCTTGAAATCCACTTCTTCCAGAGATTGGTTTTTTTTCTTCTTTTCACATTCTTCTCATCTTACACAGCATTTGCAAGATTACTGTCATCTTTTATGTCTCTAAAGCCTGATGTAATACTATGATGTTAAAGTATTTTTAATTCTTAAAAATAGTTCAAGGTATCTGACAAACTAGGGAATAGCTGCTGAAATGGAAATGACCTGTGAAGATTTGTTTATAAATTTAGGGTTCTCCGTTCTCTCGGGTGATTTGAGTGATTCCAGCTTACACAGAGTTTGAGGGCTTCGATCACCAGGTAATGATGTGGTTAACAGAAGATTGGATTTCCTGCAAGAAGCAATTACCTTGATTGATAAGAAAATTTGAGAAAATTCATTCAAGGCTTAATGAGATTGACAAGGTCACGGTTGAGCCAGGCATCCACCTTGAACAGATAAGGTTATGTGTTTAGAAGAAGTAATCCAAAGACAATAGGCTCCTCAAAAATGGATCATTTTTATCTGTGCTGAGATGATGAATGAAAACATTAGACTGTGCCTGTGACAGAGAGTCTGGGGTGTGACGATCAGGAGAGATTCTTCACAAAGTCATTTATAGCACTAGTATTGCTGCTGTCCCTTTTTTATACCATTAAAAAGAATATAAAAATGACTTTCAGAATCTTTGTGGCCTCAAAAATCATCCCAGACCTTTATCTTACAACTCGGTGAGGTGTTGTGTCTGTCAAGAAAACCGGAGGTCATAAGAGAAGGGCTATCATTCCTGACTGCGTGTTCATCTCCTGCTATCCACAGTGGGGTCCCTTAGGGCTGTCAGCAAAGCCAAAAAAGCTTTTTAAATTCATGAATCCTGGACTGTTTCTTAGCCTGNGAAAAAAAAAATAAAAAAAAAAAAGTAAAAAAAAAAAAAAAAAAAAAAAAAAAAAAGTATTGCTAAGATAACTAAACAAGACATTAAAAGGAGAGAAATAGATGAAAAAAGGACATGATTTACTCTTTCAAACTTGCTTGGAGTCATTTATAGAAAAATACATTTGCACATATGTAATTTCTATCTTGAAGTGATACAATGCTGGTTTTTTTTTCTGTTGTAAGGGACAAGAAATAGACATGGCCAGTAGAAATGGTAACATACTTTTTAGTGTACTTTAAGTATGAGTGTTTGACATCACATGAAAAGGAAAACCTGTGCTCTAGTCCTTATCCCAGCTCTAGCTATATTATGCTCTTCTGCCTATTGTTTTCTTGATATGTCATAACTCTTACAACCAACTAATGTAGAAATTTCTACCTATATCTCATCCTAACTCCTGGATCAGTTTCAATATTTTTTAGTATTTACTTGTACATAGTGATTCCAACATACAGTAGCCTTTTAAATGCATGTGGCTTCACCCTTGGAGTTAATCTGGCATAGAAACCTCTTAAAAGGCAGAAAAATGTGTTCTGTTTTTATTATTTATGCAAGATCTTTATGAGCAGTGTACCAAAAAAAGGCACTTCAAACTTACTTTGGAAGAGTTGTATTTCAGAAAAGTATGTTCATAAGAGCTTGTATTTGCTTATACAATACACTTTAAAGAGTTTGTGTGTAGTGGGGGTGAATACGCAAAAGGGAAAGTAATTGAAGATAGAGTAGGAGATGAATATATTCAATATGTAGTCTTGGTTGGACTGTAAACACTTCTCTGTATACTTCATTCCATTTCCATGTAATAGATCACCCCAGAATGAATGCGGGGAAGGTAAACATCTGTTCATTTTTCTGTGGAGTTTGTAAATGCATGCGCAGAAACCTGCAGCTCCTTATCCACAGCAGGTAGACTAATCCTACATTCACTGAGGCGGTGCCAAGTATCTGCCCCTTAAATCTCCATTTCACTGTTTTTACAATTACACAGAGTAAAAAGTATTCTCTACCCACCACAGCAGGACTTCTGAATCATTTCTACAGAACACCATTATGCTTTTACAGAACACTTTTTATTTCATCTCTAATAAATTCTGCAGACGTCTCCTAAAAAGCCTAAACTATACCTTTGATGAGGCAGTGGTTCTATTTGCAGGTTTCAGTAAATAATGTATTGAAACTGCTCGTACATTATAGAATTTGTTTATATTGTTATCAGTAACTCTGCATGAAAACACACTTGAAATAATAATAGATCATCCTACCTTTAGCTTGGGAAGATCCTACTGTACTCTTAATGTTGTTAGAAAGATTAAATTATGAGTAGTTCTACAGTCAATGGACAGGATTCTAAACTAATTTAACGGCTTTAATAGCAGGACATAAGACATAATGCAGACAGAAAATTTAAAATTATGTAGAATTGCTTCATGTGATGTAAATAACCCTTTAACATTTGCCTGGTGGCTTTGCTTTTCTAATGGAAATGTCTTTTCAGCAATAAGAGTGAAGGTGTGTCCTCAGTGACAGATAAGTTACTTTGGCAGAAGGACATTTTCTGAAAGGAGATTCATGTGAGAGGAGTGTGTTGGATAGATGCAAAGGCATCATGCTCGTGGGGCAGTTGGGCTGGCTTCTTGATATACAATGAAACTTCTTGCTTGCCTTGATGGCCATATGATTTCTCCTTTTGTTCAGGTTGACATTGTTTTTCTTCTTCCTCAGTCTGTGGAAATTGTACTCCCTTCTCTTACCCACATTGCTGTTCTGGTCAGCTTGGTTACAAAATCCAGTAAATCTTCTATATGAAAACTCCTTAATTACAAATGGTTACAGACACAAGAAACCTTTAGTGCTGTAGCTGTGTTTCCCCAATGACAAGCATGGGGCTTAACTACAGACATATTAAAGGATCTTAAAGGCTTGATATGACGAGATTTCCAACATATTCTTAGTGGAGCTTAAAAGTCATGGATTCCTTTGGAGTTTTTTTTCCCTAATTACCAAGATAGTGTTTATAATTATGTCTTTTGCCTCTTGCTGGGTATCCACAACAAGGTGGAGTGCTTAACTGTCCCATATATCATGGGGTTTCCCATTCCCATGCAAATCTACTCAGAAGTTTAGTTCTGAGCCTGAAACCTTACTGAGATATCAGGCATTCACACTTTCCACCCTTCAGATTTGATTTTCCAACATTAGTCAGCTTAAAATAAAATATTTCTTGTAGTTCTCAGCTGGAATGGAGGGTACTGAAGTCTTCTGAGAAGCATTCCTATGCTGTTGGCTCTTCTGTTGTGGCTGTGGTTATTAATAAATTAGTTGTTAGACTTTGATGCTCAAGGTGCCTATAGCTTTAGATCAGCAACTTAATCAAACTGGGTCATGCGTAACCACCCAGCACTTTCTTGCTCAAATTTAGAGGTATATTGCAGAGGTCATTCATTTTTATGCAGCAGGGGCTTGTGATTCCTGATGTATTCAACAGGGAGAGCATCTGGGGGGAAAATTCAGACAAGAGCAATCTCTTTGAGCTGGAGATCTTCCTTGGACTAATGCCATGTTGAACTTAAGCTCTTTGGAAAAAGCTTCATTCCTTTCTTAGGATTGAAAGACAGTTATTTTGTGTCATTCCACTTACTGCATGGCCTTTCCTCTGCAGAAGAGGAAAACAGGTTAAGTCGATGATAGATGTGAAGTCATCAGATCTCCAGAACTTTGTCACTTAGTCATTTAGCTGCATGTGATGCAAATTTAGAGATGACATAAATCAGGAGATAGGTTGTATGCCAGTGAATGACTGCATTGATAAAAGAGAGTGGCAGCCTGTCAGGGAAGTAATTAATAAAAGAACCAAAGCAATAATAAGTAATCATTCCTTCTGGTCTGTCTCAGTACAGTGAGGTACATGTTTAACTTTTCACATGTGGATAGCTTCTTGGAAGCCTTCTCTTCACTTGAAGCTGGTGAAAATATTCATATACTGAAAAATTATATACTGTTAGTTATGTTATCGAGAAATATTTCCTTCCCTCTATATATATGACCTGTGGGTCTTTCCGAACCTGTGGGTCTTTCTCCCTGCTGTCTGGCAATTCACACATAAACAGGAAAGGTCATTTGTGTTTCTTGTTTTGTGAAGGAGAGCTCATAATGCTGTAATGACAACACGAGTACAGAAGGTTTCCCCCTTCCCAAAGAGAAGTGAAGTTAACTAGTGTAAGTGAAGTTAATTAGCAAACGTTCCCTCCCTTTTTTTGGAGGGAACATCATTCTATCTCACAGGCTTTGCAGGGAAAAAAAAAAGGACTTGAGAGATCTGTAAATGATCTTATCCAGCATGTTGTAAAACAAAGTGTTTTGATAAAGTAGGAGAAGGAAATTGCCTTGGATTGGGAATTGTTCATTCTAACAGACCAGACCAGCAAAGGGCAACAAGACATTTTCTTCATGTGTTCGTGTGTGTTAAAGAGTTCTCCAAGAACTCTTCTCTCTCTGTCTCGCTCTTTTATGCAGTGACAGATGCAAGAAGTTTAACATGAATGAAATCTTCGAAGACATTGTTTTTGAGCTTGGTAGTGTTCCTGTTTTCTTGATCTTGCTCATCCTCTATAAATTTTGACACCATCTGTCAGTTATCACATTAAATTTGACCTCCAACTTGTTTAACTGGTTTAGGTTTAGTTGGTTTGGGGTTTAGGAGAGGGGAAGGAAAGAGTTAATCAACTTGTATTTGTACTGCTTGTTTAACCTTTAAAATTAGAACATTATAGGCTGTGAGGGATTTGAAATGAAACTTCCATTCAGATTACGGTGACAGCTTCAACTTGACTTTGCTTTACAAGGATTTAAAATCAAAAGAGTTTTCACTTTTTCCAAAATCATTCAGTGCCCTTTTTTAGCTTAAACCCCAGGGATCATTTTTCATTGTTCTTGATAGGAACTCTCTTGGCACTGTCGGCCTTGCTAAGTTAGCATTCCTGCAGGCTTTCTTGTTAATCTTTTCCTTACTATCAAGAACTGTTGCAGTCCAGGTTAACCTTTCAGAAGGTTTGTCACAATGTACCATCAGAGCAACTAAATAGGCATCAAACTAATCTCCTCAATCCAGTGTGATGGGTTGTCAGTTGACTGGGAGTACCTATTGCCTGACATTACATTGTACGGTACAATACAATTCTTATTAAAATAATTTCTAGGCAAAGCCCTTGATACTATATTTTAATTATCATAGTTGCAAAATATTCTGGGCAGGTTACTATCCTGTCTTTTCCACTGAGTGTTTCTGTGAGCTGTTTTTGTGAAGTGAGCCATTTAGCTGAAAACAAAATTGAGTTTAATCTAGACCTTTGTAGGAACACAAAGATTGTCATAACACATCAGAGCAATGGTTCATCTGGAGTTGCTAAAGTGTCTGGCCTTTGACAAGAGCCAAGACCAGATGCTTCAGAAAATGGTTTAAAACCACTATAATGGATAATTCAGCAGTAACATGCAGAGGGATGGGAGTGCTTCTGGCCAACCTCAAGCAGGTAGCAACTGCCTTATGTCCTGAAGTATGAGGGTTGAATCCCTTAAACACTATAAAAATACACCTACCGTGACTGCTCATAGAAGCTTACTGGGTCATTTAAATGTCACATTTCTCATTCCAATGAGCATGCAGATTTCTGTTGCTTTTGCCGAAGCTTCATTTTCCGATATTGTTCTCTCTTAATTATTTACCCTGTGCACCTCTTCCTAGCCCATGTTTTTCTCTCTCTCTCCATGTGGGGAGTTCCTGCCCATTTGAATAAGAAACGATCTTCTGTCTTGCAGCTTCCTGCAGATGCTTTTGAGCGCTTGACAAGTCTCTCCGGTGCCACAGCAGAAAGGCATTCTCATCCATCCCCAGTGCTGTAGATCCTGTCAGCAACAGCAGCATCTGCTGTCAGGATACTACAGAACATAAATCTGTTGGTAATGACAGCTCTTCCACAGCCTCTCCAATCTGCGGCTATCAGAAGCCCAGCTTCGGACAAAGGCCGTTCTTTAATATTTGGATGGATGGCTGGATGGGTTGATTCCTATCTACCTGGCAATAGCAGTAGTTCTAAAGTGCCTGGAAAACCTCCCTTTCTCCCAGTGTGGTCTTGAAATTTCAAATATCGTCTTTAAAAGATAATTTGGATTGTATTTTTGGAGTGTCTTTGCAGAGAAGTATGTAGTGCCTGACAGTTGAGGTTTTTTTTTGGTGTCTAAATGAATATACATCGAGGATTCCTGGGCAGATTTGTGTAGAATGCTGTCTGTGTTTCAAATGCACAAGTTAATAGGAATTTTGCATGCAAAAGGACCATGAGATGAGAATTGTGAACAAATCTGCCTTCCAGTGATTTTTTTTCCCCAAGTATTCTGCAGCCAGCTTTATGCTCAAAGTTGCTTAATGTAAATGAAAGAGAATATGCTCTAGTTTGATCTTTTCTTTTTCTTATCTCCTCTGCTTCTGGTGGCTGTAAGGAGTACCTAATGGCAAAGCACTAGCTATGCAGCAGCAGTTCACCTTTTTTCTCTTGGGAGGAAACCCTTGGCTTCTGTTTCATGTCTGTGAGGTTCTAGATGAGAGCTGGGACACATATAAGAGAGGGGGATAAGGCCTTGATTCTCCTTATTACGCTGGTGCTGAAAATCAGCAGAAGTATACTGATATGAGAACTGGACATGTCTATATATAGTCGTGGGATGGGCTGATATCTTTTAATCACTGAAACCCTTAGACAAGGTTCTAAGCTCAGGGATCCTTCTGGTACAATATGAGACATCTTGTCACGATCCAATGGGACTAAATCATGAAACCAAAGATCCATTCTCCCTAAGATGGACTCAGCATGAGCACTGTTAAATTAATTTGGCACTAGAAAAAAAAACAAATATTGACCTTTTTTTTTTTTTCTCCATTATATTAATCTAGTAGGATAACTGCCTAAATAAAAGCTGAGCTCTGTTGCATTGAATTATGTTTTATGCTAGCAATATTAAAAGAATCACCCTCTTAAATCTGGTCTTAATAGAGATCCCCTGATGTTTTTAATGATTTCTTTATTACAGTTCTTATCCTGCCATGAGTTGCTTTTTTTTCTTAGTAATTACTCATTATTAAAATAACATGGTATGCAAATGCTGTAGTAGAGCCGTTAGCTTGAGCTTGTTTAAGACAACATTTAAAGCTATGCTGCGTTTCGCACCTCACCACCTTCATTTTGTGCTCTTTCCAGGGTCACACATACCTCAGTACAGAAACTGTTTACAGCTTAGAGGTATTTTTTTCATAGTAAGTTTTACCACCTTAATTTTTCATTGAAAATTAATAGCATAATGTAATTCAATAAAAGGTTCATCTTTTGAGTGCAGTCTGCTGCAACTGGTGGCAGGATTTCTTGCACTGTCAGAAATTCACTTTTGTATACCGTATTTGACCCTAAAGTGATGTTTTTATCCTTCCATCATAACCAAAAGTGGAAAATAGTTGCTTTGTTTACTTGAGAAGGGAAAAAAAAATGGCCCTTCCTTTTGTTTAAGAAAAGTTTTACATTCATCTCTTTCTATTCCAAAGCAAGTTTATTTAATGCTAGTTCTGAGAACAGCCAAAGCAGATGCAGATCCCAGTCATCAGCTTGCAATGGCGCACCTGAAAATTTCTATAAAGACACAGATTTTAGCATGATTAGAACCTCATTACAAACATTATAAAGCTTAATATGTTTTGTGTATTTAGCGGACTGTAAATTAGAGGATCGAGAAACTTTTCTATTCAGAGATAAATTATAATTTCAGTTTAGAATGGAAAGAGAATATGTGTTCATTATGTTGGATGAATTGGAGATCTGACTAGCCTGCCAGCAAAGCCACCTTTTCTGACACTTGACTTGTCAGTGAAATTCAGCCCTGTACATGCTTTTCTCTCCCATTGTGCTTGCAGAAATGCTCTGAGCGATCATCAAGCACCGAGTCTTTTGGGTTCTATTGATTTATTTGTTTTGTTTTGTTTTAAAAAAAGGCCATTTTGCAGCTTGCTCGGTTTTCTGATCGTTTTTCAAGTTGACTCTGAAATTTTTAGGCAGCTGATGCAAGAAATCTGATGGTGCCATCTTAGCCCCAACTTGGCTGACTAACATATTCCTCTACAAAGAAGAAAAAGCATACTGAAATTACAAAATAAAAGAAAATTAATGAGAACATGTAACCCCAACACTGACCAAACTGTAGTTATAGCAAAAGCTATTTGATGACAAGTGCAGGTTGAGGGGAAGCAGCCCTGCAATTTCCTGGCACGTCTGTTCAGGGGTTCGCAGATGCCCCATGTTCTGGACAAACACTGAATTGAAATGAACAGGGAGTGTAGCCTGTTGCAAGAAGACAGAATATACCTCAAAATTGGGCTACTACTCTGAAGGTTGCAAAACCTCTCAGTTCTGGTTTGCTGTATTGATATCAAAGTCAATTCTCACCAAACTTACTTGTAGTGAAAATACATTCATAAAGGCAAATTTTTTCTTCTTAGAACAGTGTCTCTTCCCTGTGAAATTACCATATTTTACAAAGCAGATGACTCACATCAAGAGCATTCCTAAGGGCCACTAAGAAACAAATCTGTTCTTCAAAACATTCTGCTTTTTCATTAAGTAGTAGTCAGGAAAACTAACTTCAATGGGGATCATTGCCTGCTACTATCTTTTGCCCATCACAGATGGCAGGAGGCACATTTGGGACCATTAATAACAGAAGCTGTCAGCAATTCTTCTAATGATATAACCATGCTGCCTTCTCTAAACAGAAAATAACATGATTTGTGTAGCAAAAACTGTTGCTCAGTGATAGGGACATCATCATCTGTCATCTCTCTTTGTTTTATTTCTAAGGGAGCTAATCAGGAAACTGGCAGTGCTTTAAACTGCTACCAACTACCAGTTGCCTTCTCAACTTCAAACACCATGCAAAGCCAGCGTTTGTTTCTCCTGTGACTGATCAGTTCTTCCAAAATACACATAAGCTGTATCTCTGCATTCAGTCAGTGGGATCCACCATTCAATATTCTTAAGTTTCCCAAAAAGATGCTTCCAAATCTGCTAGCTCTAATTCAGCTGTGTTCTGTGGGATTTTAAAGTCCTTAGCTGTTCTGCTGTGTTGGCTCCGAAAAACTGTAAGCTCAGATTTGACCTATTTGTTTTAATACCAGTCTAGACCTTCCCATTTCACTTGCAAGACTCCTAACTTGGGCTCAGCCCTTTCATGGCAAGTCTCTGATATAGTTCTGGACTCTTGGATTGCTCACAGTTTTCTTAATTAGTTTCTCATTCTTCATCATATGCTTGATGCTAATAGGAGAATCGGTTTGTTACGTAGAGCCTTAGAATTTCCCTGAACACAGGTAGGTCAGTGAGACAAACATCTAAGGGCTTTGAATATTTTCCCTTTTTATTGACATGGATCATTGTCAAGGACAAACATTGTCAAGCTCCTTAGTTTGAACTTCTTCTGAGGTCCTTAGAAATACCAGAAAGTAAAGCTTCCCATCATCAGCAAGTCAGAAAATGATACACTTTTCTCCCTGAACTGATGTTTGTCTTTTGTTTTCAGACATTCCACTGGTGGGCAATAATTTATATAGACCTCTCTGCACACACCGAGAAAACCGTATAGAAGGTACTGGCGGGGAGGAAAACATCAATAATGATGCCTTGCTTCTTATTTTAAAGTTGAATCTGCTGGGTTTATTTCATGTTGTTTCCGTCTATGTCAATTTATTTTTTATAGCATGCTTACTTTTCATATTAACATAGTATTTTCTTGATTCATATTCCTTAATCCTTTATCAGTTTCCTCTTATTTATATTCATCTCCATTTTTTCTTTGTTCCCTTTTCTTTCCTGCTCTTATTATTTTGCCTTAGTTAAATTCCCTAACCTTTTCTCTGTTTTCCATCCTTTGCAAGATACCAGCCACTCTCTTCGCTGTGATCAAATAACATAATCGTGCCTCCTCTGACACTAAGGAGGTAACCCCTTTGTGCACATCCCTTTCTTGCTAAGTGATACAGACGACTCTCAAGTGATGACAAAAGCCAGCTAAGCGGTGATGAAATATAAACATTTTCTGGCATGCTGCTGAAAGCCTCCATCAAAGGGAGGCGGTGCCGTTTTGGTTGATGTGCTGATGGGATCCAAGGGGACGGATGGAGCTGTCCAAGTGTTAAGAGTCTTTACGAGCAGCACAGATGACAGACTTAAGACAAGCCCTAAGGAGTCTGTCTTTGAAATTTAATAACATAAGAAGAAAAATATTCCACACTTCACTAGCAAATCTAATGGTACACAGTAAAAGCATTATGAAGCTTTTTTTTTTTTTCCTTAGAAAAAGAAAGAGAGATGGTTTATGAAAGTTGATTAAGAATGTGGTTTCCACACTGTTTCATTTGAAAAAATCACGCTGATGGCTGATATATGTTTTCCGGCACGTTATAACTTTTGAAGTGTATTAATTTTCCCTGCTGGGGAAAACGCCATTCAAGAAGATTGGGGGAGGAGGGGGCCTGACATCCTTATTATGCTGTCACATAAAGACTACTTCTTCAGACTCTTCAAGGTCTGTGTCTCTGGAAGAGTGACAGACTAATAGGTTCTATTCTTAAATTCTAAGTATCCTTGATAGTGCACCAAGCAATTTATCCTTAAAATAAAAAGTGAAGAAAGTTCTGCTGATACATAGTTGCAGAAAGTCACTGGGAGATAGCTGAATAAAATTGAATTTCTCCTATCTTGCAAAAATACAAACACAGAGTATTGACACGCTTGTCTCCGAGTGCCTGTATCTTCACAGTATAGGACCAGATGTAATTACCAACTTACTATGAATTTCATTCCATCACAGGATCTTGAGTCAGGAATATCATATGCTCCCAAGCCTGCAAGCAACTGTAGTATTTCCAGTGAGAGTAATGACTTCTGATGACATGATCCATTGTGGCGTGAAATAAGTTCACGTTGTTATATGTATCTGGGTGAAGCATAAACAAGATTTAATTACATAGAAATAAATCAAATACAAAACATGTATTTATTCTCCATCAGGTCCCTAAAATCAGAAGTCTGGAGCTTGGCAGTTGTGGGAACCAAGAGAGATGACTTTCAGGACTTGATGAAGCTGGTATTTTGCCTCTGATGTTGTAATTTTTGAATCCAGCTGTAGTTTTCTAGCTGGGAGAATGAAATGCAAGCCTAGAATCTTTTACTGCAAAGAGTAATAGATAAGCTGCATAAGCATATAAGAAGCAAAAGCTTTGATAGTGCAGGGAATTTGCCTAAACAATTCAGATAGTCAGTGAATTACCTGTTCCTGCTAAATGAATAAGTCTTACTTAAAAACATCCAGATTGGCTCCAGACTGTGCAAACTAGGCAATATAAATGCAGCTCATAAAGTTCAGCCACATACAAACAAGATGAACAACAACAACAATCTTTGGTTTTTAAGCAAATCAGTTGTATTCACAAGGTTGTCTTCGTTTTGGTTTGTCTTGAAATCGCAGAATAGAAGGCAGGGAAATGGGAATGCTAAATCGTGAAGTGATGGCAAGAACATATGGGCAAACCGACTCATGGTTCATCTCAGGAGATCATTACACTTGCTTGGGAAGCTATTTTTCCTAACTCTTTCCTGATTCTACTTAGCTGCTTTTGTAATGACTAGTATCAATTGGAAAAAAATGTGGTTTGTCATTCCACTCTAGAAATCTAATGCAGTGGAAATTATCCATTGTCTCTGGAGGGAACGCAGCCCTGTCCCCTGTGGGTGACCCCGGCTGACTGTCCTTTTAGATCCTTTCTTTCTCTGCGGCATGTTCCAGCCACAAATAGAGGTATCTCTAGTTTGCCTTTGCTACCTTAACCAAATGATATGCTCTCCAAAACCTCTGTATCAACCAGGTAATAGTTTTGAATTCTGGTAGAACCAGTGGTCTCAGAACACACTTGTACATAGATGTCTTTCTGGATATTTTTTCCTCACGTTGCCTTTCTACCTACGTCCAGCCAGCAGCGGCAATTAGAAGGCAGCCCCTGTTATCTGCACACCCCTCTGCAGTACTCTGGGCCTCACAGCTGCCTCTCATTGCCATCCCGTCTCCTTTTAACCCACAAAAAAATGATAATTCTGAACTACTCTTTCATCCCGTTGGTGTCAACAGTGTTCATAGCCACAATCTTACAGGGCATTAATCAAGAAAACATTAACTTGGATTTCTTTCAGTATGGGATCTCTCCTATCTCATCCCTGGCACTGTTGTTGCTGTTCAGAGCCCAGCTCCTCTGTAGCCTCAACTCATTTAAACATAGTTTGTTTTTTCTGTTAACATTCCCTGTATTTTGTTCTTTCACAAGTGACCTCTTCTTTAATTTGATACACTTCTTCGTCTTTTATGCCTGTGGCCTCCAACGAGAACTTTTCTGCCAGAAACCATTTCAGCCACTTATACCTTTTAATTGATACCAAACACTTAAATAGTTTAGCAGTCCAGATAAAACCAGGTTAATTTGAAATGGTTACAGGTTTCTGTGCTTGCCTTTACTATAAAATCACAGTGAGCTGGAGTTTAAGAAATAATCACTAGTACACATCAACAAATCTCTACTCAGACTTCTTTTGATTGTTGTCATACTTCAAACTTAGGCCAGGCTTTTAAGCAATGAAAAGTCAGCTCTCCAGATAAATCTGACTTTGAAATAAGGAGGCTTCACTCTTTCCATAGAGTGAGATACAGCTAATATCAATAAATAATATAAAGCTACTGGGGCCACATTCTGATTTTAGACCGCCTAGAGCTTTGCAGCTTGAAGGGGGACATTGTTTTACCTGACTGAGATAGAGGTGAAGAATTTCAGTGCTTGAGCATGTGTGGATTGATAATACACTCTGAGAGGCAGTTAGTGTAATACCTTCAATGAGGGAATTATGCTTCCCCATTTGCAAGCTTTTCATCTTTGCCATATATAATGATATTCTTTTTCATTTAAGAATTAATCCAAATAGAGTACAAGTTACTAATGAGACTGAGATTGAAATATAGTTGTGCAGAAGACAAATGGGTGTATGAAATGCGTATACAGACAATGGAGGATGCTAACCATTTGTAATATGCTGGTGCCTTTCAGAGGAATTCAAGTCTTACTCCATGCATCCTATTGAGGCAGCCAATGTGGTGAGAACTGATCTATGTAGCGCTAAGAGTATTTCAAAATGAGGGTTTCTGACATGATTTAATGTTCTGAGAAACAGATTCAGGTTCTAATCCTGCATTTGTTATTGACTTCATGCAGATCCAATACGCATCAGTTTTCACTGACTTAAGTGTTTTAGTTATGGATATTCAGGTACCAAAAGAAAATGCGATTTTAATTTTTAAGCAGACTTTCTTTTTAACATCCAAAACAATGGAGTTCCGTCTATGTGCTTCTCTTTTTTTCCTGGTTTCTTTAAATTAGAGAGGATTCTACACTTCTGTTTAAAACTTTAGGATTAACGATTCCAGGTTCCCTGGAAAGTACCAGTGTGTCTCATAGAGGCCAGGAGACACCTGCAGAAGCTTTGTTGGTGTTATGCACAGGATGCCCTGATTACAGATGCTGTTTCTTCTTAATGCATCTCCATTTCTAAATTCCACTGAAAGGCGATCTGAAAAGCCTTTCTCAATGTTGCTGCTGCACATAACCAATTTGCCACTGCAACTCCCTGTCTGCAAATAAGGGGAAGAGCATCTGTGTGATTGTGAGAGGTGTAGCTGGTGTTCACAAGCCAGCATGTTTTCAGTATCCAACAACTTTAAGAATTTCATTAGTAAATCAAATCCTGTTTCATTAAATAATTAAGTGGATTAACTGATGCACCCCCCAAGTTGTTCAGTCACCTCCACATGAATGTGTTCTAATGAAGTCCTGAATCTGTTATGTCTCTGGGATGTGCAACTGATTCTTAGTTAATGCATTCTTGCCATAATTGCTTTTTAATACAGTGGATTAGAAGATTATCTTTAAATTAAACTGTGTTTATAACAACTAAAAGAATCACATTAATTATATGTTAATCAGTATATTCTAAGAGTTAAATGATTTTCTAATATGAATTATTGCAATTACTTGATGTCTTTAGTACCTCAGATTTAATCAGTAATTTTCCCACAATTTATTGTGGTGCAAAAAGACCAAAATTGTAAGGAACAAAATATTCCACCAGTAGGAATAGAGAAACAGATAATATCAAATTATTTCTAGTCATTATCATATGTCTGCTGGAATTCTCATCCTTGTTATCCCAGACATATTAGCTCAGAAAGAGCTGCAGTAAATACAGAAACTAGATTTTTCCTTAGGCTGCATCCCTTTTAAAAACTTTTCTTTCTTTCCTACATGATTACTATCTGCAAAGCACCAAAGTCCTTATTTTGTTTGTTGTCTATAGGCAGGCCGGTGGTACATCTTTCAGAGAAAGCGTTGCCCTTGCAATGGAATGGGGGCAGTTCTTCTTTGGTGCAACACAAGTATTCACCAGAAATATAATTGAGGGTCAGATGCCAAATCAAAATAACTTTTGGCACAAGCTGAGTCTTTGGTGCCCTAAGTCATTCTGAAAACCTTTGTTGAACCCTGATAATTGGGATGGAGTAAAGGTGAAAGTGGTGGCATGGTTGCTGCCTATAGAGATGTGTCCCTGACATTGGGGTAAAACATGAATAAACAGGTTGATAGATTGTAAAAGGTATTTCTTCTGTCTTCTTGATTTATTGCTGACACATTTCTACCAGTTAAGCCATCTACAGTGTCTGCTTCTGTTCAGACTTCTGAATTCTCAGTAAGTCCCATGGAAGGCTGTTTTCCCAACAGCCATTGCCAAAAGCACAAAGAACATTAAAGAACAGGTGCCTTTGCTGAAGCAGAAGGAACTCTGCTGAACAGCTTTTTGATCAAGGTAATTTGACATCAGTGGCTTCAATTGATGTTATTCAAGTTTTCTGTGTTTTTGAAGAAAGTGTCAATAAGTCGAGTTGTGGAACTTCTTGGCATAAAGACTTCTGGGTGAATTAGGCAAATGAGACATTGAAAGCTAAACAAGTGGAATGGAAGGAGCTGAAAAAAACCTAAATGAATGAGATGTCTTTGGAGAAAGAAGTTTGACTTGGTGCAGTTGAGTTGAGGCCATTGAAAGTGGTGTGGTGAGAATGGTTAATGATGATCTCAGTAGCAGTGTTTTGCTGTGCTGAAGGCAGAATGAGAGAGATGTCTTGGGGAGGACATGATAAAAAAGAGCTGAAGAGGATTCACTGGAGACATCAGGGAAGAAGTGGTGGAATTGTAAATAGCTGGGATGTTTGGATGGAAGGAATTGAAGCTGATGTTCTGGCTCTTGACCTGTTTATTGCTCATAAAGAACAGGGGAGTCTGGAGAAGGCTCCTGTACAAGCTCTTTGGTTTATAATAAGATTGAGGCAGACCAGAAGCCTGGGTTGGATAGAGTTTTTGTGATGAGTGTTCACAAAGAATATTTTATCTGAGCTCTGCTTTAAACACAGTCCTTGATTTTACAAGCTGAAATGAGAACAAAGAAACAAACCCTTTAAAATCAAGCTTATCAGGCCAGATTTCAGTGGTAGCAGTACTGGCATCTGCTACAGTATTTATATCTGAAGTTAAAATCTTGGCCCTTAGCCTGTGAGCAGCAGCTTATGACCATTCTGGATACAATTCAGAGCTATACTAAGTGGTTCAATTTGAAAGACATTTTTCAATTACAGAAAAACAATTTTGGGAAGAGGTTCTGTTCAAAAGTACTTGTTGAAATTCCATTTATGCAGCCTGGCATGGTCGCTTTGGTTATGTTGCTAAAACCAAACTAACTCCCTGGCAAACGTATTAGTACTCTATAAGGAAAACAGGAGCTGAATCTGACTGAAACCTTTGGAGATACATATATATATATATATATATATATAAGGGACTCAGAGAGAGTTTGGATATGAATGTAGAGGCTGTTTTTTCCCTTCAGTAGTTGCTGCAATATAAGCCTCAATCCTGAGCATCTCAAGCTTTTGAGAAAATCTAGAACCAGATTTGAACACTGTTTTAGAACAAATATAATTTCATGAAGCTAGATTAATTTGCAGCTTTAACTGTAAGGCAGATCGGAAGGCTCACTTACAGTGGGGAGGAAGAATAGTCATAATAAAAGTATCATCTAATGGAAATGTCAGATTAATTTGGTCACAGAGGTTATTAAAAGTTAATAGCAAATGTTAACTGCATTATGGAATCATCCATTCACCTGGAGAATCCAGATGAAAGAGATCTGCATCCGTGGGAATTGACTCACAGGACTACAGTGGAGTATTTAAAACAAAAGTTCTCCCAAGGTGGAGGAACAGAACCTAACCCACAGTTTCCTTATACAAAAAAAATGTGTTCCTGGTATTCTGCCCAAAGATCATTCTTTCTTGTTTACCAGAGGAGAATGTTTAGAAGCCCAATGTATAAATGGAGAAGAAACGCATTTTTGTTTGGCATTACTGATAACTCTGTCCCACCGTACAGCCTGAGCTTTGCTTGGAATGGTACCTAGGTCTGTGTGCTGTCCCAAAAACACAAAGCACTGCAAGAAAAAGACTTGTGTTTTGACAGTGAAGATTGGACGTTGTAATACCTCCAGTTCCACACAGGAATATTCCACACAGTACAATATTAATAAACAACTTCCTAATTAGGAATAATATAGAAGGCATTTAAAACAGCATTCAAAATTTGCACGGAGCAAAGGAATTTATAAGTGATTTTCCATATGATCAGTTTTCGTCCTATCTGAATAGTCATTTAGGTGATTTAGTAATCCATGAGGCTATAGGTTAGAAAGCTAAATGAAAAATATTTTTTTAGAAATCATCAAAAGAACATGTAACTTGCAAAATAATGCAAGCCAATTGTTCAGGTGTGAAAAGGTTAGGAAAAGAGTAGTTTCTGTATGGGGGCTGGATTTGGGGAAAATATATGTTTTAGCCTGATGAATGAAATGATGGGTGGGTAACTGGAAACCATGGCTTGCAAGGGGACCCATTTAAGCATAGGTGAGAAAATGAAGAATAAGGAGTGTGGAGCAAAGAACCGGACTGATATAGGAAATGAAGGAGGCCATGGAAGAACCAAGAAAGATACACTGAGAACACCTGCAGGTAGATGTAGAGCTTCAGTACAAGAAGAAGGAAAATGATCGATGGAGAAGAAAAAGGACCTGTTAGAGCACAGTGTGTATTTCCAAAGAAAGGGAGAGCGAAGGATTCACCAGGAGCACTTCTGGGTGAACTGGAAGGAGACAGGGAAGTTGCAGAAAATTACATAATTAGATATGAAAGATACACATTGGGATATGCATTCTATTCTTCTGAGGTCTTGCAAGCTAGAATTACCTCCTATCACTGCGGGTTTGCCAGAATATAAAAGTAGAAAAAGCAGTGAGAAAAGATAATACAATGGTGGAGAAGATTGCGATCTTCCCTCTTTTGGAGACCATGACAGCCTAAATATTAGCTGAAGCCATACAGCAAATGAAAGGTGGATGTCTCTATTTGGCAGGGTTGCTTTGGAAACCTGGATTTAAATGAAAATAATTTAAACTACCCGTGCTTATGCAGTCCTAGGAAAGGGATGGATTCGACTTACAAAGCTCTACCTCCATAATTTTAGTGTGTAACTGGCTCTGCGAGCACAGGAAAGAGCAACTAACATCTCTAAGCAATCAGTAGTATTGCAAATGGCAAGTTCAAGGAAAAGGAACACAGTTCAAGGCACATTTTATATCTTAACTTGATATATGAGAGTACTTGGGTCTAGCAGGACATTTTCATTTTGGAAACTGTTAGACGTCATGGACTATGGCTTGAAAGAGCAGCCAGTTTGCAGGGTATGAGACAAACTCATTCGGACTTGACCTATGCTGGTTTCTCAAGCAAAGGATGAATAATCCATAAAGAATTAAAAATATTTTTAGCTGTTAATAAAAGCAGTAATGTACCAGTCAGTCCAGGACAACAAGTGAAAAACAATTCCTGTCTTTCAGACACTTAAAGCATAGGAGATGCCACAAAACAGTCAAAAGTGTTAACCCCACTTAAAACCTTGGCAGGGAGCACTGCAAGGAGCTGCATTTGAAGTACCATAAATCTGCAAAATGTCTAATGTATCCTACAGTGAGCATTTTGTTTTTAACTATCACTTAGCTGTAGTATTTGGTGTATACCTGAAACCATAAGAACTATATTAACTCAGGATTCCTTTTCAATGCTCTCTAGCTACGTCCCATTACCTCACCATAGATTTTTATTGGATGCTATCCAGTGATTTAGTATTAGTGCCATAAATGCCGTTATGACATATGACATTTGTTATACTCAACAGCAGCATTCATTACTGTAAGCAATAGCAGCCAGACTACATTTGCTTACAGTATTTAGCCATTATTTGATGAGAGGTGAGAGTAATTTGGCAGGTGGTGGGAGCGGAGCAGCCCGAGGAAGTGACACCGTGTGTTATCTCCCATGGTTCAACTGATGCCTTGTGTGCACACGTAGCCAGGAGATCTGCTGTTGACATACAGCAGTAAACACTTCTGTTATTATTTATGATTTTTTTAATAATGCCTAGAGGCGCCACTGGGCAAGCTGAAGAGTTCCTGCCCCAGTCAGTCTGAGGAGCTAAGCCGAACAAAATAGTGTTAGCACTTCTTATTGCAGATGGGGAGCTGAGGCATGGGGAAATTAAATGACGTGCACTGTCAGGGACAAAGGCAGGTATTGGAACTGATCTCCAAACTTGTCCTGCCTCTCCCACAGACACAACTCCGTTGATTCTCCACTAATGCTCTTGAGGGGTGTTCACGGATTTGTGCATATAAAAGTTGTTAGGTTCCTACAGCAAATGTTCTTTAGTAATTAAAATACTAAAGAACTATATTTTTTTTTCCTCTCTTTTTCTCTGTGAATAGCAACTCTTGGAGCACCAATACAAATGCTTAAAGCTACATAAACATCCTCCTATGGTTTCTGGCAGCTTACCTAACACCACCTGAAAGTATGTATTTTGCTCATCACACTCTTAGTTCTTGCAGGTGAGGCTTCGTAAATCCATGGACTGTGTGGCTTCTGTGAAGCCAGGCACACTGTGTGATTAATTGGACTGTTAGTAATAGCAGAGACTACTACATCTCAGGGCAGTGCCCTGATCTGGGGGCTATAAAATCTTTTTTCCCAGCTTTTAATTTTTTTCTTAATACAAAATGGAATGCTAAAACAGAAGAGATTCAAAAAGGCCTATTCCAGGTTAATTATTAGCTCAGGAAATAGTTTGTTCAGTGTCGCTTGGGGGCAAGAGCAGAGCAGGAGCAGGAATCCAGACACCCTCCTGCCTGTGAAGTGCGTGCCATGAACATGGAAAGCCGTTGATTCTGGTCCGATTTGTTCTTCTTCTCTCAGTTTCACTTCAATATTGAATCAAAGGAGTTTTGCATTATGGAAAACTCACTGCCCACCGAGCTGATCTGCTGCATTAGCATACTTAAAGACAAAATGGTCCAGGTGGAGGTTTATTTTAAGCAGTTGAGTTTCACCTACGCCTGTCACTGAATAATCGTCACACCTACTACAGCTCCCCTCTCAAAAAAAAAACTAAAAAAACACAAAAAACACACACAGAAGAAAGTTTCAGAAAAAACTATATAAGGCTTCATTTTACAAAAGTAACTCCATGGGCGAGCCAGCTAATCTCTCCGATAGATTTACGCCAGCAGCATTTTCTAGCACGGGCATAAAAGTCAGGATTTCATAGTAGTATAAGGCTAATGATTAAAGTGTGTGTGATGGTAGTCACAGTAACAGCACCGAACAGGGGAGCACCCACCTTTCTCTTAGGTGTTCTGACAGCCTGATATTAAAGACCTGCAAGTGTCAGAAGATGTAGGAAATCAACTGGCCTCTTTGACAGATTTTACAGCATAGTGTTTGTGCTGTCAAGGCAGTGAATATGACAGCCCTGAGAAATGACAGTAATAGGAATGTTTAGGTAAGGGAACAAGCCTAATAGAGATGCTGCTGTTGACAATAACATGCTTATGTTAAAAGTAGACTCTTTGTTTGAGCTTTTACTTGGAGAAGATTTCATTAAGCCTGTTTTTCTACTTCTGTTTTTTTGTTTTGTTTTCAGAGTCTTCCTGTGTGTCTGTTTTTACTATCATGGTAAAATACTATTTAGTTGTAATGTGGAAGGTACAAGTCATTCTGTAATACTCTGTTTCGCTTAAATTATCATGATAATGTAGGCAACCTCTGAAGGCTGCATTGATTAGGATTAAAAATCACCTTTTTTTTAATCTTGAAAATTTTATAAACAGTCAAAAGAAACCAAATTAAGAATTGTGAGAGCTGGAGTTTGAAAATATTAAGGATGGCATTGAACCCGTCTATTTGGCTACCTAAAAATGAGGTGATTTGTTCAAGCCAGTCATGGGGCTACCACTGGGGTGAATGGGAGTTGGGGACCTGCTGAGCACGTTTTATTCCGTTCATCTCTTTCCAGTCACGACAGAAAATGTCCAGACAGGTATGACAGACTGGGCACGGCAAAGTCGGGAGGGCAGCCTCAGGCAAAGCTGGAGGCACACGCAGCACCAGCCAGGCTCAGCTTTCCCAGCCAGGCTCAGCTTTTCCATCCGCCCCGGCCATGCTTGAACCAGCTCTGCACCAGCCTCCCTCTCCAGGGAGCACTGCCTAGGGAAGGATTTTGCTTGACAAAAAGCAGAATCCACATACATTAGATCATCCTCTAAGCTTGAAATAATAATGATGACAACAAACCAGCTTTAAGGACAAAACAGAAGCGTTTCCTGATCTTATTTGCTAGAAAGGACTGATGAGTACAAGGAGCATTAGGCATCAACAGTGTTTACCCAGAGATTCTGCTGTGATCTGGGCTCATAAGGACACTGAACTTCTCTTCAAGGAGCATGTTCAGAGATAAAACATTTAGGCAGAACATTGTGAAGTAAAGCAAGATAAATATTCTCTTTCCTCAAAAGTGCTTTTTCTCTGAAGTAGTAGTTTTCATGACTCCTGCTTGAACTCCAGAAGTAAACTGAAGTTTGGCTTCCAGGTCTGCAGAACCATGGGCAAACCCTTTTGTCCGAGTCCACCTTCATCTCAGGCTTTGATCGCTTGCAGGGTTTATTAGCTGTGGTGTGAGAGCTGGCTCTTAGGATCAAGAGATTTGTATTTAAGTCTGCTTCAATAAGCTCAGAAATACGGCAGAGACAAGTCCGTTATCTCAGAGTTATTAGGGTTACAAGATGTTGATGATGCACACTATTTGCTTTGTTACCAAATGCTACTTAAATGATGGATTGTTGCCACAGCATGAGAGTTGCACCGAATGATTAATACTTGGGTTTAGTAGAGATCATTGCCTGCGTAAGTCTGACTTGCACTGGTATTTAAACACCTGGAGATGCATACAGGTGCCTAGTTACATTTTCAGAAGCCATGGTATACACAAGTCTGCCGGCAGTGCAAATTAGGGAATTTCCTTTCAAAATTTCTTTGAGGTGCCTGTTTGCAAGTTTTGAGTGGGATTTAATCTCAGCCTGCCTCAGCTGTCTGAAGATGAGCTGTGTCGAGTACCTCTGCAGTCAGTGCACACAGACGATCGCATGCGACAGCCGTCTGAAAGCGGCAGGGTGAGTTCCTTTGAAAAGCAAGTTTTTCTCCCTGGTTGCTGCAGAAGGAGCCCCGATGAACTAACTACTCGTCTCGGGATGGCAAGGTTAGATGAGATGAATCCCACTCTGTGTCAAAAAACAATTACGCGTCTGGTCATTCCTTTAGAGTTAATGGAAAGGATGATGCATATGCTGTCCAAGGGAAAAATAAATCATCGTTCACATCTTGGTCTCATCTTCCGTAACACAAGCATATCCATCTTGGTGTTTGAGAAAGGAAGGAGGATCAAAAAGGCTTTAACTGAGTGACTGCAGGCATCAGAAAATAAGGAGTGAGGTAAAGAGAAATAATAGGATATTAATAAAAAGGTTATATGCTATTTTCTGAATGTTTTTAAAATGGTGTTTCCATTAGTCAGAGCTATGTTCCTGCATACCTGGAATTCTTCCTGTCTTCATACATTGCTCAATTTACTGAATTCCTAAAAATGAGACATACCGATACCCCAAATACATACAGCTGCAGTGAAGTAGAAAGTTCAGAGGAAAGCATGTTTTTGCACCCAAATCTATATTCAAGGACCTTACTTGTAGCAGAAACTAGAATAAATTTCAATTTGTGGTGACAGCAGTTTTGCTGTGACTTAATTTTTCTAAGTTAACCGATCAGTAAGTTTTATTTTTCATATTGAAAATTTTTATTTAACAGAAGTTCCACTTTTTTTCCTCTCTAACTCTTGAAACACCAGGACACCAAGTAATGTATTATGGAGCTAGTATTACATGCAGTATGGTACTGGATATACTGCTTCCAATATATAAGTTTAACAGAAGATAAAAGCTTGTTCTTCAGAATAACATTTTAGTGTGAACCCTAACCATCCTCTGGAGCATTTGCCATCACCTAAAAAGTCCTTCAGAAAGTTTCTTTGTAAGCAGAGCTCCAGCTTGGCAACTTCTGCAGATAATTTTCTCGTGATTTATTTCTTTTTGAAGATCATCAGATGATACTGATCTTCACTCTTTTCTTCCATTGCTCTTCCCTAACGCAGCATTTTAAAATTGGACATTTTTGTCATCTCGTTGCCCTCAGCAGCACAAGCACAACTACAGCAACAACCTTACTGATGTCACCTTTTCTGGAGTTTCCCAGCCAACGAGTATTGAGTAGGTTGTTGCTCTGCTGAGGCTCCGGGCAGCTCCCCGTTGATGCAGCATCGCCGAACACATTCCCCTTTAATGGTGACATGAAAACCAAATGCTGCCTTTTGAGATTTGAGGCTTCAGAAGAGCTCGGTGGGACCAAGGTCTCATACTCGGTACAGTCCAAGGGTTTTTGCCGGAATGCCATCTGCCTTGTTCCTCACTTTTTTTTCCTTCAGGTACATTAACTTGGAAACATAAACCTACATGTGCCCACATACAGATATTCTAGGCCACACCGAAAGGCTGACAAATGTGTTTCTATTATATGCACAAAGAATAGTCTTCTTTGGTAGAAATTTTCACGAAAAAATCTCTAGTCTTGGCCAGAAGATGGAGATTGTTGTCTTTTTTTTTATTCTCAATGTATTATTTTTGAGTATATTCTGAACATATTCAAGCATGCTTCGTTAACATGTCCAGAAAGGCTTGACATCTTGAAGACTCTGCTCCAAAAGTTTCTGCTTTAATATTTTATGGTTTGTTTTGAAACTATTTTGAAAATCGACAAAAAGCCAACTAAAATCAAATATAAAGAAGCTCAAGTCCAGCTGAAAGGTAGCTTTACACTAATGGTCTTGGCCTAGAAATCCTTATTAAAAGGCTTTAAGTTCTTTTATATGATGGATTTTCTTCTATCAGATAAATGCTTTCTTTGCTCTGAGTAACTTTCTGGTGATTTTTTGATTGAAAAGGATTTGTTGAGTTCTGAGATCTGTTTAAGCTCCGGAAAAAAATGCCCCTTCATCTAGGTCAGATTTTCCACACGGTAGGAAGTTAAGAGAAGTCCTCTTTTTCTGTTGGCCAAACGTGACTCCAGACCCTCACCCTTTTAAGGGAAATGCATTCCTCACCCAGGACAAATCTCTATATGCAGATTTTTGGAGATAATAACTGAATTTCTATTAACACCCTGCCTGGGTAATTGGAGTTTTTCTGTGTTCTAGGAGAGTGACTTAACACCTTTGTAAATGTCTGTTGAACCATTTGTCTAAGAAACTTCTCTACATTTACTTTGCTGCTATTATCTTCTTCTAATACTTGGGTCTAGGAAACTTGCATTACATGCCCCCACTCAGCTGCCTTTCTCTGTTAAAGGTCTAACTTTTAGTGTACTGCTAAAAGCCAAATAAAAGTGAATTTGTCCATTTTAAGACCTTGTGCTGTAACTCATTATAGCAATAATGAATCTGTTTGTGATGCCCTGATCCTGCCATCATTTAAGCACATGATTGCACTGAATTGAATGACTTCACATGCATAAGGTGAGTCACGAGTTTAAGTGCATGCTGAGATGAGCTAATTTTCCCTAATATACTTTGCCAAATCTCTGTCTATTTCAATACTTCTGAGAAAGGGGGGGGGAAAAAAAAGTCATTACATTAGAGAATGACAAAAAGATTTTATTTTTGTACCAATATATTAAAAAAGTCTATCCGCAGATTGTTGGACCTCTCCTCTCATTCCCAGCTTGCCTTTTGGTCTGCATTACGGAGAATATTTAGTAGATTGCTGCAAGTGAACTGCAACCTGCTCAAGATTATTCTTCTATGCCCTCTCCCATGAAAGATCTAAACAAACACAGTGGGAAGGCAAAGGGAGGAGGGGGTTGCCATTATTTCCAAGACAAGAGTATTTAGGATGTTTTATTCACATTTGAGAATGGAGGACTTACAGCAAAGTCGGAAAAAATGCGTTCCTAAGCAAAATGTAGTGTACATTTGGAAGACAAGAAATAACTGCTTTATTTGTTGAAATCTCTTTATAGAACAACAACAACAAAAAAGGCACAACATCTATCATATGGTAAAATCAGTTTCTTGGTAAATAACATTCTGCTTGGTGTGACAGTAATGAAGATTTTTATCTACAGCCACTGCAATCATAGTTTGCAGCATCTGTTAAGCGTTTTATTTACTTTTATTTAGGCAAACACACTAACATTTGCATGAAGAACCTCAGATTGTAGTGTCTGGCAACCTTTCCATCTGCATTCCTACCCCCCTCTGAAAGGTTCCTCAAAACTCAAGTTTTGTCCGATTTCATACCAAGCAACACGCTTTGTCTAATTTCATAGCAAGTAGTAACTGTGGGCCAGAGCATGAGCTGCTGTAAAGCAACACAGCACTTCCCTCCCATTTCCCAGGTAAGGTCCAAGCCCATCCAGTTCGCATTTCTCTGCCACGCAGGCGATGCCAACTCAGAAGCTGGAGATCATACAGCCACTGTCATGCCAGGCCATGCCCAGGCTGAAAAGGAGGTGGTGTAGGCCTGGGGGTGCCCCAGAACATCCCTACTGCCCTAGATGTGTTCTGTGTACCTCAACTGCCTTCGTATGGGGAGCGGTGCCTGGTACCTCTACATGGGGCAGTGCACAGACGTGACTTCGGACCCAAGTCCTCTCTTGCTGCCAGGATGCCCATAAAACATCTAACTATGGCAAGGCAGTGTGATCATGGCTAATTAAGTTTGTAATTATCTGTAGCCTTGTCCTCCCTGATCTATTTGCTGTATTTCTTGTTGTGGTTGGTTGGGGGTTTTTTTAATTATATTTAGGCTGCAGATGATTTAAGGCAGGAACTGGGTATTTTCGCCTTTTACACCTGGACCAAGAGGTGCCCTGTTCCTAGGAGACCCTCTAGGTTGAATGATCATCATGGTGATGCAAATGGTTGCAGCTCCAGTAATGACAGATCTTGAGATCTTAATTTGGAGGGAATGTAATTCAGTAGGGCTGTGGGATTCATAATGTTATCTTGAGGAGAGATTCCTTTAAAAAGGGGAAGAGGAAAGAAAATCTGTTTGGTACAATGTGTTATGTAAGGAATTAGTAGCCTTTGGTAAGTGAGGTTTCAAAAAAATACCCTTCTCTTAAAATATACTTTATTGACTAACAATCATGTGCCAAAAATAAGCTAAATTACATTTTGCCTATTCTGGAAGAGAGTTTAAAAGTTCTGAGTAATGGCATTGGTTGAACTATTAATGTAAGTCCTTCAAATATAAGTAGTTGCTTGATACTTTCCACTTTGGGGCATCCTTAAAAAAAAAAACAAAAAAAACCCCACCACACAACAAAACCAGATGCTGCTCTGTGTGCATAGGAGAATCAATGAATGGGATCAATATTCCCTCCACAGGTAATAAATGCTGAGAAGCATTTCTGTCTATCTAAATTGATCCTAGAGAATTCTTTAAATTGGTTCTGATGTGTATAAAAATCATTTCCCTATTGATCAAAGCTTTTCTTTCTTTCTTTCTTTGATATGTTATTTCACCTCTGCCATCAGTAATGGTCTCAGGCTTCTCTATGCAGCTATGATAAACACAATTTTTTAAATCCATGCAAGATTATAATTTTAATGAAACAAGAAATAACTTGGTTTTTGTCTTTGAAGATTAATTCTTTGCTTATGGTTAGGCAGTGCAAGTATTTTTAAATTGGGAAAGTTACTACATCTGAATTATTTACAAGGAAATCTAAAATAACTGCCGTAGTTTTATTAGAAGCAATTGTCCAAACCCAGCACCCCGACTAGTCCGTTCGTTCTGAGAACAAGAGCTGCTGGAACAGACGGGAGAGTTTTTGATGTTTCACTGTCCTTGTTCTGCCCTGCATCTACGCAAAAGCATTAATGTTAGCTGGTGAGTCTATGGAAAAAACAAACAAACAAACAAAAGCCAACAAAACTATTCTGAGGTAACAACCAGTGCTAGTTATCAGCCTAAGATACTACAGTAAGTTGTGGAGTTTGTGACTTTCGTTACAATACTACTAACATTTAAGCTGCTAGACTGCTCTAGAAACATTAAGTACTTGCCTGCTAAATCAGGAATTTTCAGAGTATTTAATAACTGAACATTACATATTTTGTAAACTAATTTTCCTGAAGTTTAACGCTTCGGGTGTCTATAAAGGGCTGGCCGATGAGGACGGGCGGTGGCTGTTGGACACTGCGCAGTGTGTACGTGACAATCTGTGCAAGGTGAGATGCGCTGGGACCAAGCAGGGCGAGTTGGGTGTGCTGGGGTGTTTGCTCTGAAGAGGGCTCCATTTCCAACCCTGTGAGAAATCAGCTGCCTTTACAGTTGTGACTTTTTTTCAGATGAAATCTTAAGTCTTTGGGCAATGTCATTTATTGACTGCCTAAGCCTAATACCAGTAAACTGGTCTGCTTTCTAGGCTCTCCCAGTCCAAAGATGTCACTGTTTCCAGCTGTTTGAATGCACAAACCAGTAAAGCAGTATTAATGTGGTCTTGGTAAGGTTTCACTAAAAATTCATTTTACAAAGAAAACAGTAATCGTAGCTGAGATTTCTGTTAGGCTCTTACAATTTCTAACATGTCGTTTCTGTTAGGGTCTTACAGAATATTTAAAATACGTGATTTCTTTTAGGCTCTTATGGAATATTCATGGAAAGGGTTGTCATGCTGCCCAGGGCAGTGGTGGAGTCACCATCCCTGGAGGTGTTCAAAAGACGCATAGATGAGGTTCTTAGGGACATGGTTTAGTGACAGTGTTACGTTATGGTTGGACTCGATGATCTTGAGGGTCTTTTACAACCAAAATGATTCTATGATGATTCTATAAATTGTCAAACTGCCTTTTGACAAGTACGGGTTTTGTTCCCCCTACCCTAAATAATTCAGTTCTATCAACCCAGCCAATGACTCTTGTCTAATTTTGTCTTCTGAAGAGATGCAGTAACAAATCAAATTAAATTGCTTCAACATAGCAGCACTATTTTAAATTTATCCTCAAGTTCAAATTAGGAGATGGATTTCATATTGTATTCATATGTGTGGCTTTGGTTTTGTTAGCATTTACGTAGCAGTATAGGTATGCAAAGTTCCCTGCAGATGAGTAAAAGCATGTTGCTTACTTATATGTAACATAACTGAGTTTCTCTGAATGCAGTAACTTTGATTTTAAGCTCACATGTTTAGGTCAGTGTGGAGACTCCAGTAAAATTACTTCTCTTTTTTGTCAGTTTCTTGCTTTTGATGCTTTATGGCTATGGCTTTTCTTAGGCCCATAACTTTATGTACATTTGGAAGATTTACAGGGCCAGATTTCCATACAAGATAATTCATTTTAATTACCCCATTTTCCAGAGTGGGGTACATTTCTTAAAAGTAATCTTATCTTTTGAGGTACTAAGTGATTTTAGGGTTCAGTTCTGGTCTCAAACCAATGTAGAGCTACGGTTTTTAGTATCAAGAATAATTTTTCTAGCAGGACATGAGTCATTTTTATTGTTTTGTTAAGTACAAATGTATTTCCAGCCCAGACAACAGCACTGCATTTGTAATTAATCAACGCCTAAAACCAAGAGCATTGCCAGTCTAGAGATGGCAGTCTGGCCAGGTTGTGCTCACAAGATCAGGAACAGAATTTTTTTTCTCTGTAGGATGCCGGGACTGGAAACCTGCCGCGGTAGCTTAACCAAATGCTGGGGAGAAAAAGGGACCTGAGGTTGTGTTGGTCGCTCAGAAGAAAACTCAGTTACATCCAAAAAGAAAGGTGACTGTTCTGAAATACCATGTCCCGTGCTGTGCTGCCTATGACAGCTTCTCCAGCAACCTCACAGCTTGCAGGTTAGCTGGGATTCAGGCTAGTGTTTTGGTGGAAATTCTGTGTTTCAACCACACCACCTGGGTGGTAGTTGGGGGTCTGCTCTGGATTTCTCTGCAGGTTGCAGAGAGGGAAACAGCAGTGATATCATGGGCTGACTGAAGTTTGATGTTTGCATGTGGACAAAGCGTGATCAGCCCAAGCACAGTTTAGCATACAATTTATTTTATTTTTTTTCTGGCGTAAGTCATCACCCCTCTTAGCAATTCCTTGCACACAAGTTGTTTATACCTTTCATTGCCTTTGCTGCCTTTCTCTCCCTACCTTTTCTAACTCATTGCATCCTTTTTTGAAGCAAGTGACCGGGTGGTCAGAGCTTATGTTATTCTAATGACATAATAGGGCTACATCAGAAAAATGAGTGCCTATGTTCTAGCAATGGGCAGCAGCAAATTAGCTGTAATTAGCACAAAGACTGCTACCGTAGGGTCTCTTTGTTGCGGCAGTGTACTTTGTCATCACTCCTATCTGCCAGTTTGAGGAAGAAGGATGAGCTCAGGACTGGCATGGGGCCATCCAGAGCAAAGCTTCGTTTTACTTGCCCATGTTGCCCATCTGGGAGGTTCATCAGCAGATCCCGAGCAGGTTCTCTGGAAGCCTGGTGAGCTGGAGATCTAGAGGCTGTGAGATCTAGAGGTCTGAGTCTCTGAGGCTTTGCATCTTCTAAGCAGAAACGGTTCACTTCGAGGCAGATCAGCACAACTGCTGAGTTCAGTGAGTTTGCATAGACCAGCCCCACCTGACAGTTCAGCCTCAGGTATCGAGAAAAATTTATCTCCAGGCTTTTATCTTCCTCTGAGTGTTGTATCAAAGTGCCTTTGTTAATGCACAAGTAAGTACGCTTCATTAAAAAGGAGCTTTGTATTACAATTATGTAATAGTTTTTGTTTGCTTTCCTAATTGGAGAACATTCTGAAAGAGCAATAAAACACAATTTGTTCCCTCTTTCAAAAACGAAACATCTCCTTTTAGAAGGAAGGAGGGAGTAAATTTGCATTATAATGAGCAAATTGTTATGAGTGTGTAGATCAGTGTTGACATAAAGGGTGACGGAAATGAGATGTTCTCATTTTGTGTGTTCCCCTCCCCTTTCTTTCCCTCGTACATGCATTTGTCTGTGCATCCTGCTTCTGCCGAGCAAAGAAGTGGCTGTACTCGCAGTCAACAATAGTAACACATCAGAACTCGGCTAACAAAAATTCATACAAAGTGAACCATTCTTCACTAGGGCTGCCTCATAAACCTAAACCCTGTCCCCAGCAAGCAACAGCGATGAAGGCACGTGCAGTTTACTGTTGCATCTCCTAGCTAGTTGATTTTTATTGTACCTGTTTTCCTATTGGTTTTGTCATTTCCCGATACTGTCAGAATATTGGCATGGACTAGCCAGATGAGAGTGCTATCGTTTTGCTTCAGGTATATGACTTACCTAGCAAAGAATTTTGGAAAATGCACCATTGGGGTCTGTTCCTGCCCTGCTGCCAAACCAGGGACGGGGGGCGGGCGGGCATGCATTAGACATTGAAGCTCTTGTTTCAGGTATCAGTCTGTCCTGCCCTTACTTTCTGCAAGTGAACTGCAGTTGTCCAAATCTTTTCTCCTTCCCATCCCTCTCCCTTTGTAACGAGTGGGTTCATTATTGTTTTTAAGAAGCTCAAAGTGACATTAAGCCCCTGCCCAGCTGTTGCGGTGTCAGGGCTCCAGGCAAAATGGCATTTGTTTGGCTCCTGGAGAAGTCATCCCACCGACTGCCTGGAGAGCCTGGCTGCAAGTGAAATCCATATGCAATGCTTCTGTCAGCAAAGACTTGCTGGAAGAGAGTTTATAATAAATATTCACATCTGCTGCTTTGGACACTCTAATCCATCCTACAGATCTTTGCTGTGTCAGGCTTTGTTCTAGATGAAGAAGCTGGATAGTTATAAAGGTTTGCAAATAGGGCATATTTATCACGGTTAGCTCTACTTTCTGGTTCCCTTTCTTGCACAAATATCTGTGACCACGCTAAGCATAATTTGTGATTAAATATTCTCAATGCATTTGTAAGATGGTTTAGACTATGTGTTATTGTGATAATTGGAGAAAATGGCAGTTGTTTACTTTCTGGGCTGTCAAATGAAGCCACTGGATCTTGATGAGCAGAGTGGAGAACATTGTCATTAAATAGTTTGAATGGAGAGAAAATATATTCCTTGCATAGACTATACACCACAAAGGCACAGCCGAGGCCCTATGGCTTGCACATTCTTGAAACTGGGAAAGATTCCTCCATAGTAACTTCTGTTGGGCAATGTATTCCCATTGGCTACTTGGCAAATAACCCAGGAGACTAAAAATAGCAGAATATCTCCTGTTTTTCATAATCGTCCCCAAAATTATGACCTCAGTGCCAGATTGATTTTGTCAGTGTCAATATTAATTATTCTTCTGCTGGTGATGCCTTTGCTTTCAGAGAGAAAATCCTGATACACACAAAAAGAGCTGTAATAATTTGGAGGGTATATTGAACTTGCTCCTAATAGAAAAAAAGTGTTTGACCAAGATCAAGACTGGCACTACAATGATCCCAGTGTTGGGAGGACCAGATTAGCTTTGAAATGAATGTATTGATTTTTTTTTTTTTTTTTTTTTTTTTTTTTGGTACATGAAACTCATTATTATTGTAGTAAATTTCTAAAAGGAGAGAGTTTTTATCTGGTGTCTGGATAAGTAAAAGGTGCTTTAAATGTATCACTTACCAGCTGTTACCTCTGCTTTTATTTAAGCAGGAAGATAATAAACTTATAAACACATTCTGCCTCCTTGAGAATGATGAAAACTGAGTCCATTTGGTTCGTAAATAAACACATGGAAACTGGGAACTCCTTAGAACCTTTTTTAGGTTTTATTTTTTCTGCTGTTAGACCCAATTCTATACTAACAATTTAATGATGGTTGTTTTTTCCATAGTGATACAAGGGAGCAAGGCACTCAGTTCTGTTAGATGCCTGACCTCCTTGAAATTCAGTTGAAAACCCACATCTTCATTTCTCACAGAGCTGTACAAGAAAAGCAGTGTTAAGAGCATAGTCTGATGCTGATACCTCCAGGTATCAGAAAAGCATGTACTTCTCCAGTGCTTGCTCTGTGTGTCAGAATATGGCCCTGAATAATTGTATCCAAAATATAAGTAAAATAGCTGTGCTCCTAAGGAGTAGCATGTTGGGGTGTCCAGATTCACTTAATCACTCTGAAATCCAATCTCATTATTACTGACCTGTCCAACTTTCTGCTAATTTATCTCAGTAAACAGCAGTATGCATGGGCGTCTTTAAAGCGACACTCTCAGAACTTCCAGCGCCTCTCTCTCTTGCTTGGCCTTTGCAAACCTCGATAACTTTCCTTTGAATTCCAGGTCGCATCGTGGCTCTGGCGAGCAGCGATGGATGTGTTAAGGTTCTGCGACTCGAGGCTGCGCATCTCTCCAGCCTGCGGGGCCGCGGCGGCCAAGTGCGCAGCGTTCTCTTCGCTCACCAGGCAGAGCAGCTGCTCTCCGGGGCTGCCGACGGTACGGTTTGTCTCTGGACCTGAGGACCCGCACGCTGCTTAACGTAACCTTAATCTCTCCCTCTCTCTCTCTCAAAAAAAAAAGGTTTGACAATGTAGCAGCGTAGTGTTTTCGTAGTTAATGTTTGCAGTGGGAATAATCTCCCTAAAGGAATATCATTCCGCATTTTATCCAAATAAAATCCCCGATTTCTCCCTCTTTCTGTTGACACTCTGTTTTTCCGAACATCAAGAATCTCTCTTTTGGTGGTTTCTGGAGAAATAGCTTTACAATGACGCCTAATGACAGAGCAGACGAATTGCAGGGAGATTGATTTTTTTTTTTTTTAATGTAACACAGCACGAGACACCAGAGCCGGGCGCCCCTTCCCCAGCGCCAGCCTGGGCGAGGACGTGAAGTTTTAATAACGCAGCAATGGGGGATTTTTTCCCTGCAGCAAAGGCTCCGGACGCCGCCAGGGCAGCGGGGATGAGTTGGGCGGCGCGGCGCTGAGGGACCGGCCGCCCCAGCCGGGCGGGGAGCGGCGCTGCCCGGGACCCCGCGGAACGGCCGCCGCCCGCTTGGGAAGCGCGCCGCTCCGCGCCATG